>OY992876.1:388993056-389118056 GCA_963921405.1 Cepaea hortensis
GAATGTAAATGAATAAATTAAGAAGACATTAGAAGCAACAGAGATGTGGTTCCTGGGACGAATGTTGAGAATTCCTTGGACTGCCAGAGTAACTAACGATGACTGCCTGAAACAGGCTAATGAAACTAGAACATTATATACAACAATAAGAAAGAGACAAACAGCTTTCTTTGGTCATGTGATGAGAAGAGAGGCATTGGAGAACATCGTGACAACTGGAAAGATCGAGGGGAAGAGAGGCAGAGGTAGACCAAGAGAAATGATGCTGGATGGATTGAGACGGTGGCACGGAGGTATATCAGCAGCAGAGTTGATCCAGAGAACCAAAGACCGAGATCTGTGGAGAGCCATGAACGCCTACGCCAGCTGGCATGGCACTTGATGGTGATGATGATGATTTCTGCAGTATTTTCCTGGCGAGATGCAGCGAAATATGCCAGGCAATAAATCGTGCAATCTTTTGTTTGTGTCTTCGTTATTAAAATTCAGTATAGGAAAACAAGGATTTCAACAAAGAACTGGCACTATTAGCCGTCGGACGCTTCACGCATATTTTGAGGGAGGGTCTGAGCACCCATGAAAATGTCCGAAGTGCAAGAATAACACCCCAACACATAACTAACTAACTAACTAACTAACTAACTAACTAACTAACTAACTAACTAACTAACTAACTAACTAACTAACTAACCAAAGGTTTTAATAAGCTTTAGGTTGGCAGCGCAATGTGTGTTCTTCTGAATGTGCTCTGAATGTCGGCGCTCTGAACATTTCTCTTCTGTCAGCAGAGCATTGGGTTTGTTCGACATACCTGTCAGTTGGGCTTCAATGCTGACCACGCGTTCGCGACTTCATTATCATCATCATCATGCGCCAAACCGATAAGCGTGAGCGGTCATGTTTCACCATATCACACGATCACCACAGTCGTGGATCACCTCCGTCGACATCAGTGAACTGGAAGTTTAAAAGCCAGCACGCTTATCCTGTTGACAACGTCGGCGTATTTTAACTGTACACATGCAAGGTTAGTATGACGATCTTAACGTGATTTTTGAAATTATATGTGGAATCGTATTTGAACTTGAATTTGAAATTGTAATTTAAATTATATTTGAAATCGTGTTTGAAATCGTATTTGAAATTGATTTGAAATTGTACATGAAATTGTATTAAGAATATTGTAAGGTCATAATTGACATGTAAGTCATATTATGCCAATTGGCCTGATATAAGGGGCTGAATATGTAAACGATGGTTAGGCTCTATGTGCCTTTGCACTGGTAGTGACCAGTTACCAATTTGCAATAGCAGTAGGCCTCTTTCAGTCCTGAAGGACTATAGAGTTGTGCCGCTGGGGAGGCACCTGACAGTGCCGCTGGTGACTGTATAATACAATGCGAAAGTTACAATCTATGTCACAGTTTCCGCATCTGTAAGACGAGGTTATGGTTTACTTTTCCCACAGAAAATGTTATGGTTTACTTTCCCCACATCATACGTTATGGTTTACTTTTCCCCACAGAAAACGTTATGGTTTACTTTCCCCCACAGAAAATGTTACGGTTTAATTTTCCCACAGAAAACGTTATGGTTTACTTTTCCCCACAGGAATTGTTATGGTTTACTTTTCCCACATAAAATGTTATGGTTTACTTTTCTTTGTCTCTCTCTCTCTCTCTCTCTCTCTCTCTCTCTCTCTCTCTCTCTCTCTCTCTCTCTCTCTCTCTCTCTCTCTCTCCCCCCCCCCCCCCCCAAATTATATATTTCTTTTTTTTTTTTAATGGTTTACTTTTCCTCACAGAAAATGTTATGGTTTACTTTTCCCACTTAAATTAATATGGTTTCATTTTCGCACAGAAAATGTTAGGGTTTGCATTTCTCACATAAAATGTTCAGGTTTACTTTTCCGACAGAAAATGTTAGGGTTTACTTTTCCCACAGAAAATGTTAGAATTTACTTTTGCGCCAATCAACAAGGTTGAGCGGCTTCTTGTGACAAATACAAGCAGATCTTGAGCATAGCCTACGACGGGTAACGTTGTAATATTCTGTTATGATAATTTGGCGTGTCCAGCGTGTGCCGCGTGGTTACACGCCCACTTCACACGCCAGTGATCCGGGGCTTGTTTCCGGATCCGGTCAGGGATATGCACTACTGACGAGCTCAAACGAGAGCGGGACTCGAATATAGTGCTTCCATATTGACGTGGATAGGCCTTAGGTTCGTATCAGAATACGATCAGCGTTGCCAGTAGTGGGTTGTGCTCAATATTTAAATACAAGCAGTTCGACAAGTCGCAGTAGTAGCAGCAGCGGAAGAGAAAGAGATGATTGTCACCCTTATCATGGATACTCATACGGAGTACACACCCCAAAGAATTTCACGGAGTTCACGATGTTTACAATGTTCACAATGTTCATCATGTTTACAATTTTAACGATATTCACAATCTTAACGATGTTTACATTTTCACGATGTTCACAATGTACACGATGTTTTCAGTCTTCAATGTCCTGTAAAGGATATGCAAACAACAATTTATATCCATTATGCCGGTCTTCGTGGCGAAGGTTGTTACGGTCACGGTTTGTGATCCCGCATACCCGTGAAACACAGTTGCGCGTGATTTGGTAGCAGACCGCATTGCGTTGGTTTTTACGAAATGGTATGGGTGCCGGTTGTTCAGAAAGTAATGGCAAACTACTGAACGTAAACCTGCCAAGACGTCAACAACAGCAGCAAATGCTGGTGTGGACTGCAATCGTCCTGTCAAGGATATGCAACTAACTTTTTGTTTATATCCATTATAATTGCTGCCTTTCGCCGAATTTTATTTTTTTTTTTTTTTTTTTTTTTTAAAATATCTCCACCAGATGTTAAAATGCCCATTCCTTTCCATCTGGTCTCACATATGCCTAATATGTTAATATTCAGTTTGCATACTTCTTTTTTAATTTTTTAAATTTTGCCAAGTTTTGGGATGGGCGTGTTTTATTTTTAAATTATGTATGGCCTTGGGAGGCCCTCTCCGGTCTTCGTGGAGAAAGCGTTGCGGAGGCGATTCGTAATGCCACTTACCTGCGTTCGAAACACAGCGGCGATAAATTTGGCAGCAGACCGTTTCGCGCTGGTTTTAACGTGTTGGTATGGGAGTCGGTCGTGCAGAAAGCAATGGCAAACTACTGAACGTAATAATTTGCCATGACTTCAATAACGGCAGTAACATGCTGGTTCTGACTGCAACGTTCTGTAAAGGATTTTTAAAAAAATGTTGCATATCCCTTGCAGGACGTTGCAGTCAATACCAGCATTTTTCAGCTGCTGTTGATGTACTAGGCACATTTTACGTTCAGTAGTTTGCCATTGCTTTCTGAGCGACCGGCTCCCATACCAACACGTTATAACACAACGTGACACGGTCTGCTGCACAAATCGGTCGCGGTTGCGTTTCAAACGCCTGGTAAGCGGCTCGCGAACCGCGTTCGCAAGCCTTTGGCCACGGAGCCTAAAGGATATGCAACTCTAAACAATAAAAGGGAAGGCCAGTAAAAACAAAACGCTCTTCCCCAGAGGGGGAAAAATTACTCAAGTAGCAGTTTGAAAGATTATACAATAAAAATTCGATTCGATTTTACCATTACCCCTACCTCGTTCAACCTCAAGGATAAGTTATAGTAGGGTCCATCACCGGCTCAGAATGATAGTCTTGTGACTAGTCAGCCACCAAAGCAACTGCCCATGGTTTTACCATCATAGCCTTATCAATTCAAATGTGAATTTGAATAACGAAGACACAAACCATATATAGTACGATTTATTGCCTGGCACATTTCGCTGCATCTCGTCAAATGTGATTGTTGTCCATATGGGGTAATGGAATGGGTACATGTAATAAAAAACGTGACAATACGAAATTAAAAATAAATGTGGAACATTTTAAATGTTGACAAGGTATGGGTTGGGTGCGGTTTTGTTAGGCCCTAGGAGCCAGTCAAAAAATGTTTTTTTCTCGTCGTACGAGAAAGTTACTAGAGCTTGTTTGAACATCCACTAAATGAAATATAAGCCAATAAGAAATGAAAAGTAATTGTTAAACGAAAATGTAGATTATAAAATGTAATTAATAAAAAAGTTAATACAAGTGTATATATGCAAACTAAAAGTCTTGTTAATGCTATTATCTTACCTTAATACTGATTTTTTTGTTTCTAAAAAAAAAAAATAATAGAGAGATTCAAAGATAACTGATTATATTATAGGCAGGGATATTATTTCTTTCCTTTTTATTACAGTAATCTCCCTTGTGGCAATATTAGATGTCTATGTCCCCTGCCTAGAATTTATTTATGTTTTGTTAACTATCCTTTAATTCCGCAGGATGCTTGCACAAAATTTGTAATAAGTGTTGTGATCAGTCAAGGTATTATTATCATGTTATTTTGATGTTTTAAATCTGCTCGAAGCAACTAGGGGAAATAAATGCGCAGTCGAAAAAAAAAAAAATTTGCGGATCAGAACATCCAGTATTAAATTGAGTTGAGTTTAGTTAAGAACAAACATCACTGCACGAAGGACGTTCCCATACGTGCTCCGTTCCCTCGCTCAACAGCCAGCAAAGAGTCATAATACTAATCGTTCCAACCGCTATCTCATTAAAAATTCTCCTGGTCTTCCCTCTCAGTTTTGAGACACTACCAGAACACCTGCCAATCCCCCAACATCTCACCCTTTCCACACACGGGATCTCAATCTGTTCCTCCACGTTTTCCACCTTGTCCCACAGGCGCACGACTATCTTTCCCTTGCCCATAGGTAATCGACCAATAAGTGGTGCATTCCCTGCCAGCCTATCAGCCTGTTCATTCTTCGGCACTCCCGCATGGCCAGGGCAAAATTCCTTACCATTCTTATAATATGTGACCTCTGAATAGAGGTGAGCCTTTCCACGCGAAACATTCCTTCTTCCACCTCACTAAGCATACTCCTTGAGTCCGTGATGAATACAATGTGTGTTGTAGTGGTCTCCTCTAGCCAAAGGTATGCCGCTGTTACTGCTTCCACCTCCATTCTCATGCTAGAGGTCGTAGTCTCCTATGCCAGACTCTCCTATTTTAAGACTCGTCCATCAGTCTTCGCATTGAATGCCCAACCACTACGTCTGTTTCTCACCACCTAGTATTAAGTAGCATGAAGAATACAGATGTTATTAAAACACACATAACTTAACTATTTCGCCCCATTCAATAGTATATTAGTTTAAATTTGAATATATATGTTGAATAATTGTTATCGATAATTGAAACATAAAATTATCCACTAATTATGCTTAACTGCACCGTCTCCTGCATTGTCACGTTTGGAAGGAGGTTCAGAGAGCAGAATCTTGCTGTTGTCAATGCAGACGCCAACGCGTTCCTCAGTGAACACTCAGACGATGCCGATGTGCTAATCTATACAGGTGGATCTGTTATAAAGCAAAAGAGAAGTGTGTGGGAATTCACGGCACGTTCAGCGGGCCGAACCTTCAAGAAGCCATTGGTGCCCACTCTATGACCATGAGCAGCATTACCTTGGCGGAGATAATTACAGTGGCACAGGCTTTCATACGGCTGTAATCACAAAATTATACCCGTGTTTGTATCTGAGTGATTCAATGCGCATTATCCGAAAGGTCGAGACAATTTTTGTACGCAGACAGTGGATTGACTTGCTGCGTAGGTCTGCTGTTTGTAAAATCACCTACATTTCAACTCTTTTTGGCACATTGCCATCTTGACAGGCGATAGATTGCTATATTGTGCTACAACCATAGCCATAATAACTACACCCTTGACGCTGGGGCCAGAGATGGAGTTATACCTCTCCATAGTACAAAGCTAGGGCAGATTTGTAGAGACCATGTGTTGCCCATGAAACATGATCCCTCTCGCGACCTGCCTTGTTTACTCCAGAGGAAAGGTAACACCAATACATCTGGAACAAAGCAAGTTGTAGAAGCTGCCAGATCAGCACAAAATTGCTCAAATAGTAACCTAAGCTCTACGGACGGACAAAATCATGGTCCTACTAGAGAGTGTTCTCTGAAAGACTGAGGCAGACTGAGACGCAGTGGCCAAAGTTAAAGAAACCGACAAGTCAAGCAGCAAAACTGGTGAAAAGAAGGAGCTGCAATCACCACAGAGCATCACAGTCGATGCCACCGGCTATCGAGCTGAGAAAAGATGGGACGTGAAACGCATCAAAACAAACCTAACAAATGACCCGATAAAGATGCAGCTGCAGCAGGAAAACCCTCATGTGAACGTCAACATGGTTGTGCGTCTTCTTGTGACAAATGCCAGCAGTTGGACAACAGTCGCAGTAGTAGCAGCGGAAGATAATGAGATGATCGTCGCCCATATCGTGGATACTCATGCAGAGTACCCACCCCAAAGATTTTCACAGAGTTCACGATGATTACAATGTTCACAGAGTTCACGATGATTACAATGTTCACGATGATTACAATGTTCACAGAGTTCACGATGATTACAATGTTCACGATGATTACAATGTTCACGATGATTACAATGTTCACCATGATTACAATGTTCACAGAGTTCACGATGATTACAATGTTCACCATGATTACAATGTTCACCATGTTCACCATCTTATACTGATATATTTTAGCCCAGATTATTTCCCTTTGATGTTTATTGTTTTTAACGGATTCCATCTATGATCATTTATTGTTTTGAAAATATTGTCCATTTCTATATTAAAGACTTTTGTTTAGTCCATGTCTCAGCGTATGTATATTGCAATGGAATGGTAAATGCTTAGCCAAAACATCAGATTCACATATCTGTCGGCAGTGTTTTTGTTTTTGTTTGTTTTTAATTACCTCTAATTTTAACTCTGTTTATTGCAATCGTCCTTTTTATTAATCAATCTGAATATTGTCTGGTTCCTCCGTTACTTTCTATAAATCCCTCCTCCTCTCCCTACAAGCATTTCTGGTATTTATTTTTCTTCATTTTCTTCTAATTATCCTAATCTACCACGGTGATTTAGCCATATGACCCAATAAGCAAATTATGTGATGTTTCCAATAGTCCGCTGCACCAGAATTCTTTGGTAGATCTAAGGAGAATATCTCAAGAGATCATTAGGCATGTATCGAATGTTGTGGATGTCACCCAGCATTTTTTTTTTTTAATTATTTATTTTAAACAATTTTTTATGACACAGGTACTATATTCAGAGACAGATAACATCTCTTCCACAATGATGATTTCTGTCCCCGAAGATTGACAATCCTTGATGTCTTATGTAGCATCTTTAGCTTCAGCTTCCGCTATTGCTGGTCCTCACATTGGTCGTGTTTGTTTCTGATCTGCAACCATTATCTTATAACGCTTGTGTAATTTGTGACCAACTATCAGTTACATTCTATTTGTCCAACAATAGTTAATCTTTTACGATTTCAAACAATATGTGTCTAATGCTTTCTAATGAGTCATTGTTTCCTAATCTTGCAGTACTTCGATTTTGATTCTTCTAGTTGCGCGACTATTGATGCAGACTACTCTGTTAGTTTATAAGTTTATATTTTCAATTATTTCTCTATATATTTTATCAAAAAGAGAATAGGAATGGCCAAAATGCTTTCCGAAGCACGACATCAGTATTAACATCTAGAGAGATTTACAACGGATTCAAAATGAGAATTGTCAGATAGTATGTATACTCAACACTATTATATGGGGAGGAAGCCTGGACATTGAACAAGCAGCTAGAAAGTCGAATAGAGGCCCTGGATATGTAGATATACAGAAGAATATGTCGAATTTCATGGAAACAAAAACAATTAAATACAGAGGCTCTAGAGAAATGGGAGTGAAAAGAGTGTTGATGAAATAAGTAAAAAAGAAGCAAGTGAAATATGTCGGCCACGTTAAAAGACGTAATATTCTTATAAAAACCATACTGGAAGGCAAGGTTGAGGGCAAGCGAGTAAGAGGTAGACAACGATACAGGTGGAAAGGTAACATCAAGATATGGATGAACATCAATCTGACAGAATGTACTGTCAGGGCGAGAGGCAGACAAGAGGTGGAGATCCATTGCAGCCAACCATCATTGTGGAGACGGTACCTAATAGATTGATTGATTGATATATTCTATTATTTATATTACATTTGGTTTTATTTAATGTTTTCGGATTCGTCTGTTGTAAAATTGTCTAAAACAAAATATTTCGATATAGATATAGACATACATTTAAAAAAATTAATAATCACAAATGGAACCCGTTAAAACCACTAAACACTAAAGGGAAATAACCTGAGGTAAAATATCTCAGTATGAAAATCATCATATTTCGTGTCAACATAATTACAGTAAAGCATATATAAAACAATTATTACAACAAAGGGGACATTTTATTTGATGTCACAAATACATACTCCCTATCACATGTCTTTGATTAAAACACACAGAATATATAATCTTCAACATCACAAAATGACATAAAATATATATTGGCCAAAATCGATTAAGAGTATTGTAAAAAACGAGATACGGCACATTGGTTGACACCAGAATTCCCTAAAAGAAGATACTCGTGGGGAGGTTGGTCGGGTGGTCCATTCCTCTGTGGTTGGTGGTTGGGTCCCCTGGCACGTGTGATCCCTTACGCTGGGGCGGGTGGTCGGGTGGTTCCATCCCCTGGGGTGGGTGATCAGGTGGTCCCGTCCCCAGGGGCTGGTGGTCGGGTGGTCCCTTTCTCTGGAGTTGGTGGTCGGGTGGTCCCTTTCTCTGGAGTTGGTGGTCGGGTTGTCCCTTTCTCTGGAGTTGGTGGTCGGGTCCCCAGGATCGGGTGGTCCGTTACGCTGGGGCGGGTGGTCGTATGGTCCCGTCCTCTGGGGAGGGTGGGTGGAACAATTCTAGTTTTAGATTAAAAAAAAAAAATTGTCACCATCCTTTTCTGTAACTTCAGTGTAAGTCTATTTATGTTCTAAGTGTAGATGAGGCAACATGGTGTTTGACAACATTTCAATCGAATACCTTTCTTAAGGATGCACGATAGAAGATGAAAACAATTATCATCATCATCATCACCACACAACACACACATACACACACGCACGCACATAGACACATAGACACACACGCGCGCGCGCGCACGCACGCACGCACGCTCGCACGCACGCACATATGCACGCACGCACACACACACACACGCACGCACACAGACAGACACACACAGACACAGACACACACAGACACACACCCTCACACGCACGCACACACAAATAGGTGAAAATGCAACAACTACTCGCATATATAGACATGCAACTCATGTTAATACACGAAAAACCCACTAAACATACAGTACGCATGTACACTTACATACAATACAGAATGCAACATCTTCAACACTCAATAAACGTTTGCAAATTAGAGAGACAGAGAGAGGGAGAGAGAGAATGAGAGAGAGAGAGATAGAGAGAAAGAGAGAAAGAGAGAGTTAAAGAGAGAAAGAGAGAGAGAAAGAGAGAGAGTGTATGAGTTAGACAGATAGAGAGAGAGAGAAGAGAGAGAGAGAGAGAGAGAGAGAGAGAGAGAGAGAGAGAGAGAGAGAGAGAGAGAGAGAGAGAACCGTGTATAGAGATTGAAATGAAGCATATACTACAAAATGGTTTTAACTTCACAGTCTTTGTATGTTTTGGTTTGTTTTCTCTCCCTCTCTCCCTCTCTCTCCCTCTCTCTCCCTCTCTCTCTCCCTCTCCCTCTCTCTCTCTCTCTCTCTTTCTCTCTCTCTCTCTCACTCACTCTCTCTTTCTTTTATGTGAATGTAACATGCACAGTAGATAATTGAATTGATGAAAACTGAGTGATTAGAAGGGCCGAATGTAAGTTGTGCCTGCTTGCCCAATTTGTTACCCTTTGAAACTAAAGTCCGTTTGTTCGTTCTCTCATTCGCCCTCTCTCTCTCTCTCTCTCTCTCTCTCTCTCTCTCTCTCTCTCTCTCTCTCTCTATCTATCTCTCTATCTCTCTCTATCTCTCTCTATCTCTCTATCTCTCTCTCTCTCTCTCTCTCTCTCTCTCTCTCTCTCTCTCTCTCTCTCTCTCTCTCTCTCTCGCTCTTACTTGTTTGTGTTTTTTCTGTGCTGACGACGACTTTAGCAGCATCGTCCATTTTGTTTCTTGTAATCGTTTTCAAGTAAAGCTTACAATCTGCTTTTCGTTTTTTGTTTTTTTTGGTGATTCATTTATTACCTTGTAGATACACACTGTTTGGTGATTCATTCTTTACCTTGTAGATAAACACTGTTTGGTGATTCATTCATTACCTTGTAGATACACAATGTTTGGTAAGAAATAAAAGTGTAAGGGACAAAAAAGTAAGATTAAAGTGTAGTCATCTGCACTTCGGTCTAGCCTTGGCCAATAGCAGCGGCGCTCATTCGGATAACACACGGGAACTTGCAAATCCATGGACCGGCTATTTCCCCAGGGGAACCTTGAGCCCTAAAACAATTATTTTAACTAAAATAAGATCAAAGTGTCTTGTCACTAGGCTTGAGAGAACCTAGCACATAAAATTGGCGAAGCATTGACCACTGAGTTGAGTTGAGTTGAGCTGAGCTAAGAATCGACATCACTGCACTCAGGACATTCTCTTACATTGTTCAACAACCAGCGAAGAGTCACACTACTAATTGTTCCCACCGCTATCTGATTGAAAGTTCTCTTGGTCTTCCCTCTCAGTTTTTAGATTCTTTCAGAACCCCTGCCAATCCCCGCAAACACATATTTTTCCACATACGGGTTCTCAATCTGTTTCCCGACCTTCTCCACCTGGTCCCAGAGACGCACAACCACCGCTACCTTTTCCACAGGTAATCTACCATCATCAACATCAGCATCTTTCAGCTGATTGTTGATTTCTTGGCAAGATTACGCTCAGTAGATTGCCATTGCTTTCTGATCGACCGGCTCATATACCCCATAAGTTACCGACACAGTTAGGACCACTACCGATTCTCTCCGTCGTCACGTTACTTACGAGAGAATACGGGATTACGGAGAAATTCGCGAACTACTAGGCCAGGTAGACAGGCGCACTGACCACTAACACTGGCAAAAAGGACTCTGTAGACTGTAGACCATATTGGACCGAAAGGCTTATTGTGGGACTAAGATGCCTTAAACATAATATCTCTTGTCCTCGGGAAACCTGGAGCTCTTTGATATATACGTGTATGACTGAAAGCTAACATTGTAACAGTGTACATATACTGTTAGGAAATTGTGTATTTAGTCGTTTAGTTGTTTGGTCGACGGTACAACATCACGGGTGTTACCCACAAGTTCTAATCCTAACTCAAGCCTGAGTCCGGAGAATATCAGCTCAGTGCACGAACTCCTGAGCACCGGCGAGGATCCTGAAATACTTTGGGTATATTTTTAACTCGAAATTTTGCCCGGACAGCGCCATTAAGCTACTCTTTTTTCTATTTCCAACTGTCAAGGGATTTTTGACGTGCGCAACAATACACACGGGCGTCCGATCTCACAGCCCAGAGACCACGGGACATTTTGTTACTAGAAGACCAAGTGAAAAAATGCCGGCCCTCACCAGGGCTTGAACCTGGGACTTCCAGCACTCGAGGCGGACACCATACCTCGAGACCACTCAGCCCCCTCACCCCCCCCCCCCTACTTATATAAACTTGATATAATTATCTACTAAATTATCGACTTATCGTCTAAACTTATCTAAACTAATTGTGTATTTGGCCATCATAAATCACCATTATCATCAAGTGCCCTGCCAGCTGGCGTAGGCGTTCATGACTCCCCACAGATCTCGGTCTTTGGTTTTATGGATCAACTCTGCTGCTGATATTCCTCCATGCCACCGTCTCAATCCACCCAGTATCATTTCTCTTGGTCTGCCTCTGCCTCTCTTCCCCTCGATCTTTCCAGTTGTTATGATGTTCTCTAATGCCTCTCTTCTCATCACATGACAGAAGAAAGCTGTTTGTCTCTTTCTTATTGTTGTATATAATGTTCTAGTTTTATTAGCCTGTTTCAGACAGTTGTTGTTAGTTTCTCTGGCAGTCCAAGGAATTCGCAACATTTATCTCAATAACCACATCTCTTTTGCTTCTAATTTCTTCTTAATTGGTTCATTTACATTCCAAGATTCACTGCCATTCAGCAAAACTGGTTCTACATAGCATTTCAGCACTCTCTTTCTTACATTCAGTGATAGTGACTTATTGCATAAGATACTCTTCATTTTCCGAAATGCGGCTTTTTCTTACCCTATTCTGCTCTTAATCTCCGTTTTACATCTTCCATCTGATGTTATAAATGTCCCTAGGTATTTAAAATTATCCACTTGGTTAAGAATATTTCCTTCTATTTATATGTCACATTTTGGTGTCACCATTTTCTTTGATATCACAATTGTTAGTGCTTTGTTGATATTCAAGGAGAGTCATTTCCTTGCACCCTCTGTTACTACAGAGTCCAACAATTGTTGTAGGTCTGTTGATTTATCCGCCACCAATACTGTGTCATCTGCATAGCGAATATTATTTATATTATAACCTCCAACTAGTATTCCTGGCATTTCTTTGATCTCTCTCATGATTACTTCGCTGTATTGGGAGAAGAGATTTGGTGACAAGACACACCCTTGTCGTAATCTTAGCTTTATCTATTCGTAACTACCCTCTTTATTTCCCATTTTAGTTGCTGCTGCTTGGTTCCAGTAAATATTCTTTATTATTCTTAAATCTTTCCCTTCAATGCTGATATCTTCCAACATTTTAATCAGTTCATCATGTTTTACTTTATCAAATGCCTTAGTATAATCTCATCATCATCATCATCAAGTGCCGTGCCGGCTGGCGTAGGCGTTCATGGCGCTTCGCAGATCTCGGTCTTTGGTTTTCTGGATCAACTCTGCTGCTGATATTCCTCCGTGCCACCGTCTCAATCCATCCAGCATCACTTCTCTTGGTCTACCTCTGCCTCTTTTCCCCTCGATCTTTCCAGTTGTTACGATGTTCTCCAATGCCTCTCTTCTCATCACATGACCGAAGAAAGATGTTTGTCTCTGTCTTATTGTTGTATATAATGTTCTAGTTTCATTAGCCTGTTTCAGGCAGTCGTCGTTAGTTACTCTGGCAGTCCAAGGAATTCGCAACATTCGTCTCAGGAACCACATCTCTGTTGCTTCTAATTTCTTCTTAATGTGTTCATTTACATTCCAAGATTCACTGCCATACAGCAAAACTGGTTCTACATAGCATTTCAGCACTCTCTTTCTTACATTCAGTGATAGTGACTTATTGCATAAGATACTCTTCATTTTCTGAAATGCGGCTTTTGCCTGCCCTATTCTGCTCCTAACCTCTGTTGTACATCTTCCATCTGATGTTATAAGTGCCCCTAGGAATCTAAAATTATCAACTTGGTTAAGGATTTTCCCTTCTATTTCTATGTCACAGTTTGGTGTCACCATTTTCTTTGATATTACCATTGTTACTGTTTTCTTGATATTCAAGGAGAGTCCTTTCCTTGCACTCTCTGTTACTACAACGTCTAATAATTGTTGTAGGTCTGTTGAATTATCCGCCACCAATACTGTGTCATCTACATAGCATATATTATTTATATTATAACCTCCAACTAGTATTCCTGGCATCTCTTTGATCTCTCTCATTATTACTTCGCTATACAGGGAGAAAAGATCTGGTGACAAGACACACCCTTGTCGTACTCCTAGCTTTATCTGTTCGTAACTACCCTCTTTATTTCCCATTTTAATTGCTGCTACTTGGTTCCAGTAAACATTCTTTATTATTCTTAAATCTTTTCCATCAGTGTTGATATCTTCCAAAATTTTAATCAGTTCATCATGTTTTACTTTATCGAATGCCTTAGTATAATCTATGAAGCACAAATATATGTCTCTCTGTTTCCTCTATTGATCTTTCTATTAGTGTCAGTAATGTATAAATTGCATTGTTTGTGCCCTTTCCTTCCACAAATCCATACTGTTCTTCACTAATTTCCATTTTTATTTTCTTTTTGTTTCTTCTCATTATGATTCTGAGTAGAAGCTTAGTGATATGGTTTATAAGGTTAATTGTACACAAATCTTCACAATCAATTGCTCCTGGTCTTTTTGGTATAGCTATAAATAAGATTTCAGCATATCACTGGGTAAATATCCACTGCTGTAAATATCATTCAACATTTTGGTTAATATATCTACTCCAAATTCTCCCAATACTTCTAATTCTTCTATTGTGATTTCATCTGGCCCAGCTGTTTTTCCTTTCTCCATACGTTTCATAGCGTCAGCGACTTCTTCTTTCAGAATAGGTGGACCTTCTAAGTTACTATCTTCTGTTAATTCTCCCCTTTCTCCTTCATATAATTCTCTTATATACTCATTCCACCTCTTCATTATAGCATCTTCCTCTAATCTATATAAGTATAATCTATGAAGCACAAATATAGGCCACTCTGTTTCTCTATTGAACTTTCTATTAGTGTATAAATTGCATTGTTTGTGCCCTTTCCCTTCACACATCCATACTGTTCTTCACTTATTTCCATTTTTATTTTATTTTTGTTTCTTCTCATTATGATTCTGAGTAGAAGCTTAGTGATATGGTTTATGAGGTTAATTGTACGAAAATCTTCACAATCAATTGCTCCGTTCTTTTTGGTATAGCTATAAATACAGATTTCAGCATATTACTGGGTAAATATCCACTGCTGTAAATATCATTCAACATTTTGGTTAATATATCTACTCCAAATTCTCCCAATACTTCTAATTCCTCTATTGTGATTTCATCTGGCCCAGCTGTTTTTCATTTCTTCATGTTTCATAGCGTCAGCGACTTCTTCTTTTAGAATAGGTGGACCTTCTAAGTTACTTTCTTCTGTTAATTCTTCCCTTTCTCCATTATATAATTCTCTTATATACTCATTCCAACTTTTCATTTTATCACTTTCCTCCAATAATATCTTTCCTGTGTTTGATTTCAAATACCCTGTATTTATTCTTATTTTTCTTCCCGTGGGCTAACTGATTTGTCTCTGCATATTTTTTGTATCTTTAATTGCATTTAATTCAATGTTTTTGCGCTGCTCGTTTAACCATCTTTCTTTTGCCTTCCCACAGTTATCATTTATTTCTTTATATATCTTAGCGTTTTCTTGTTTGTCATTTTTACTCTGTTTTCTTTGTCCATCAGCATTAAGATTTCTTCATTCATCCATTTTTTCTTAGCTATTTAGCTTCTCTCCGGTAATATTTCTTTGCTAGTTTGATGAATGGAGTCCCTTAACATTTCCCATTGTTCATTTATACTCTGTATTTTAGCTATTGCTTTGTACCTATTTTTCACAGTCATTCTGTATTGTTCTTGAATTTCTTTATCTACTTTCAGAACCTCTTTATTAAGTCTCATGTTCCTAACAATTTTTTTCCCTGTCTTTAATCTTACTTTTATTTGTCCATATAGTGGTACATGATCACTATTACAGTCAGCACCAGGCATTGTCTTTACATTAATTAAAGCATTTCTAAATCTTTTATTAATAAGTATGTAGTCAATTTGGTTGCGTATTTTCTTATCAGGGCTTTTCCATGTTGTCTTTTATGGTGTTTAAACCATGTGTTTCCAATTATCATATCATTGATATTTGCCCAATCTATTAGCTTTTCCCCTCTTTCATTTCTTGTACCTAAACCACAATTCCCCACTACATCCTCCATTTTCCTCTTTCCTACTTTTGCATTACTATCTCCAAGTATTATTTTTATTTCCTATGATCCAATTTGAGCCACCGCCATTTCTATTTCGTCGTAAAAGTGTTGTATTTCTTCTTCACTACTGCTTGGTGCATATACTTGTATAATATTTATATCTATTGGTTTGCCTTTGATTTTGACCATAATAACTCTATCTGAAATACACCAGTATCCCTTAAGTGACTTGGCTGTTTTTTTTCGTTAAGTATTATTTCTATACCTTTTTTATGTGTAACCCCTCCAGAATAAATTATCGCGTGGTTGTCAGCTATAATTTTGCCCGATCTCTTCCATCTCATCTCACTAACACCTAGTTTATTTTTTTCATTTTCGTGCTATCCATCTCTCTTAGAACATTGGTCAACTTTCCTAGCTCATTTAATGTCCTAACATTCCATGTTCCTACTCTAAATTTATTTATTTTATTTATGATTTTGCCATCCGTAGCTGGATGACGGTCTGGTGTCACCTGTGGCTCATGACTGTCCCTACCGGACGAGGATGTCCTAAGACAGCCATAAACGTCCTTCACTAACTCTGATATATGTTTTGCCATGAAGTCTTGGCAAAATAATGTTGTGGTTTCCCCTTGACTTCCACATCCACATGGTGGTCTCTTACCTCTGCATTTGGCAGCCAGTTCCGACTGTTAGGACAAGTAAGTGCCCAGCTCTGCTCAGCTGTAGAGTTGTCCACTTATTACGGTGGATACTCGGTTCCCAGAGTTGTGTTAGCCATATCGTGGTGTGTTTCCCATCCGCTACCGCGGGGAGATGCAGTTGGGATTTTCCCTTCCTAAAGTTATGGTCTATGACCAAAACTCTGTGGAGGTGAGCAGATGACAGTTACGAAACTCATCCTTCTCGTAATTTATTAACAAAAGGGCGTCCGGTTCCTACTTGACTGGCATGACCCGATACCCCCTCTCCCATACCCCCACCACCACACCCCCAGAATAAAACAAAACAAGAACTCTGCCACAGTTGGAGCATAAATATTCACCACTGTGCGTGTGAACAATCGCCCTATGTCACGACAGTACTGATTATTACATTCCCTGAATAAACAGGTTGAAGAGGACACAACACATACATACATATGACAGAAAGCAAGAGTACCGTCGGAACTTTAAATCAACTTTTAGTTGATCACTCCGGTTACAGACTAATTTTGTTGTTGTTTTTACTTGCATGATTTAAAAAACATGGACTTACCGATTAAAGCTGGAAAAAATAACACGTGGCAGGCATCGTATTCAGATTGAAGTACATTCTAAATGATATCTCGCGTCGTTCAAGCTTTGATCAAACACTTCAGGTTTAACTTAAGGATAGCTGTTTAAGCTAGTAGAAGAGTGCTGACAAACCTGTTAATCACTTCATGTATGACTGACCCAGTCACAGAATTATTGATCGCTTCTCGTCCTTTTGGCTAAGATCAAAGTATAGTCATCTGCCAGAGCCATCAGCAGAGGCGGTCATGCAATTGACGCACAGGAAAGTGGGACTGCATGGGGCTGCTCTGTTCCCTTCCGAACCGCCATCCCTTAAAAAATAGCTGTCATTTGATTACTACCGTTCTGTGTCTTTCTTTCCTAAGGAAAACATAGACGAGATGGCCTTGCGAACCTAAAAGGAGGACATTGTTGGAAAGTTTGGTACCAGATGCCGTGCCTCACTTATAAAGACTATGAAGACGATGGATGTTACGCAGCACAAAACCTACACATGTCCGTCCCTATTGTGGGCCGGAGTTCATGAAGCGAAAGGCTGTCGGCATTTGGAATTATAGCAGTTGTTCCTTAACTGTTGTAGGCAGTGCCTGAGTTGACATGAGCACTGCTTCTGCACAGGTACGAAGTGCCGTCTCGGAGACATGATCTAGGTTTAAATACCCTGATTGTTATGTATACATGAGTAGTCAATATTGCGATGTGATGCTGCAACATAAATACATCTCATGATTGAACACTGAAAAGAAGTTAATAAATAAATAAACCTTATGGAGATGCACTAGCCCTTAAAATTTATTATAACATTAATAAAAACATTATAAAACATTAATATCCTATTTGTGCAGACTCGGCCATTGGATTATTAATATCAGCCAGGGATGGGCCCTAATATAACATTTCTACTGAGGTTGTATGGGGTATGGGTAGTGGTATTATGGGCCCCTGCATTCATTGCCGTCAAGGTCATCATCATCATAAAGTGTCATGCTGGCTGTCGTATGCGTTCATGACATTCCACAGATTTTGTTTTTTGTTTTTCCGGATCAGCTCTCCTAATGATATTCCACCATGCCACCGTCTGAATCCATCCAGCATAATTTATTTTGGTCTGCCTCTCCCTCGCTTCCCCTCGATCTTTCTAGTTGTCACAATGGCTCCAGTGCCTCTCTTCTCACCACATGGCCAAAGGTAAAAAGCAGTTTTTGGCTGTCTGCTTTTTGGCTGCGGGAGGTTTAAGAAACGGACCGCCTTGTGTTGGTTTGAATACAATGGTACTGTTTGGCCATGGTCAAAGTGTACACTCTCACACACAACTCCCGTTAATACACGAACAGAACACTAAATACATCGGGCACATGTAAACATACATACAATACAGAAGGCAACATCTATAACACTCGATAACTTGGACAAAGGGAGAGAGAAAAAGGTGAAAACTGCACGTATTCTATCAGTTGTAGAGGTTGAAAAATAACCATATGCAATAATCGTGAAGGTAATTGCACAATCCTATGAATGTAATATCATATGAGGTTCGCAAATTCAGGCGTTTAATTTTTTTTGTAGCACCATCATGAAACTAGAACACTATATACATCAATACGAAAGAGTCAAACAGCTTTCTTTGGTCATGTAATGAGAAGAGAGTAATGGAGAATATCGTGACAACTGGAAATATCGAGGGAAAGAGAGGCAGAGGCAGACCAACACAAATTATGCTGGATGGATTGAGACGGTGGCGTGGAAGAATATCATCAGCGGGGTTGATCCAGAATACCAAAACCCGAGATCTAAAAAAAAGTCGCTTAAAAGTCGACAGGGTCGACTTCATTGCACCGGATGTTATCCCATATGGCTCGGTCTCTTTCCGCAGCACGGAAAGCGTCGCACAAAGCACGAACTCTGTAGCTTTAAGCGACGACCCACAGGAGTCTCCGAAACATTTAACTCGTAAACAGAAGGACGCGGCCCGGAATCGAACCCACAACCTTCCGAGTACGAGTCAAACGGCTTGACCACTTCGCCAAAGAGACTCAGGATCTGTGGAGAGCCATGAACGCCTACGCCAGCTGGCATGGCACTTGATGATGATGGTGATCTACATTAACACGCATTCCTCATTCATGCAAAACAAAAAGAAAGGAGGGATTGTCCTCCAAGACATTACAACAAAGGTACAAGGATTAAACTTGTAGGTGAAAACCTACAACACCCAGAGAACCGCACATTAGCGCAGTATTACATGGGAATTAGGCCGTCCTATTTACAACATATTAATAACACATCGGCACATAACATTGACACTTTTCCAGCATTTTACAAAACAAGCATTTCAGCTATTAAATGGCTTGAATATTTACTGCCCAACAAACCACACACAGTCTACAAGTGTTTAGTTCAACTACAAGCAACGCCAGTACATTCACAGTTATCGTGTTTTCCGAACATAAGACCTACCCCTATAGTAAACCCTACTTAAGATCGTCAGCTAGAATGAGAGACTTGTTGCCGAATGGCCAATCGGAATACAGACGCCACTGGTGCGCACTTGATAATGAACGGATGTGGTTCATAATTCAATACATCACTAGTGTTAAATAAGAAGATTACATTACTGTATGTGAATAAATTTAGAATATTGTACATGAATAAATGTAGATTGTTGTATCTGACAAAAAAAAAATAAATATAAGATATCCTCCGAAAATAAGCCCTAGTTCATTTTTTAAAGCTACAATTTATATAAGACCAGGTCTTATTTTCAGAGAAACACGGTAAAATATGGCATTGATACTTCATAGCATAAGGCATCATGTAAGCAGCCTACAATGTGCAGATGGCGCAGTGTGGGGGTCATTTTCGTCTGATCACATGCGATGTCTTAGATCAAGTATGTGATATTGTCCCGACTGCCATGTTGCCAATGTATTTATATGTCTATACATTTGCTATCCATTTGCTCGTTTTCCATATATCTTTTCAGTTGTCATTAAGTTGTAAAGTGCGGCAAAATCCTGTCTGCATCTGATTTCGTTGTGAGAGTATGCGTATCAGGGCGTGTGTCTTTGTGTGTGTATGCACGTTTGTGTGTGTGTGTGTGTGTGTGTGTGTGTGTGTGTGTGTGTGTGTGTGGGTGATAGCATTAATGTATATGTATGTGTCTCAGTGTATCCATATATGTGTATACGTGCCTGTGGATGTATGTATGTATTTCACATAAAATATGTTTTATTTATATGTGCAACATTAATACGAAAAATGTAGATTTTTACAGCACACTGCAAAACATATTAGATAAGAGTGGTCATAATGACGTA
Organism: Cepaea hortensis; assembly: GCA_963921405.1. NCBI lineage: Eukaryota > Metazoa > Mollusca > Gastropoda > Stylommatophora > Helicidae > Cepaea > Cepaea hortensis. Next base: position 389,013,451 of record OY992876.1, read on the forward strand.
ACAATAATATTGTGAGATTGTAATACAAAAGTAGTTACAGGAAGGACTGAAAAGGAGAGACACGTTTTAGGAAAATTTTGATTGGCAAACAGAAATGATGCAGGTGACAAATTAATCGAACTTATTAAACAACACCCAAGAAGACTCTTCACATGGAAATACCCGGACAGTCCTACCAAAACCCAGATAAATTATATTTTAATACAAAGAAGATGGATGGAGATCAAGCACAACTACTGAAAAACCCTACGAAGTGCAGACTGTGATATAGATCATCGGTTAATAGAAGCAGATCTGAAATTAAAACTCAAAGGCCACTTCGGTATGATCCCACAAAAATACCACATGCATGCAACGAAGCAGCGAAGAATCGTTTTGGGGTCTTGATGTCTATACAGGAGGAAATGACACCTGATGAATTGGTAGTACAAGCTAGAGATATCTTGATAACAGCAGTCACAGATTTAATTCCGACCAAGAATAAGCCGCATAAGCCATGGATTACATCAGTCACGTTAGAATTAATGAAACAACGAAGAAAACTGAAACAGAAAGGAGAAGAAACCGAAAACAGCAGGATGAAGTTTACATCTTTAACACGAGAAATTAGAAAAACAACGCAAGAAAGGACACAAACCAATATATACAAGATTATTGTACTAGGATACAGCAATTTTGTAAGAATGGAAAAGATTACGAAATGTTCAAAGAAATGAATTTATTTGCGAGAAATATTCAACCTCAAACGTTATCTGTGACAAGCTGGGAAATACCATAACAGTGCCTAGAAAAGTTCTAGAAAGATGACAGGAATACTGCTGTGGAATGTCAAAATGAGTAAGCAGGACATTTTAAGGGAAGCTGAGTGGCAAAGACAACTTATCACAGACATCAGAAAGAGGCAGTCATCGTTTACTGGCCACGTTATGAGAAGACAAAAACTGGAACATGTTGTGACAACTGGAACGATGTGCAGAAGGACAGATAGGGGAAGACAACATGAAAAGATTCTTGACAGTCTTGTGTCGTGTCACGGAAGGGAGTCAACACACGAACTGATCCATGACATCGGGGATCGTAATTTGTGTAGAGGCATGATCGCCCACGCCAGCCGGCAAGGCACTGGATGATGAAGTCACTGTATGACGAGTTCATTATTCCCCATACTGTCATTGACAAACCCCATCCATCCTCTGCTAGTTTCTATAAGTGCGTGCTCCCAGAGTGTCGGAGTTCATTTTCTATTTGTATTATTGATTTATTCCAGGGGACATCATTTCTTTTCCTTTCACCTTTCCTCAATTACCTTCCCTGAATCATCTTACCATTATGCCTTTATATTCACGCGGTCTTCATTGTCCTTCCCCTCAAGTCCAATTTCCCGTCTTCTTATTTTACTCCACGTCACGGGAGCGTCAGGGCACCCCCAGGGGCCAATTAGGCTAGCGACAGTTGAGGATATTGAAGACTGCAGTGCCAACGCATGCGCTAATTAACGGGGACACAGGGCCGATCACCCGGTGTCTGTACGTTCATCCATGGCCTATTTGGAATTCATTCTGATCTGACAAGTGTTAAACATTAGATTTGTGAATGGACAGTCTAGAAACGATGTCGTTAGATTTGACAGCGAGAGCCAGGACAAACGGCTTCAACGTCTCTTCAAACTACAGAAATGGAGTGATGATGTGGTAGCGGGAAGTAATCTCACTAACATATTATTCTCCCTTAGTATATACGTTTTGATGGTTGTGACTTGTGGATATTTTCAGTCGGGTACAAAAAGAAAATCATAACCTGCAAAGTTCGCGGTGACTGCACTAGCCAGGCGGCCTTTATACCTCAGGCTCAAGACCCCTCCTGCTCTACACTGCAAGGTACTATAGGCAGTAAACAGCCCATAAATAAACACACATAGTATTGTTTGGCCCTCATAGAAGGAGAAGAAGGAAGTAGAGGCTTGAGGACGCACTTGACAACATAAAATTGGAAAGCTTAGTTATCGACCGGAATTCGAACCTGTCACCTCCAAATGACGACAGGGCCTGGCTGCAGGAACAAGTGTATTTCGGCGAATGACCAACTAGACACTCCCAAAGCACAGGTTTCATTAGCCAAATCTATCATACAGATGAACCTACAACTATGGAATACGGATAGAATTCGTATCAAACCATTGAGATAGAACTATAGGTCTCATAATTAAACCAGCATATGTCAAATAACAAACACACAAACACATCGAACCGTAATGCTGTATCCAGTATATTCACAAACATTTAAAGAAGAGAAATGATTGGTCGGTTCCAATGTTGTACAGTATAGACAGAAGATGACAGTTTTGACAGATGTATCCTCATTGGTCACATCAAATCGCGTGTGTTTATTAAGTATGTCAACCTGTCTGTGGCGAAGGCGTTGATGAAACAATTCGAAATGTCCAATACCGAGCTCGAGAAACAGCTATGTGGAAGCATACCGCCTTGTGTTGGTTTTCATACAATGGTATGAGTGAAGGTCGTTCAGAGAGCAATGGCAAACTACTGAACGAAAACTTGCCTAGACATCACTAACAACCAAAATATAATGGTGTTTACTGCGATGTCCTGTATAGGATAGGCAACTAACTTTTACCGGCCTTGGGTTAAAACATGCAGTTGGGTTTTTGAAAATATAACCAGGTTGAACCAGCTTAAAATGAATACCAGGAACTGTCTTGAGTAGTGGAGGAGGCCGGCAGGGTATTGAACATAGCCCCGCGTGCTGATTGGTCCATCAGATATGGGTCTTGGGAAGATAATACTCAAACACATACGTCTGCTTTGGGGCTGAGATAGTCTGGTGGCTAGACGCTCGACCCTCGGGTCCCTGGTCATGGCTTCGGTTTTTTACTTGGTCGCCCAGGTTGACCTGGCCTAAAATGGGTACCTGGTCATGTCTTGGGAGGTTAAGGCGACCCAGAGTGATACCGACGTTATCACCCATTGAATGTTGATGGGGTTTATGTGGGTTTAGAACCATGGGGTAAATGCAATTTTACAGATTATGTCCTAAACATAATGTAGGTTTTGGACGACACAAAAATGGATGACGGAGAATAGGTAGTAGGGTGTCTCATAATTATGACTTAAAAGTTGTTAATATGGTAGCAGACATTGTCAGAGTCCTAACTATCTCTTCACTCTAGCTCACTGGACGCGGACAGGCAAATTATAACATCCAGGACGTTTACATACACCAGTAACAATGACTGCACTCGAAACTCACAGGAGCAGTCTCCTGTACAACCTTTATTACATAATACTAAAAGGTAATATCATTTAGAGCACACCTGTCTCAATACACCTTTAACTCACGCTTACGATTAAGCACTCATTCTACACAGGCGGCCAAACGCTCGCTCACATCCACCTGGGCGATATTTACACACTGTCGCCCTTCTGACCATTCGCAATCACGGTCTCACATCATCCCGCACATATCACAGCTAGTACATTCCTCGAATCTCAATACACAACGTCCATCTCATCTATCTGCCACAGCACTATCGTTCGATCGTTCTATCTCTCGCTATTCTCAATACGTCCGTCTCTATCCGCTGTCTCACACACACGCCCTCTCTCCTCCTTGACCTTCCCACATCACGTGGGTCTGTCCACGGGCTTCTGGCCTGACCTTCCGTTAGCCAAGCCGTGGCGTCTCCTACTGTCCTTGACCTCAGCTATTGCTTGCACTATTGCTTAGGTCCTTACACACATACAGGACCCTGACAGACATGTTGTATTATACAGTAATAACATTATTTCGGCGATGTATAAGCCGTGACAGATACGGAAGTCGCGTAAGACCATTAATCATCCCATGGTAATTAATAATTTAATGCGTGTAAAATAGTCATTGACATACTCTAGATAAACATGCTAGCTAAAACAATGACCAATTCCTAAAAAAATTGACAATCGTAAACTGATTAGAGAAGTTAGACGTCGACAGTCAAACAATTTTTTACACATTGACTGACTGGCACCTTGCCGTCTTAACAGACGAAAGTTTGTAAACTGGAGTTATACCTCTCCATAATACAAAGTCTGGGCTGAGTTTATAGACCATGTGTTGCAGCATGATCCCTCTCTCCGCCTACCTAGTTTACTCCAGAGGAAAGGTAACACCTTTACGTTTGGAACAAGACAAGCCGCAGAAGCTGCCGGATTACCAAAGAAATACTCTAACTGTCAGCCTATCGGAGCTTTCATCCTAAACCAGTTGCCGACAGAGGATTAGGGCCTGGTCTGTTCTGCCATGACATATAGTCTTTAGGTTGCATTTCCTCTCACCAGGATAAGGCTTTTACCCTCCCAATTGCGCTCCTCCGCCCGAAGCCTTTGGCCCAGTGTGGTGTGTCGGGTTTGGTAAGCGCCTCCCAACAGAAAGCAGGTTGTACCGTCTACTGTCATACGGTAGCTCAGTCATATCTGACTAAGACCTGGCACGTTATGAGAAGAAATAAACTAGAGAACTTGATGACAACTAGCAAGATTGAGGGGAAAAGAACAAGGAGAATGCAGAGAAGTAATTGGCCTTATGGCTTGGCCAAGTGACATGGTCAAGACAAGAACACAGATCTGATTCACGACTCTGGGGATCATGTAGGATGACGAAACATGACCGCCATTATCTGCATGGCACATAATGAATGAATGAATTGTAGAGCTCGGATGACATGTGATCGTAGGTCAGTAAAAACAAAATCCCTGCCTCGAATAGTATTCGAACACAATACCACCGCGCCCGGAGACAAACGTGGTAATATCTGCGCTACCTCGGACCCTTCGTTCGCAATCACAGCGTAAAAATATACCGCACAATTAAAAATGAAGTAATGTTCCGCGGAGATTGGCATCATTGCCGTGGTTCATTAGTCGTGTTAATTCTGTGCAAACATGCTTCATATCCCTGCACATCCTTCTCACGCGGGGTTTTAGCACAATATTTTGTTGAAGAAAAACGTTTCAAATCTCCTTACTAAAGTGTTTTCTTCATTAATTAGCCTGTCCGTTTCTCAAATCTCTGGTTTTCAGCGGGTTTTCTTTGTTTTGAATTGTTGTTGAATCTGAGATAATTTAAATGCCTACAGATTTGAACAAAAATATAATCTGAAGATTAACATTGCAGAATTGCAGTGGTGATTTCAGAATAAATTTAGAATTTTATCTTTGTTTTCGTCATGTTGTTTTTATGATACACATGTTTATTTTCTATTTAATTTCTATGGGCGTAAATACTTCGCCAAGGAGCAAACACGGCAGAGGGCATCTGATCGTCAGAAGGGAACCCCTTCCCCAAGTATTTCGGACCTTTAACCTCTTGATACTCTCTGAGGGTGGTCCCGTCTGGATCATGATTCCGGGCGTCTTTCCCCTGCCGTGGAGACGTTTCGTCACATTCGTTATCCCTGTTGTTGTGCTTGTCCCTTCGCTGTTACCATGTTCACTCTCAAGCCCTCCCTCCCTCGATGAGGAGAGCCCGTGTAGCCTGTGCTTGCCCCTTAGCACGTGTGGTCGTGTGGAACCAGCTTCATCCCCCGCCACAGCCTCTATCGCTTCCATTCGTCTCCGTTGCCGTATTCCTTCCTCGTGCCCCGTTCACGCGCCGCAAGTTACTAGGAAGCCGGTTCTTCCTTTGCGTTTCTGGACCCACCTCTTGGTCTCTGCAGCTGAATGAGTGCGACTTAAGGACGATTATCGCTTTGTTATGGAGGTTGGACTTTGGCCGACATTTGCATGGTTAACTGCACTCAGATTCACCACCCACTCTCGGAGGAAAGGCTAAAGAGCTGATACGAGACTTTGCAAGTTCGTGGTCTTGGTTGAGAGATTGTTTGTAGTCCTGCAGTTACCGCTTCTAACCATATTAGTTCCGAGACTCATCCCACTTTAGGTTCCGACAATTTCATAGCCAGCACGAGGCCCTTTCGGCTGCCTCACACAGTTGTTTCTGGGCCTGAGTTCTTGCTTGCCCTTTAATGCTCATTCGCTTCAGCACATCAAACACGGAGTGGAAGACTAGACCTCTGGCGCCCACCTCTACGGCGAATAGCCTGAAGGTGTACCCTTCCAGGATAAGACTCGCGACAATGTCATCGTACTTCTCTATCTTGTAGCTGCTTGGCTGACGAGGAGCTAAGTACGATGTCAGGTTGCAAGCCAAACTTTCGGATCACCTCAGGGTATTTGCCCCGGTCAGTTCCCAGTCCCTAGCACCATCGAACATGGTCGCAAGCGGCAAGTCGTCATTTCTGCCTTTGCTGCTCCCAGCTCGGACGAAGGAAATCTCCTTCGGCCTCGGCCTGGTCCCCTCTTTATTCACCGTCATTCTGGCTACACCCACTATGGTAGCCAACTCAGTAAGAACTTTGTTGTGCCGCCATGTAAATCGGCCTTGGGTCAGGGCGACCTTACATGCGGACAGTACGTGTTCCGCTGTCTGAACCATTTAGACCTTTGTACTGAGGGGACAGAACGGATCGATGGTTTTCTCCAACTTGACCAAGTTGGCAGCTGATGGCAATATGTAGAGGGATCGGACGACGAAACTTAAGCGCAGTGGTTCCTTACGCCATATCTGATTCCAGGTAAGAGAACTCTGCATTATCTCCTCCCATGACATCCACTGGGCCTGCTGCGCATGGTTGGCAGCCTTTCGGACGCTTTCGTCGTCTTTCCCCTTGCGGATCTCCTTAACCATCAGGTCCCTGCGTTCCTTCGTCGTCGCCTTGGACCACATCGGATCATTGTTTTGGAATCCTTCCCTGTCCGACTGGGTGTGGCGCATGACCTCCTTCAGTTTGAGTGTTCTTCGACCGCGCTGACGACTTTCCACTTCCGTCCCGTTCTCAGGGCGGGAACTGAGGCACTAACCGGTACGTTTGGAGACTCGCGCAGTATCATCGCGAGTCTAGTTTTTTCGGCTTTGAACTCTTCCATGAGGAACGGGGACGGGGGGAGGAGGAGGGTGGGGGACGAGCTTACTCTGTTTGCAATACAGTACGACAGTCGTGAGGCATGTTGGTACTCCAAGCCACTTTTTTTATATACCTGCTTATCTTTCCCTCCATAGTGCTCACTGAGGTCGTACCTATATCATATATCAGCAGTGGCCACAGGAGTTTCGAAATGAGCTTGAATTGGAGGCACCAGATTTTGAATTTGCCTGTCAGCCTGGTTTTATCGATGATATTCAGACCGCTCGTCAGCATTTCTTGCATCTCTACCACCTTGTTCCTGTCCGTCAGGGTTCAGTCGTACACACGACCGAGACTCTTTACGGGTTCCTCTACCACCGTGGGAATCGCTTGTCCGGCAACCGAGAACAACCTTTCCGCAGCATTACCCTTCACGATCGACAGACTTCTCAATTTCTTAGATTTGATGCTCATCCTGCACCAGCGAATCAGATCGTCCAGTCAGAGGCGGATGCTCTGAGCATTACTCTCCTTCGGTGTCAGGATTATCGTATCGTCCATGAAGGCCTTCAGCGGCAGAATATTCTTCCCTTCGCTTAGTCTCGGACCGTGTGCGTAACCGGATGCAGCATCCAGGATGACCTGCATGGCCATGACAAATAATATCGGTGAAATCGTACATTCCATGACAATACCCACTTGCAGGTCGATTAATCTGGTCGTGAACGTTTTGGTCAAGAAACGAAGAGAGAAGCTCGAGAAGTACTGCACAAGCATTTCCGTGATGTTCTCAAGCACATGATTAGCCTTGAATGCAGGCCACAACCGCTGGTGGGGCACTGACCCATACGCATTGGCCAGATCCAACCATATCAAGTGGAGTTCCTCCTTCTTCTTCTTCGCTATCTGGATAGCTTCCCAGTTCATGATGCCGGGTTCGAGACAACTGGGGACCCCAGGTAACCCCCCCCCCCCCTCCCCCGGCTTTTTTTTTTGAACCGCTGTCTATGGTCTTGTTCCCCATCAAGTACATCGTGATTCGACTGGCCATGATCGATAAGAATATTTTCCTCTCGACGTTCAGGAGAGAGATCGGCCTGAATTTGGCAATACCGGTTGAATTTTTCTCTTTGGGAATGTTGATTCCGTTTTCTGTCTTCCACTCCGTGCTGACATGCTTGTGTTTCCATACGGATCTCAGTATCCGGTGTCCCTTTCCCGACTATTACCCCCAAAATCCACGTTTTTACACACGTCTTGTCCCAAGCGCTTCTGAATAATAATTATGCGAATGAATGAATCTACGATTGTATCAAGGCCTAGGAAACAGGAAGTGTTGTTTCCCTTGTTCTTCCTGTTTTGAAATCCATTCAACCGGTCAGAAATTATATAAATTTTTCTTGACTTCTCAATATTGTATAATCTATTCGCAAAATGGAATCCAGCCACGATTTTCTTGAAGATTGTGCAGGTATGTCTGTCGATTATGACAGTGTTATTGTGGATATAGATAGTGATGCAGAAAGTGACATAGATTGTAAGATTACAGAGGCAGGCTGGAATTTTGACGAAGAGGACCCAGATTTCTGTAGTGTCAGTGAAACTGTAGACATGTATGTTTGGAGTCCTGAGACAACCCCTGTAGTCGTTGAAGGTTTTTTTGAGAACTCTGGGCCAGTACATGATCTTCCAGAGAGTGCAGAACCGTTTGACTACTTCAGTCTCATTGTAAATGAGGACTTTTATCAGTCTGCTATGGAACAAACTAATTTGTATGCCACTCAATGACGAGAAAAGGCAGGTAAAGTGGATGTTTACTGGTCACCTGTGAGCACTCAGGAAATAAAAATTTATATTCGTCTTGCTATACTCATGGGCTATGTTCAATTGCCTGAAACTGTCATGTATTGGAGCACAGATGAAGATCTCTATCATCCCGGAGTATCACAGTGCATGGGAAAAACTAGATATGCAAAAATCTCCCAATATTTTCATCTCAATGACACCAGTAAGCAGAAGCCCATAGGCCACAAAGATTACGATCCACTGTACAAGGTAAGACCGTTCCTTGATATGGTGAGGAAAAACATATCCTCATGTTTTTCTGCTGGCAGAGATATCAGCATTGATGAAGCCATGATTGCCTACAATGGTAGACTAAAGTTCAAGCAGTACATCAAGGGAAAGCCAAACCCATGGGGGATCAAGGTATGGTGTGCGGCAGATGCGTCGACCGGCTACCTACTAGACTTTGATGTCTACACTGGCAAGGTGAAAGATCCAATGCCACATGGATCTGGTCATTATGTTGTGACAAAGTTAGGCAGACCTTTCTTTGGGAAAAATCATCACATCTACTATGATAATTATTTCTCTTCTGTACAGCTGGCACGCGATCTTCTGCGTGAGAAGACATACATATGCTCAACATTTAGGGCGAATAGGAAGGGATGGCCAGATGACTGCAAGCCATTATGCACAAAGAAGATGAAGGCCAATACAGTAATCTTTAGGCAACAGGGTAACACTGTGGCTACTGTTTGGAGGGACAAGAGAGTTGTCAATCTACTTACCACCAACACGACACCAGGAATGACATCCACATCACGTAAGGCACCCGGTGGCAGACAAGATGTTCAGATACCCACAACAGTGGCCGCCTACAACAGATCAATGGGTGGAGTGGACAGGTTTGACCAGCTGTCCTCATATTACCCTGTTGGTAGGAAATCTGTGAAGTGGTGGAGATATATGTTTGCCTTTCTCCTGCAAACCTCTATTGTCAACAGCTGGATAATTTGTTCAAACTCCCATCGCGTAGCCTGGTTTCTACTCTCTTGAAGGGTAACATTTCGAGGAAACGGAAAGCTTCTTCTTGCCCCACAACTGTAGGTCTGGGTACCAGCAATCTTTTGGACCACAGACTAATTCGTATGGATGGCAAAAGGAAAACTTGCTACTGGTGTGCCAACATGAACACCAAGTCTGGTAAGAAGAGCAGAGCCAGTGAGGTTGTTTTTGGATGCAGTCTCTGTCAGATATGGCTGTGCAAGGGGGAATGCTTCACAAAATACCATGAATCACTTGTATCAAAGCACTTGGATATATAGTGCAGGATATTTGCTGCTATCAGGGCACTTGGATACATAGTGCGGGACACTTTCAACATCATTTTGTGAGTAAAAAATTTTTCTTCACATTTTTTTCCCAGTTAACATGTTTTTTTAAACCTTTCTTTTTGTTTTATTGTTTTTAATGTTGCTTTATGTTAAACTGTGTCCATTTTTCTAGTTTATTAGTCATCTAGGACATTTATATGTCAAACCAATTCGTGTATAATGACTTTACAAAATATCAAGTCATTAATTTTGCGGAGTTATTTCCCTTTTGTTAGTTATTAAAGGGAGGACTTTCGGGCATCTTTTATAGACTGTGTACGGCACACCGGTGGGCCCTGGTGCCGGTTTAATTCTTGCTTTCTTGACTACTGTAACCACCTCGCTTCACATCAGAGGCCTGGCATTGAACTCCACCGTTGGTTCTGCAGGGCATTTGAACCCTTCAATCTCTCCGAGTGGGACGTCCCGTTGGGCATAGGAGTACGACATCACGAGGTGGTTCTCCAGTTCCACTTTGCTGACGTTGAGGATGCTGGATCGCGGCTGCTCGAACAAGTTCTGTGCAAACTTGTATGGTTCCCGGAAGAATCTCTAACGTTCCTTCCGGGTTTTCCGCCTGTTCCTGCAGAACTGTTCGGCTCTGGATAGCCATTTGTCCCTGGCTTTTAGATGTTGCCACACCTGGCGCGAGCCCTTTTTCTCATGATCGGCCGCTGTTTTCCACCATTTACTAGCGGCATTCTTCTGTTTTCTTATTTCCTCCAGCTGTTTCTGCCGCCTGGCCTTCTGCGGAATAGCTGCTTCCTTCTTCTCGCTGCTACCAAACTGAATCAGCGAGTTGAGGTATACTATCTCTCCGAAATTGTGTAACTTCTCCTCAAGGGACTTGTATTTTAGCTCTTCCTCTTAAACACGGAACAACGTTTCATCTAATTGTGCCAACACTGCCTTCCTGGTGGCATTGGGGAACTTGATCTTCACCCTGAGACTCTCGGAAGGTTGCTTGGGTGCGTCACAGGTGACATCGACTTGAGTCTTCTCAGTACTGTGGTTTAGGATTACCCCTATCCCAACACTTTGGGCTTCTCCCTAGCTGAGATCCACTTGCGTCTTATTATCCCTTTCAGGAGAGCGCTGTCGTGCCTCCTGTGACGTACTCTCGCACTTCATTCGTCCAGCGTGAATTCTCATTCCCCGGAACGTGTCGAAGCTTTTACCACACACGCATGGCAAGCCCGGTCGGTGGGCTGAAATCATGGTCGGTTGAACGGATAGGGTCGTCGCCGTGTGTCACCAATTGATCCTTCATGCCCCCCCCCCCTTTCCTAATTATATTATATTTTAAATGATGATATTACACCACACGTTCTGAAAGTTAAAAGCTGGATAGCCCAAGCAAAGGCAGAATGTCTGTGTAATTTATCTTTGTCAATCGCTGTGAGAAGAAACGTTCTTAAGAGCTATATTGATTTAAGGAAGCGCATCACTGACAATTAGCAGACAAGTGAGGAGTTATGTGGAAGATACGAAGATATGGTTTCACAGAAAAAAATGATGAGAGCACCGTGGATAGATAGATCGAGCTGTCAAGACATGGCTTCATAGAAGAATGATGAGGACGGATAGATTGAGTAATGGAGATATGATTTTATAAAAGAATGATGAGGACGGATAGACTGAGCAATGGAGACATGGCTTAATAGAAGAATGATGAGGACGGATAGATTGAGTAATGGAGATATGATTTTATAGAAGAATGATGAGGACGGATAGACTGAGCAATGGAGACATGGCTTAATAGAAGAATGATGAGGACGGATAGACTGAGCAATGGAGACATGGTTTCATAGAAGAATGATGAGGACGGATAGATTGAGTAATGGAGATATCATTTTATAGAAGAATGAGGACGGATGGACTGAGCAATGGAGACATGGTTTCATAGAAGAATGATGAGGACGGATAGATTGAGCAATGGAGACATGGTTTCATAGAAGAATGATGAGGATGGATAGACTGAGCAATGGAGATATGGTTTTATAGAAAAATTATGAGAACGGATAGATTGAGCAATGAAGACATGGTTTCATAGAAGAATGATGAGGACGGATAGACTGAGCAATGGAGATATGGTTTTATAGAAGAATGATGAGGACGAAGATTGAGCAATGGAGATATGGTTTCATAGAAGAATGATGAGGACGAAGATTGAGCAATGGAGACATGGTTTTATAGAAGAATGATGAGGACGATGATTGAGCAATGGAGACATGGTTTTATAGAAGAATGATGAGGACGAAGATTGAGCAATGGAGACATGGCTTCATAGAAGAATGATGAGAAAACCGTAAACAGATAGATTGAGCAATGGAGAGAGCTCACAAAGAGAACTGGATACTCGCATCAGAAGAAGACAGTCCACATTCTGTAGGCATGCCATTGACACTTTATATCTGTTCGCGTATGCCCATTTCGTGACACTTTCTATCTGTTTATATAGGTCAGTGCATCTCATGTCACTTTATTTCTGTTAATGTCCGCTCGCCATCTTTGACATTATTTCTCTTCATATGCAACCGACGTCTTTGAAACTTTATATCTGTCCATGTAGACCAGTCCGTCTATACCACTATCTCTGTTCATTTTGACCAGTCCATCTTCGACGCTGTATAACGGTCTCTCTCTCTCTCTCTCTCTCTCTGTCTCTCTCTCTCTCTCTCTCTCTCTCTCTCTCTCTCTCTCTCTCTCTAACACTTTATATCTGCTCGTGTTTACTCTTCCATATTTGACACTTTATATCTTTTCATGTAGAACCATTTTAAACACTTTATATCTGACCATATGAAAACCGTAAACCGATTAGAGAAAATAGACGTAGACTGTCACTTTTTTGGCCACGTTATGAGAAGAAATAAACTGGAGAACTTGGTAACAACTGGCACGATCAAGGGGAAGAGAACGAGGGGAAGACAGAGAATTAAATACCTGGATGATTTGGCCATGTGGTATGATCGAAACAAGAACACTGAACTGATTCGCGACTCTGGTGATTGCGTGAGATGGCGAAATATGACCGCTCACGCTTATTGGCATGACACATGATGATAATGATGATGATGATGATCCCTTCGTTTATAACACTATATATCTGTTCATATAAACCCATCCGTATATAACACTTTATATGTGGTCATGTAACCGGCTTCGTGGCCGAGGGGTTAGCAGCTTTCTCCGCTAACCCCGAATACTCTCGTCACGTGACGCGACGAGAATTAGCAGTGGTTAGAATCGCAAAAGTGACTTATGAGAGTATGGAGCCGGTCGCTCAGAAAGTCGTGGCGTGCTGATGAGCGTAATCTAGCCTAGGAATCAACATACAGCTGAAAGATGCTGGTGTTGACCGCAATATCCTGAAACAGGATGGAAACGCGGGGGAAACGCGGGGGAATGTGGTCATGTAGTTCACGTCAGTTTATAACACTTTATGTCTTTTCATGTAAGCCCATCTTCTATTGACACTTTATAGGAAATACGCTTCCTTTCAGTCATTCGAAATCAGATGACAAAAAGCAAGTACGCTTATATATCAACTATCACCCATACTGAAACATTAAAATATACCTATATCTTCAAAACAAACTAAATCAAAAAAACAAAAAAAAAAAAAAAAAATCACATCACTCGGGACATTCCCATACGTGTTCCGTCACCATCTTCAACAACCAGCGAAGAGTCCCAAAACTAATGGTACCAGTTGTAGTCTGGTAATGTTTCCGTGTGACTTTTTATCGGGGTTGTGAGTGTCGGCCTGATCCTCTGGTCACTACCTGCAGCACCATTCTCTCCAGGCGTGAAGATCTAACCGTTCTTCTGCATTATATACACGATTTGAAAGGCCTAATGTTATGGACCAATATCCCTACAATGGGTGCAGACCCATCCAATATGTCCGCCAGCTAGTTTCACATCACACCAACAAGTTCTGCGGACCAAAATCGTCAAACGACATGTAACATACACATGCAATGTCAAACGTGGATATTATACAAATCATATTAACGCAAAATGAGCACCTGCGTTATGAGAGGGTTGAGAAGAGCTCCCAACATAACTATCCCAGACCCAGTAAGAAGTGATGTTATCAGACAGACAGTTGGATCAGCACCTTGTGCCACATATATTGAAAGACAGAAGTTCAAATGGTTCGGCCATCTTGCTAGAATGCAACACCATCAACTACCCGCATTACCCCTACATTAAATAAGATCCGATACGAGATCAAGAGAATGTCCTAGAAGAAAATGTCTTGACAACATGAAAAACATTGTACAATCACTAGGAATAATGCTACCCAGTGCCACCCAGCGAGCGCTATAACATCAACTATTCCTCCCCATGACGCTTAACAACCAAGTGAAAGATGATGCTGATGAGGATGACGATTATCAGCATCATTTATGTTTCTCTCTCTCTCTCTCTCTCTCTCTCTCTCTCTCTCTCTCTCTCTCTCTCCCTCCCTCCTCTCTCTCTCCCTCCCTCCTCTCTGAACTCTAGCATAATCCACACTGGATTGGCATTTGCGAGTGACCAGATTTCCCTATTACTAGTGTCCCCTGCCAACAGGCGAACCCATTCCGAGTTCAGAGGTACTTTTAATTTACGTCCCCAAGTCATGGACCAGAAATAAACGTTTAAGCCAAACACACAGATGTGGAGAGAGAACCTCCCCCCCCCCCCCCCCCCCCCATATCTTGCAATCAGTACCATGGAAGTTTAAGAGCGAGCGCTCTGAACTATCCAGCGATGCCACTTCCAAAGTACAAAATGAATTGAACTAAATTAAACAATCGTAAAATAAATCTTTCTTGGTTCTTAATCTGAGACGAACTAGTCTGAATGAAACTATCAGTCTTGAGCATGAGGGGACGGTATCTACCATCTTTCCTGTCAAGCGAAATAAATCAGCCCATTTATTTTGAACTAGCCAGCACCCAGTGACTTATTTTCAAACGTTCATGTGTGGTTGAATGCCAAACATTTCTTTATTTATTACTTCTTAACGAGAAACTTACAAGAATGTGGGCGCGTGCAAAGATTGTTTATACAAGTGTCCTCTCTCTCTCTCTCTCTCTCTCTCTCTCTCTCTCTCTCTCTCTCTCTCTCTCTGTGTGTATGTGTGTGTGTGCTGTGTGTGTGTATGTGTACGCGCGCATGTGGGTGTGCATGTGTGTGTGTGTGTGTGTGTGTGTGTGTGTGTGTGTGCAATCCCCTCCTGTTTGTTTAACCTGTACGCCGAAAATATAATGAGGACTGTCAAACCTGATGTAATCAGGGAGCAGTATGATGTGCGAAATATTGGAGGTCATTAAATACCAGAGATTCGATATGCTGATTATGCAGTATTACTATCCAAATCACATAATTCATTCATTCAGTAGCATGTCCTTTGCAGAACCTCGCTCCCATAACAACCTTCCGGAAAACCTCTCGATCATAAGCAAGATGTCCCGCGTCTGATACACCCATCTGGAGATCATCCGCCACATCCTGCACCCATCTTCTCTTTGGCCTTCCTCTTCCTCTCTTCCCAGGCATATACCCTTCCATTATTGTTCTCTCCAAACTTTCGTGACGTTTCAAGTGACCAAAATATTTCAATTTTCTCTGTTTTATCGTCTTTAATAGCCAACCTTCTTCAATATCCAACTCTTGAAGTATGGATGCATTTGTTCTTTTCTTTACCCAAGATATTTTTAGAACTCGTCTATAACATTTATATTCAAAGGCGTTTATGCGCTGTTCAGCTTGTTTAGTGAGTGTCCATGTCTCACATAATGGTATACAATTAATAACCTCGACCTAAAAGAATAGCGAAAATCACAACCTATATCTTAACATAGCAAAAACAAAGATAATGCATACAGATAAAACTGATTGATTGATTGATTGATTGATTGATTTAGGAATCGACATCACAGCATTCGGGACATTCCCATAAGCGCTCCGTCCCCATCCTCAGCAGCCAGCGAAGAGTTCCAACACTAATAGTACCAGTAGCAATCTGATTATATGTCCGTCTCGCCTTTCCTCTGACCGTTGAGCGTCGGTCAGATCCCCTCGTCACTCCTCGCTGTCTCATTCTTGCCAGACTATGGTAATCTATTTGCTCCTCCGATCAGGCCGCAACCATGTCTGCCTTGTCATGTATCAGTACTCCACCAAGTTCTGCAGAGCCAGCCAATCTGTCCGCCTGTTCATTTCCCAGTACACCGGCATGCCCCGGAGAAAATATCCACCCGATGCTTGTCACCCGTGACCTCCGAAGCGAAGCAAGCCACTCCACATGAAGCCTGCCCGTCCTCACCCTCGTCAGCATGCTTTCTGAGTCAGTTACAATCACGATGTGTGTGTGTGTCGTATTCTCCATCCAGCGGAGAGCCGCAGTGACCGCCTCCACCTCCATTCTTAAGCTGGATGTTGTGGTATCATATGCCAGGCTCTCCTGCCCCAAACGTCGACCATTGGCTTTGGCTATGAACCCCCAGCCACTTTTCCCACCTCTTGACACCGAACCATCTATGTAGATAATCACATCACCCGAGTGAGCATTGTCCTGAATTAGGTGCTGGATTTTCACTTCCGTGGCCCCTGCTGGCCACTCCCTGCACTCCCGGCTTAATGTGATTGTAACTCTGCAAAATTCTGACTGCTCCTCTGGCACTCTGACCCACTCTTCTCCACGCCTAATGTTCTCCAAGGGGCACACCTGTCTGATCGTATCCTCTGTCTGAGCCATCCATGATTTCCCTCTTAACAGTCGCTGACCCTTAACTGCGTCCAGCGCCTCATGCAGTGGGAGGTCTGTGTCTGCAGCTACTCTGAGGTATGCCTTCGCCTGCATCACATTGAGCCTACCAGCAACACTCGGCAGACCAAGGATGTAACGCATACACACTACTGGGGTGTCTCTAGTGCATCCCAGAATGACCCGCATAGCTTCGTTCTGTATGCGCTCTAACTTCACCAGCTGACTCTCTGAGACAGTGAGCAGACCTAATCCATAATCAATTACTGAGAGGATCAAGTGCTGGTATAGTGTGAAAAGCATTCTCTGATCTGTGTCCATTGCAGCCATAGTTTTAAGTGCACTGAGTCCCTTTTGAGATCTTGTCACAACCGTCTCCACATGGTCCTTGAAGGATAGGCTACTGTCAAATGTGATCCCCAGATACTTCAGTTTGTTCTCTCTGCTGACATTTCTACCATCTATCGCGAGGCTTGGGACATCCGCACTCACAATCCTGTTGTCCAGAGAGCACCACAAAACAGCCGCCTTTTCCGGGTGGATGACAGCACTCATTTCAGTGCACCAGTCAATCACTTTGTCTACTGTCGCCTGTAGCTCCTGGGCTGTTTGCTCCCTATCTCTCCCCTGCCTGTATGCAAGAATATCATCTGCAAATGTTAGTATTCTTCCAACCCCTGGTGCTTCTAGGTTTGCAATCTTGCTCGTATACACATTAAAGAGCACCGGTGAGACTGCAGATCCCTGTGGCAGTCCCGGGGTTAAAATATGTGGCTCTGAGGTCCATTCACCCAGACGGAGAGCAACCCGACGAGAGTGCAGGACGGCTGCTATCCAGTTCACCAACCAGGGATTGACCCCCTTCTCCATCAGTGCGGTCATCAAAATATCATATCGAACTCTATTGTACGCATCCTCGAGATCAAGCGCCGCCGCCATCGTTTCTTGTATACTCTGGAACCCCTCATAAACGTCAAAGGCAAAAGTGGCTGCATTTGACCAGGTATTTTTTCCTTGCCTGTAGCTCCCCAGGCCTCTTGGAAGAAGCTTCCCGCTTTCCAAAAACTCTTGCAGCTTGACAGCGTCTATCTTCTCTAGATATTCCCAAATGTATTTTGAAGGGTGATGATTCTAAAGCCGCTAAGCTTTGACTGATCCTTGAATGGTTTTGGGAGAGGGATGAGATAGCTGTGCACCCAATCCTGCGGTACTGATGCTGTCGTAATGCTCTGGTTAAAGCAGTCGGTCATCTCCTCCAGGTCTGCATCGCTCAAACCCTTCACGTGGCCATACCTGACCCAATCGGGCCCTGGTGCCGTGTCTTTTGCCTTTTTCAAAATGTGTTTAACATCTTCCACCTGTATGATGTCTTCATACTGCATATTCTTCGTGGTGCCAGATAACTCCTCTCTAACTGCATCCCTTTTGTCCGCATCATTATGATTGGTCTGCTCTAAAAATCTCTGGAGTAAGGCCTCCCCTTTCTCTTTGTCTGTTGTCACGCGCAGACCACGATCTCTATAAATTGTTCCCACTGTCATAGGCCAATCTTTTCTCTGCATTTTCCTGTTCAGTTTCCAGAAATTTTCGCAGTGTTTTATCACCTCCAATCTCCTTCATGAAACATTCCCATTTTGCCTTTTTGGCCTCTGCAGCACAGCGCTTGAAAACCTCCACCTTGTCTTTCTTGACATTTTCCGCTGTGTCCACTTCCTCTCGTGAGCTTTGAAGTGTCTGTCGCACTTTCTTTAGCTGCTTCACTGCAGCTCTCTTTGCTTTCCAAGCATGGTCTACTTCTGGGGTCCACCATGGGGGTTGCAAAAAGGGAGTTTTTACAGTCCTGTTGCATGCCCCTTGCCTGAGGCGTCCAAGAAGGCAACCGGTCCTCTCATACCGGAAGGTCTTGCGCGCTCTCCCAGCTTTAACTTTCCTGGGTTTAGAGATCAGGACTGAGCATGGCATGTGAACACTCCCATGGTCATTCAAAACAGTCCACTTTATATCAAGGACTGATGACTGGGAGACAAGTGTCAAGACAATAGCTGTGTCTGCATCGCCAGGCCTCATTGCCATTCTAGTCGGCCTACCATAATTTATGCAGACCACATCGGAGTCCACCATGGCATCCGCAAGGGCAATTCCCTGTCGATTTTCTCCACTACTGTTCCAATCTCTGTACCTTGCATTGAAGTCTCCACATATGAGTAGCCTATTACCTGGTAATTCCTCCAGTTCGTTAAGCCAGTCCCAGTGTTCCTTTCTGACAAAACAGTCCACTGTGGCATATACATTTATGATGTTCCAACTTAAGCCACCAATCTCCATTGGTATACCCTGGACCTCTCTTACATTGTGATTCCACTGGCTCAAGTCAAGAACCACATGCTTCACTCCTTCCTTCACCAGCAGACCTTGTCCATGTATCTTATGTCCAGTAGGGTTTATATTACTGGCGTACCCAGGGCAATGGTATTTGTCTGTATTTAGCTCCTGGAGCATGAGGACATCAAAATCATATATTAGTCTCTCCAATACAGGACCTCTCTGTCTGGCACTGCGACAATTCCAGTATCCCACTCTTACATAGTTGAAACCTAGTCTCTCCACTTTTCGTCTTGTTCTCCTGGCGCCTGCCCTCCTATTTCTATGCCGTCTTCTCACACCATTTCCTCGTCTTCTCCTCTTCACTCTCTCTCTTCGCTAGCCTCTGAGGGATGTGTCAAACGCAGAGCACGTGCACCGTAGCTCCGGCGACGATTCCCGTGTTTAAATGAATCCATAGGCAAAGTTTGGATATTGCAGGAAATAAACGGTCACCCTAGCATTGCCTGCTTGCTAGGGAAGAGGCAGGGGATGTCCCGCAGGAGTCCATACGCCTGGTGCCGCCCCGCACGCCTGCCAGACGTCCAAAGTTCACGACCAGTTAACCCATGGCCATCCAGTTCCTCAACACGCTGGTCCACCTTGAACTTGGGGGTTTATATTTGGAGTTTTCCGTCTCCTAGATAAAACTATTATGGAGAAAGAAATATATGTTAAGGATGAAACATTGGAGGTGGTGGAAAATGTCGAATATCTTGAGTCGTTAATTACCAACAATGGTGACACAATGAAGGAAATTAAAAGACGACTATCTATTGCTCTTCAAAACCTAAAACAACTGAATGAATTGTGGAGGGGGACAGATGGAACTACAAAACATAAGATTTTTAAGAGCACGCATTACAACGCATTTCCCATTACAACATGCACCCGTGAGGCCTAGACATTTACTAAATAAGCTTAATAGCGCATGCATGCCTTTGAATGTAAATGTTTTAGACGGGTTCTAATAACATCTTAAATACAGAAAAGAACAAATGCATCCACACGACAAGATATGAATATTGAAGACGGTTGACTACTAAAGACGATAAAACAAACAAAAATTAAATATTTTGGTCACTTGAAAAGTCACACAAGTTTGGAGAGAACAATCATAGAGGGATATAGGTCCTTGAAGAGAGAAAAAGGAAGGCCAGGGAGAAGATGGATGCAGGATGTGGCTCATGATCTCCAGATCGGTGTATCGGACGCGGAACATCTTGCTTATGACCGAGAAATTTTCCGGACGGTTGTTATGGGAACGAGGTTCTGCAAGGGACATGCTACTGATTGAATGAATGAATGAATGAATGAATGAATGAATGAATGAATAAATTAATGAATGAATGAATGAATGAATGAAGCGAGTTGTTCTGAACTATAAACATGAACAACGGGAAGGTCTATATCATCCAAGATGAATTGAAGAATGTTTACCTATTGGACGACCTAAAGAGTTGATATCTGATACCTAGAATGACCACTCGACCTCAACATCATCAAGCCTTACATAACCAGCTAAATATCTCTGTATCGTAGAATGGACTTTTAATATTCTATCGTTATAGCTATTTGGGAATCTAATATCTACCCTGTTGATACAACTAGTTGATTACCACCAGTAGATGAATGATTCATCAAGTTGCAGTGAATTATTATTAGTTGTGCCAAAGACATTTTTATGGACTTTATCTTGTGCCGAAATGAACGTGAATTTTCATTATCTCTAGTGCTAGAATTATCTGAACATTACTACTTTATTTGGAAATTTTTTTTTTTTTTTTTTAGCAGAGATCATCAGGCTTGGCCATGTGAATGGTATTCCCATGGGATGGGATGGGATGGGACAGCACACATTTGTATTTCCCATGGGACAGCATGGGACAATAGCCAAGTTATAGCAACTTGATCTACGTCAAAGCTACCCTTAATTTTGTTTATTTTTTTTAACCTTTTTAAAGCCTCTTATCCTTCTTTTTTCTCTATATATTTGTATCTATTGTTTACTAGTGGTGGGACACCGGATAAATAAATAAATACACATAGCCTTTTATTATATAAGATTACAGGTTGGTGCGTCACAAGCAAAAACAGAAGACATGTTTAAGTCAGTTGTTACTAAGAAGAAAGGGAATGTGGGCACCAATAAATGGGCCAATGATTGGATCGCTTTTTCTAAGTCTGTTGTTCCAACTGTTATTTCATTTAGTAAGGATTTAAATCTTTCTTCTGAATCATCTACTGTATGTAAAGTAGCAGGAATTGTAGAACAAAAGTCGAAAAGTGATTTTGACTTATTTTTTTTTATCCTCCACCAAACAAAACACTTAAGTTTGATGACCCAAGAAACAAAAGCCTTGAGGTGAAATCACAATGTTTCAAAAATTACGGCAACCAACTTTACAACAATTAAATTATTGGGAAAATGAACATAAAGACTAGATTGCACGATTTATTGCCTGGCATATTTCGCTGCATCTCGCCAGGTACATACTGCAGAAATCACACAACATAAAGTAAATTAACTAGATAAATCCTTCAAGCTGAAATAAACACACTTCAGCTTGAGTAATTCATCTAATCACTTCACAGTTGGTAATGGGAGGCGACGTTTCAGAAATTCAAAGCAATGTTTTCCCGTAGTGAATTTGAATAACGAAGACATTGCTTTGAATTTCTGAAACGTCGCCTCCCATTACCAACTGTGAAGTGATTAGATGGATTACTCAAGCTGAAGTGTGTTTATTTCAGCTTGAAGGATTTATCTAGTTAATTTACTTTATGTTGTGTGATTTCTGCAGCATGTATCTGACGAGATGCAGCGAAATATGCCAGGCAATAAATCGTGCAATCTATTGTTTATGTCTTCGTTATTCAAAATGAACAAAGGTTTCCACTGCTAAAAGCAAAATTGTTATGGCCATATCAGTTGGTTACTTAAGGGGGTATGTGAGCCGATAGCTCAGAAAGCAATGGCAAGCTACTGGGCGTAATCTTGCCAAGATATTATCAACAGCGGTAAAATGCTGGGGTTGACAGCGATATCCTATAAATAGGATATGCGAAAAACAACGGAAAATAAAAACAGTCTTCAGCAGCAGTAGAGCGCTTATTTAGTGCAGCTAGATTGTTGTTGAGTAAGTTACGAAAACGGATGTTACCAGCTCTCGTTATAAGCTCTGTGTATATCAGATTTGCATGTAAGATGAAAATTGTGGAAATGGTTTAGGGATTACCTGGATTAATTGAATTATTGGAAACAGTCGATCAGCAGAAATTGACAATGTGCTGAATGAGCAGAGTGACTCTGAAACTGAATGAGAGTGTCAGTCAGAATGACACTGAATTGTCGTATTTAGTTTAAACTTTTTAAAAATAAAATGCCCTTGAATATTAAAATTAATAACTTCCGTCGTTTTACATGTCTCTTTGTACATATGGTCCTATTTAGTAGACACTAAACCTAAGCTTTAATAAATTTCATAATTTTATTTGAACTGTATTCCACATTAATATTATAATGGGGATCCCATGGGATGGGATGTGATGTGATGTGATGGGATGGGACAGGCATAAATTACCATGGGATGGGACAGAAAAATATGTCCCATGAACAAGCCTGGAGATCATCATGGATTAATTCCTTGGATACAGTTAGTTGGCCATGTCTGGTGTGTAGTTTATTTTGCATTATCTTTCACATTTGTGGTTTTGTATCGTGTTTGACATGCAGATAACAGATCTTCCCAAACCCCAGCAATTGTCCCAATATATTAATTCGATTTATATCAACGAGTTTGAGTCTATACATTGTTGGAATTTTCGTTGGTATTTGTTTACTACAGGTGGTACATTACACCTTCTTTACAATTTATTGAGGGAGTCACTTGTGGGTGGATAAACACACTCGGGAAAATCTTCTTTACAGAGTTAGTGAGCAGTCTTCTCTTTGTCTGCGGTAAATTTCCAGGCTCTCTACGCCTTCTATAGGAGAACTTAACTTCATATATTTAGTGTTGTAATCTTATACATTTCTGTCTTATTCCGCACTTGGGGGTTCGTGAGCCAATTTCAAGTTCTCTTATGATGGATGATTAAGAAGAATTTGGTACTCCATTCCTTCCATTTTTCCCTTATATGCCACAGTGTTGTACCTCCGTTTGGCATATAATGAATTCACCATAGGATGCTGAAAGATGCCACCTTTTTACAGCAGCAAAGTGTGAAGACCTTGTATCAGCCACTAACTAACCAGGGCTCAACTGTTCCACCAAGAACTGCCTTACTACAAAGCTGAGTATACACATACTAACCTTAGATACCTCAGCGCCAAGCCAAATCTTTGCCGGGCAATAGCCTATTAATATAAAGGAAAGAAAAACAATAGAAGCCATAACCTATAGGTTGCAGTGGAGTACTAAAACGACTGACAATCATCGTCTATTGTGCTATTATCACTTGTGTTGTGGCGTGACATAACCATCTTTCATTGCATCCAAATCATCCATTATAATTCTTCTTTTAATTTGTTAACGAAAAGTTAATGTCTTTCTTTATCACATTTACATGTATGTAAATGTGTTACATATTAGTGTGATTGTGCTTCAACGCTATCTGGTGGATGCAGATCAGGAGAGCTGTGTGGCAGGAAGAATACTAGTCTTCAGTTCTTATCAGAGTGAGCATCCTCTCAGTGCCTTTCCTGCGTTCTCTTGGCCTTCTACCTGAAAACCTTACTTGATACCTTAGTGTAATCCTGCAAGATTTGTCTGATCCAGTCCACTAGCCTTCTCACTAGCCATTTATGGCTTTCCTTTAGTAGTTCGCAACCACTATTTGGGGATATATACATCTCCACTCAACTTACTCGCCACAGCATGTCTGTCTATGTGTGCGTGTGTGTGTGTGTGTGTGTATGTGTGTGTGTGTGTATGTTTATCTGTATGTGCGTGGGTTTGTGACTGTGTGTGTGTTTGTCTGTGTGTGCGTGTGTTATCGCGGTATTCTGCTCTCATCCTTTCCCTCTCTCGCCAGTGATTTAGAGCTGTGTTTATCCCCTACCTCGCCACGCTGATTTATTGGTTTACAATTTCTCCAATTTCCTTCTTCATCTCGGTGCCTCAAATGCGGAAGAGGGGAGGAGAGGTATTAATGGGTACAATTCTCTGCCAGGCTTTCTTAGTATGACCAAGGAGACGAACATAAATCATGATTTATTCCAGTCGCCAACGGTCAGTCTGTCCACCATTCTAAATCTATGGTTACTTAAATCGTTGATGTTGTGATTACCGTTAGCAATTTAGTTTAGCTTGCCCTAAGTCGAGCAATGAATACTGCAACGGATGACCCGCACGTATTATTAATTCTTCTGCTCCTGCTCCTGCTCCTGTTCCTCCTGCTGCTCCTGCTCCTGTTCCTTCTGCTCCTCCTGCTCCTCCTTCCCCTCCTCCTCCTCCTCCTTCTTCTTCTTCTTCTTCTTCTTCTTCTTCTTCTTCTTCTTCTTCTTCTTCTTCTTCTTCTTCTTCTTCTTCTTCTTCTTCTTCTTCTTCTTCTTCTTCTTCTTCTTCTGCTGCTGCTGCTGCTCTGCTTCTGCTGCTGCTCCCACTCCTCCGCCTCCTTCTTCTTGTAACCTTCTTCTTGGCGCCATCCAAAGAACTTTCTATAAGTGTTATTCTTGTGGCCGACACGAGTTCTTCTGTCATTTCTCAGATACGACTGTAGCATTAACTCATGATGTACCAAAATATGAACGATGTGTTGATGAATTATCCAGTTAGAGAGAGAGAGAGAGAGAGAGAGAGAGAGAGAGAGAGAGAGAGAGAGAGAGAGAGAGAGAGAGAGAGAGAGAGAGAGAGTAAATGACATAGTGAGGTAGGGAACATGAGAGAGGGTACATGAGAAAGAAAGAAGGTCTGTGATGGAGGGATGAGAGACAGTGTGTGTGTGTGTGTGTTGTGTGTGTGTGAGAGACAGACAGACAGACAGACAGACAGACAGACAGACAGACAGACAGACAGACAGACGGACGGACGGACGGAAGGACAGACAGAACGAACGAAGGTCCGTGAGGGAGGGAAGAGAGACATAGAGATACAGAGAGAGAGAGAGAGAGAGAGAGAGAGAGAGAGAGAGAGAGAGAGAGAGAGATAACGACGAACGAACACAGTTTATTTTCAAAGGATTAAGAATTGGGCACGCCGGCCCGTCTGAAAGTCTGCCCTTCTATCATTCTCTTTCATACATTATTTCATCCACACATCATTCGAGGCTAACTGAGAACAACAACAATATAAAAGATACGCATTATAAAGGCATGGGAGAAACGCAAACATCACTATAACAATAACATGACTTACTAAAATTAATGAATGACGTGGCAGTTGTTATTAGCTATGGGGAACACACTGTCTACCAACAGCGGACTGAATGTTATTCTAGGGTTTCATTATTGTTATTATTATTCTCAGTAATTTATTATTATTAATGTATACTGAAATAGTGTTCGAATAATTTTGCGATAATATGTTTAGAGATTGGTGATGTCTTTGATTTCTTGTGGAAGATTGTTCCACAGCTGAGCTGTGGAGTACGCTAAGCTTGTTTTGTATATGTCAATTCTAGGCTTCGATATGTGTAATATATTTAGTCACTTACTGTGTCTTGCATTATATTTAAACAATTGCCAAAATAAATATGGGTCACTCCGATGTAGGGTTTTGTGAATTAGTTTGGCCTTGTTGAAAAGTAGGCGTTTGAGGAATGGTAGTAACTGAAGTCGTTTATGTAGGCTATTATTATCAGTTACATGTTTACTATAGATTAAATTCATAGCCCGTTTCTGGAGTGGGTAACGACGCTTAATGATTGAATGGGAAAAGCCATTCCAGATTGTAGAGCACTAATCAAGATGTGTCTGTTTGTGAGAAGTATAGAATATCTTCGTTTTGTCTTCATCAAGGAAATTTTTAATTTCGCTGTTTGTTTAACAAGCGATTGAACATGAGAATTAAAGGTTAGATTTGTATCAATGATGAAACCTAATACTTTGTGCTCAGTTACACTTTCTACTAGCGTGTTATCGATGTGAAGTAATCTGTGTGAATTTGTCTGGTTATTAATAACAAAGATGTTGTTTTTGAGAGAAATACAGAGAGACAGAGATAGATACAAAGGACATAGAGAGACAGAGAGAGAAAGAGACAAAGAGAGACAGTGAGAGACAGAGTGGGACAGTGAGAAAGACAGAGAGAGACATAGAAAGACAGACCGAGAGAGAGAGACAGACAGAGAAAGACAGAGAGAGATACAGAGAGAGAAAGAGAGAGAGACAGAGAGACAGAGGGATACAGAGAGAACGAACGAACGAACGAACGAACGAACGAACAAACTTTATTTTAAAAGGGTAACAAATTGGGCACGCGGGCCGGTCTTACATTCGGTCCTTTCGATCACCCATCTTTCATTCATCAAATGTGCATGTTACATTTACATAGGGAAAAGTAAAACATTGTCAAATGGATTTTGTAAGCATAAACAATGCATATTACGCATGGTACATTCACATGGGGAAAAAAACAAACATTGTCAAATGAAAGTTGTAAACATAAACAGTGCATATTGCAATGTTGTGAGACACTCCCCCATCCACCCTCACACCCCGCAGCCACCCACACATCCCTCATCCACCCACACATCCACCACCTACCACACCCCACCGACCCACACATACCTCCACGCACTCACACAGACTCATGCAAACATACATGCCGCCACAAACCCACTGATCCCCCACCCACACACATTTCCCAACCCACACATACATCCCCACCCATCCCATAACCGACACGCACACACCCACCCACATATTCTCCACCACCCACACACACACCCGCAACCACCCAGCAAAACACACATCACAAAACCACACACACATACCCCCGTCAACCCACACATCCCGCACCTATCCGCACATACATCCCGCACCCTCACAATTTTCCTCACCCACCCACACACACATCAGCCAACCTAACCCACTCACCCACCCAATATCCGCCACCTCTCAACTACACATCCCCCACCTATACCCACATTCCCACCCACGAACACATCTCCCCACCTGCCCACACATATCCCCCACCCATAAGAGAGAGACAGAGAGAGAGATAAAGAAAGACAGACAGAGAGACAGAGAAATAGACAGAAAAGGCAGAGAGCGAGATAGAGAGAGACAGAGAGAAAGAGAGACACACAGAGAGACAGAGAGAAAGAGAGACACATAGAGAGACAGAGAGAGACATAGAGAGAGACA
Source organism: Cepaea hortensis (assembly GCA_963921405.1). Classification (NCBI taxonomy): domain Eukaryota; kingdom Metazoa; phylum Mollusca; class Gastropoda; order Stylommatophora; family Helicidae; genus Cepaea; species Cepaea hortensis. The sequence goes on from OY992876.1 coordinate 389,041,008, forward strand.
GAGATAGAAGAGATAATAGGTTAGGTCGGAAAGCAGCATGGCCGAATGGATCAGAACGCTTGCTCTTAACATCCAGGGGTGCTGATGCTGAGGTAGCGGGTTCAACCCCTACACCAGACTGTTGGACTAAAAAATGCTGACTTTTCGTCCTTGACTTGGGGACGTAAATTACAAGAACCTCTGAAGTCGGAGTGGGTTCACGTGATAGAGAGGAACACTGGTAATAGGGAAAGCTAATCCACACACAAGACTCAGTCCAGTGCACTAGACGAAGTTGCAAATGCATGGACTATGCTTGAGTAAAAGCGAGCGAGCGAAAACATTAAATAAGTTAATTCGACATGAAAACAGAAACAGTTTTAAGAAATCCCGTCTCGATAGTAAATAAAACACGGCGGGAGGAACGAGTCATAGTTTCGGGCCACCGATGCTGCCATCATTCATAATGGATCTAATATTGTGTAACAGAGAGGAGCGGCTGGCCGAGAAGCTAGAGCGCCGGAATCTCATTCGGGAGACCCGGGTTCGATCCCTCGGTAAGGTGTCGGATTTTTTTCTGTCGGGGGCAAAAAGAAAATCCTAACCTGCACAGTTCGCGGCGACTGCACTAGCCAGGCGGCCTTAATTCCTCAGGCTCAAAGACCCCTCTGCCATATACCGCAAGGTACTATATTGGCAGTAAATGACAGTTTTATTGTGTAGCAGAATGTGGCTGTGGGCAGTTGAAGGCTAATACATTAATTACACAAACAACATAATCTTCTTACTAGGCAGTTCGTCAGGCCTAGGTATGCACCTCACAGGTCAGCATTCTCCATGGTAATGAGCTCTATCTACCCGCGGGTAGGGTCTTCTCTTTTAACAATGTTGTCAGCGCAGCGGCCTTACGTCCTACTCTTTGCGATTTCCTACTGCCACGGGATTTTGAACGTCACCACTTGGACCCAGAACCCCAGTTTTTTGCACTTATTTTAGAGGGCTAGGTATCAAATTTCACCACCCAATAGACCAGAAAGCTAAGCGATAACATTACATACCAAGTTATGTTTGGAAATATTCTCATCCCTTTGCGGGAATCGAACAGTGCACCGCCAGGACCATACAACATACAACCTAAACATGCAGCATTAATTTACTTCTGACAACATACAACACATACAAGCAACATTAACTTACTATTGACAACAGACAGTTCAGTAATCCAACAACACTCGGCCCCTGAAATATGGGCTCAACTCAAGTTGCCCTGAAGACGTTCTGTGTCGGACTTGTCGAGGCTGGCCATACAATGGGGCAAGTCACAGAAGTAAATTAAATTGTCCCAGACCTGTTCCTAGCCAGTGAGACATCCTTACGTTTTCTATATCTTTTATTTTCAACCTTCACCTTCTTGATTGCATTGAAATTTCGTTTCTCTGAAGCCTTGGTCAATATTTATATAAAATCAACGGAATTTCGTGTTCCCTTTATAGCTACAAGATGGTTTCAGAATGTAGTTATATTCAATTTTACTTTATTTAGTTCTCTCAAGAAGTGCACTCGTCTTTCAATATCGTTCGATTTTTCCTTTTCACCCTTTCTTTATCGTGTTCTCTTTCTTCCTTCCTTTCTGTACCTCTTTCATTTCACTCTATATGCCTGTGTTTATACATATAAGCTGGCGCCGTGGCGAAGGTGTTACGGACTCAGCTCATAATCCCGCGTACCCCGTTCGAACACAGCTACGGGTGATTTGGCAGCAGACCGCCTTGCGTTGGGTTTTATAAAATGGTATCGGTGCCTGTAGTTCAGGAAGCAATGGCAAACTACTGAACGTAAACTTGCCAATAGATCACAAACAGCCAAAAATGCTGGGGTTGACGTCCTGTAAAGGAAATGCAAGAAACATTCTATACATGTATGTATGTGTGTGCGTGTGTGTGTGTGTGTGTGTGTGTGTGTGTATGTGTGTGTGTGTGCTTTAGTGTACGGGAATTTTAAGCTCAAGATCATTAAACCTCACATCCACGCTGACCTCTCATATATGTATATGCATATGAATTAACAACATAAAAACTTCATTTCTACTGTCAGCTGTTATGTGTTATTACTATATTATACGCACTATCTGTAATATGAGAATCACTAACGGCTCTGTAGTGGGTTCAATCCGCACACATGTTAGTATGACTTAAACGTTGACTTCTCGTTCAGAAAGCAATGGAAAACTACTACATGTAAAATTCCCTAGAATATCAACCTGGGTTTGGGGTTGATTGCAACGTTGTGCAAAGGTAAGACAACATTTTTGTCATATTTACATGTGGTCTGTCAAACTGTCATTTACTGCCAATATAGTACATTTCGGTGTATGGTAAGGAGGTCTTCGAGCCTGAGACTTAAGGCCGCCTGGCTACTGCAGTCGCCACAAACTGTGCAGGTTAGGATTTTCCTTTTGCCCCCGACAGAAAATAACTCCACACCTTACCGAGGATTTGAACCTGGGTCTCCCGAAGGAGAACCCTTTATTCTAGCCACTCGGCCAGCCGCTCCATGTGTTCATGCATATATAAATACACAAACACACACACAATTTATCTTGTAATACTATACAGACTTGAGGAAAATAAAATACCGAAACAAACGGGGATGGAGTACACTTCTGACGAACAGAAGACTACTGTCGTGGTTGCCCAAAGCGGAATTGTTACCACTATGCGTAACAATTTACTTTATGCTAAAGGAACTACGAAAGCTCATATCTGTGTTAATCTCGGCTGTCCATACTACTCGTTGCCAGGTCCACGGAAAGACGGCCACAATCACGATCCAGGAAATTGGACTTTGGAAGTCAAGTTTAGGCTTCAATAGTAACCCTGGGGGAGGCGTTTGTGAGGTGTCAATCAAATTCTGTCGTCTGCAAACTGTTTGTCACATGTTACCAACGTTGGCCTGAATATATTGACACATAATGATACCGGTTGTGTCAGTGGGACTAGTTTGTATATGTTGATATGTGCACTATTTATTACCTACTTGTTCATATATGTGAGAACGTTTAATCAGATAGCGATTAGTAGTATGACTCTTCGCTGGCTCTTGAACGTGTGGACGGAGCACGTATGGGAATGTCCTGAGTGCAGTGATGTCGGTTCTTAACTCAACTCAACTCATATATTGGAGAATCCAGGCAAGCGCGAGACCATGAGTAGTAGTAGTAGCAGCAGCAGCAGCAGCAGCAGTAGCAGCAGCAGCTGTAGTAGTAATAGTTGTACAACTAATAGTAGTAGTAGTAGTAGTAGTAGCAGCAGCAGCAGTGCTTGTAATTTTTTTTTTTTTTTTTTTTTTTTTTTTGTAACGCTAGGAGGGCTATGAGGAGGAGAAGAAGTAGAGATCGGTCTTAAAATATCCTCTGCTGAACATGCACTGATACGAGTTATTAGTTGTATTTATTAATGCTTCAATGTGTTATTTCTTCTTCTTCCTTTCCTTTTTCTCCACCTCCTCCTCTTCCTCCTGCTTCTTCATCGTCCGCCTCTTCTTCTTACTCTACTTTTTCTTCTTTCTCCTCTCCTTCCTCTTCCTCCTCTCCTTCCTCTTCCCCTCTCCTTCTTTCCCCTCCCCCAGTGATGTTCGCAGCCAAGTGGTCAAGCCTTGCTCTTGAACGTCTCATGTTCGTTTTCGTACGGCGTCTTTCAGACTAGCACGTGTTTTTTCTTTCCCCGGAGACGTTTGGGTACAGAGAGTATCAATGCTGGAGCTACGGATTTCGTGCTGTGTGCTATGCTCCTGCCGGCGGCTGTCCGTTCTGCAGAGCTAGACCGAGTCATGTGGGGTAACTTTCAGGTCTATGAAGTCGATTCTCTCACCTTTAACCTTTATTTTGATACCTACGGCGAAACTACAAGCATGACGTCATTAATATCACTATCACCAAACACTGTATTCGTCGTCTCTTTTCCTTCTCCATTTACCACAGTACGGTGTTGAGGGGGGTGTAAGGATGTTTCGCGCGCTCTTTCCAATGCGCTTTGGTAATCATTTCTTCAATGTTTTTGATACCATCCCTCTATCTTTTACGTGGTCATCCCATTGTTCTGTATCCATCATTTCTTCTATGTAGTTCTTTGTGACAGACGGTTCCAGGATATCCTTCAGAGATGACCGAAATATGTAATCCGTTGTTCCGATGTTATGGAACATAAAGTTCTTTAACTCTGCAATTGAAGTCATTATTATGGAGATCTTTGTGTGTGCGAGGAAGAAGAGAAAAAAAAGAGTTATTAATATTAAAGTTAAACATATAATATTATATTATAATATTACATTATAATTTTAAAAAAAATTACCTATACAGTTACGAGGTATACATAAGGTTTGTATCTACATTTTATGATGACTCTAAGACCAGGGAAAAGTGCTGAAAGTTCCTTGTACAGCCAAAATGAGTAATCTCAATATGTTGATGGAGTCTAAGTATCAAAGACAACTTATCATACACATCAGAAAGGTGCAGACTTCATTTTATGGCCACACTATGAGATGTCAAAAACTGGAAATGTAACAACTGAAAAGATTTGAGGAAAGAGAGATAAAGGATGACAGTGAGAGAACATTCTTGAATTTTGTTTCATGGCACGGAAGGGAGTCAACACTCGATATATGCCTTTTGGAGTTCGCAAGATGTGGAGAAGCATGACCGCCCGCGCCAATCGGCGCTGCATTTGATGATGATGATGAAGACATGAGAAAGATAAATAAATACACAAAGACCTGGTAACATTTTGTAAAATCCGCCACGTCCCCTGGTCTATCCTTTGTTAAATAACATGTCTTGGAAACAGGAGCGAACGTCTTTTATTCTGGGCGTGCTAAAATAGATGGAGATGGGGATAAGACAAGCGGGATTGCTAGAAAGTCTGCCGGCACTGAAAGACGGCAGCGAGTCTGTGACTAAACAGATTTACTCCAGGCCTACACACGTAGAGGTCATTAAGAGTAGAAATACAATTATAGAGATGGATGGAAACGGACGAACAACAGAAATGTATGTTAAAACACAAAGAATATACAAAGTAGGCTGGGTTCGTATACGCTTCACATGGCACAATGTAACAAGCACAAGAAACTGACCTCCTTTCACGCCATTGGAATATTGGTTATGTATTGCTAGTCCTTGGTTTTAGAACAATCGACGCTTCACTTTTTTATTTCTCTTGTTGTTGTTGTTGTTGTTGTTGTTGCTGTTGTTGTTGTTGTTGTTGTTGTTGTTGTTGTTGTTGTTGTTGTTGTTCTTCTTCTTCTTCTTCTTCTTCTTCTTCTTCTTCTTCTTCTTCTTCTTCTTCTTCTTCTTCTTCTTCTTCTTCTTCTTCTTCTTCTTTTTCTTCTTCTTCTTCTTCTCCTCCTTCTGCCCGCTACTGCTACTTTTGTTGTTTCTTCTTCTTCAAGGACGAGAAGTCAACCACCTGATCAGTGTAGGGAAACTAGAATATTATATATAACAACAGAAAAGAGACAATAGGCTGTTTTAGGTCAGAAGAGAGGCACTGGAGAACATCGTGACAATTGGAAGGATCAATGGAAAAATAGGCAGAGGCAGGCCAAGAGAAATGACGCTGGATGAACGGAGAGTGTGGCATGGAGGGATATAATCAGCAGAGTTGATCCAGAACATCTGAGTCTGATGTTTGTAATAAGTTGTCTTTGCCACTCAGCCTCCCTCAAAATGTTCAGATTGCTCATTTTGGTTGTTGTAACATGATGGATCAGACCCCCACATTCCCAACCCGACACATTCATAAAAATACTTTAAGTCTGAACGGGGACCATCCCAGATAGAAGGGCTATGCTATTCTTAGATTCGAATATTCCAGAGCGAGTTGGGGGAGGGCAGCGGTATAGGCGCTTGTCTTTTCATTGGCTGGTACGTGGCAGCCCACGCTATTCATTAGGCCACATTTGAATATCTAGTAGTTTGAAGCGGGATTCCACCAGGAGCAGCCGCAATTTGTGATGTGGGAACCCAAAATGCCCTGAAAGATTCTATAATATATTGTTCTCTGGACAACAGGTACCACTTTAAAACATACTTTAATGTGTGATTATGCCTAGTGAACGAAAGAGAAGAATATATGAGTATTTTATGAAGAAAATGGGAACGTGAAAACCTAACTTCTGTGCGCCAGTATTCTGAATACTGCTTCTTCAACCTTGACAGGTCTTTCACGCTGTAATACTCCAAGTGCATATCATCCCTCTGTTGTGACTGGTTGCGTATGCTTGATGAATGTATAGTACACTCAATGCAAATTCGCGAACCCCTTGTGCATTGCCAAATGCCTAGGATGACTCATTCTTAACCAACTGTACATTGCTCTTGTGAGTTAACATTTGGCAGTCTGGATTGGAATGCGTGATGTAGACATGTACAAGTCCTTTGTAAAAGCTGAGAATGTTGGAGTGAGTGAGCTGGTGCTTTGATAAGTAGCCTCTCACATTAGTAGAAAGAAAGATGCTTCAATATCCATATGTAAGCAGGACGTGTATGGCACGCCAGAATTGCAAAGTTCATGTGATGCCTGGTGGCTACATTATGCTCAAGAGAATTAATATAATTTCTCCATGAAGTATTACACTGATACCTCTACTGTTGGCTGGTTCATATAAACTAGTTCCTAAAAGGACAATAGGTGTGTGAACCTGTGTCTTAGTTGGCTGAATATAATGTATGGCTCATGCAAATTTACAAACACTAAACATGTTTTTCCCATATGTGCTTGGTGCATATGTGAACAATTGCTTATGCAATTGAGCTTCTGTTACCTACTGTGGTAGATACTCAGTGGGGAAAGAGCACATGATGATAATGTACCTGTGAGTCAAGTCTGGTGAAAAAGGGGTGATGTCTGGGATTGCTGTGTGAGTATATATGGAATAGGACATTCATGCACCAACATGACAACCATTGGAATGGATGTCTGGTCTGCTAATTGGGTAAATGCCATTAGTTAATACATATTGCATATTGCAGTTGTAAATGCCTATTTTCAATTTCCCTTCACAATGCCTGTCCCAGGTTGCTATGTCACAATGCTTGCTCATATGGCTTGCCTTATAGTGCTTGCTTTAAAATGCTTGTAATTGTGTAAGCTAACGCTGTCTTCACATATAGGCTTGTGATTACCACAGAAAAGGGGGAATAAAGAAAACATATCACCCACAGTACATCACAGTGAAATTCACTACATCATCAACCAGGAGAGGTGTGTTTCGTTAACATACTCCCTTTCCTCCCCATCTCCATCTGTGTAAATGTATGATAACATCATCTTTTAACAAATGTAAAGAGATGTTGTGCCATTTTGTATATTGACAGAGAACAAGAGGATGGTGGAGAGGCTTCCATATATCATCTGGGAAAACTAACCAGTAGTCCCAGAATCCATAACCAACTCTCTATAAGTGAAATCTTCTAGAACCTACAATATAGGAAGTTCTTAGAGGGTTTTAGCTCAGCTCTCAAACCGCTGGATATAGAAAAGAGAGAAAAACAGTTCTGAAGAATTCTAGTATTAGAATTATAGTGATCAGGACAGTGATCCTCAAGTATATCAATGTCATCTGAGAAATTAACATCAAGTCTCTTGTTAATAATTACATTCCTACAAACCTGGTGAAGTAGCTTGCAATGATTGTTCATCTAAGACTTAACTTCGAGAATAACCAGCCTGTTGCTCATACAGTGATTAAGAATGAAGAGTAAGTGAGGTGGACTAGATATGTGAAGTCCCCAGTGACAGTTTTTACAGACAGTCTGGTCAACAGAGAGATTCAGTACCTTATCATCACCACCAATTCTGTTCTCAAGAGGAATTGATCTGCCATGGGACTTATTACAGGAAATCTGCTACCTGGACTTTTCCAACCTCCATTGCTGAGGATAACAGGGTGCAAACTGATCCAGAACAGTAGTTCCTTCCTTAAGTTTCCCATAAGTAGGATTTTCATGAAAACTTCCCAGAGACAGAGACTGATGATAGATACAGTGAATCAGTGTTGTAGTTAGAGAAAAGAGGAGGAGGAGAGTATATTGATTGGTTGGTGGAGTAAAAGGGGAGGTGGTGTATCATGTTTATCTACATGCATGTGTGACATATTTTGTACATTTTATGTACCTTTTTTTGAAGTGTTGACATGACAGAAAGATGAAACAATGGTCATCACTCGACTCACCATCAGCTCAATAAAGTGTATTTAATGAATCAGTGTTTTAAGTACATGTCTCAGGAGAATGTCTTGTACAGTTGCTGTCAAGTATTGTCTCTGGTGACTGTCTTAAGTGCTGTGGTTGGTTACAAATATTGTGAAAAGTCCTGTATAGATGTTGTCAAGTATCTAATGATGTATGTCTTGTACAATGGTTGGTGTAAACATTTCCTTGTGAATGTATGTTCCACTTTTGTCAAGAACCTGTCATGTAGATGTCTTGTTCAACAGATGTTATGTACAGTTATTGTTGAGTTTGTCTACAAGAATTGAATCCTACAGTCCCAAAGTAAAATGGGAAGACTGATATAGGTCATACTGACATAATAGATAAATAAGGGAAGATCTAATGTGACGGACGAACAGCACACTGTCAACAGTATAATGAGTGAGATGGATCCTCAGTTGTACAGGGGCGAAGAGTCCAGATCTACTTTTGGTCTTGAGGGAACCTTTTTCTTCTTTTATAAATTTCTGTGTAGATACATGGTAGTCTCACAGTGGGGGTTGAGCCAAAGAAAAATGGTTCTCCAAAAAGGCTATTGCGGGAATGATTATCTCATTTAAGAGACCTCTAGACAAAACGTGCAAAATCATATCCTTTATCTTGTATATTTATTATTCAAGATATATCTCCAGAGAACACCACTAACTGGGTCCTCTGTCAATCATCTAATTTGTCACAGTTGTCCAATGCATTTTCAGCATAATTCTATAAAACCACACCACCAAAGCTTATATAGATTTGCCTCCTACCCCCCCCCCCCACCCCCTCCGCGCCCCAGTTTACTGTCTAGGATTCGCAGCTGTATGTTTAAACTGGTTCTATATAACATGCAATAATTATTTTTCTAACTTCTAATGACAAGGACTTATTGGGAAGCATTTTATTCATTTGATAGAATGCAGTTGTTGCTTGTCCTATGCTGTTATTTTATCTCTGTAATTAATCTTCCATCTAATGTTGTCCATGTGCCTAGATATTTGAATGTGTGCACCTAAACTAAACACACAGATTATGGTCGTCACTAGGAGGAACGAAACACCATAATGTAATATACAAGTAAATGGGAATATTCTTCAACAAGTGAATAGGTACAATTATCTCGGAACAGTAATAACATCTGATGGGAGATGCCTTGAAGAGATTAGAACAAGAATCGCCATGGCAAAAGCAGCCTTTAGCAAGATGAAAAACATACTGACAAATAAAAAGATGTCAATTGAAACGAGAAAAAGAGTGTTGCTACGTAAAACCTGTACTTTTATATGGGTGTGAAGCTTGGACAACGAGCAGTCAGGCTGAAAAACATCTGATAGCTGTAGAAATGTGGTTCCTAAGGAAAATGCAAAGAATACCATGGACAGCCAGAAAGACCAATGAACAAGTCCTTCAAGAAATAAATGAAGATCGTAAACTGATTAGAGACATTAGACGTAGACAGTCACAATTTTTTGGGCATGTTATGAGAAGAAATGATTTGGATAACTTGGTGACAACTGGTAAGATCGAGGGGAACAGACAAAGGGGAAGACCGAGAAGCAAGTACCTGGATTTCTTGGCCTTGTGGCATGGTCGAGACAGAAATTAGGAGCTGATCCACGACTCTGATGATCGAGTCAGATGGCAGAACGTGACCGCCCACGCTTACCGGCATGGCACATAATGGATGGATGGATATAATTTACTTTATGCTTTACACACACACACACACACACACACACACACACACACACACACACACACACACACACACACACAAACACACACCGGTTAGCTTTGCAACAAGAATCCCTAGTAAGTTATCCAAAAACAATAGACTTTGGCATAAATAGTGACAAAATAACTGCGGAAGGTTTAATATTAATCTTATATATAAAAAAGGATCTCCGTCTGTCCGTCTGTCCGTATGTCTGTCCTTTATGCGCTCGCGAACGGCCCATCCGATTGAGATGAAATTTTCTACACGCCTTCCTTTCATTCCAGTGCAGCCCACTGTCATAGTTTTTTTTTCTTCTTCCTCCTCCTCCCTCCTCCCCCTCCCAAAATACGTACGTCCAGGAAATGGTCTTCTACATAGACAGTTCTCTCTGAGGTCCGCGATAACATATTAACCTGTTGGGATGGCAATCAATCATCCTACTACCTCCTCCCTCCTCATCATTCCTCCTCCTCCTCCTCCCCCCTCCTTCTCCTCCCTCCTCCTTCTACCCCTTCCTCCCTCCTCCTTCTCCCTCCACCTCCTCCCTCCTCCTCTCTCCTCCTCCCTCTCCCTCCTCCCTTCTCATCCTCCCCCACCTACGTTCTCCTCCTCCCTCCTCCTCCCCCTCCCTCCTCCCCCTCCTCCTCCTCCTTCACCCTCCTCCCTCCTCCTCCTCCTCCTTCATCATCCTCCCTCCTCCTCCTCCCTCCTCCTCCTCCTCCCTCCTCCCTCCTCCTCCCTCCTCATCCCTCTTCCTCCTCCCTCCTCCTTCTCCCCTTTCCCCCCTCTTTCTCTTAATCCCTCCTCCTCCCTTCTCCTCCCTCCTATTCATCCCTACTCCTCCTCCTCCCTCCTCCTCCCTCCTCTCTCTTCCTCCTCCCTCCTCTCTCTTCCTCCTCCCTCCTCTCTCTTCCTCCTCCCTCCTCCTCCTCCTTCCCCCTGCTCCCTCCTCCTCCTCCCTTCTCCTCCTCCCCCTCCTACCCCTCCCTCCTCCCCCTCATCCGTCTTCCTCCCTCCTCCTTCTTCCTCCCTCCTCCTCCCCCTCCTCCTCCCTCTCTTCCTCATCCCTCCTCCTCCATTCTCCTCCTCCCTCCGCCTCCTCTCTCTACCTCCTCCCTCCTCCTCCCTTCACATTCCTCCTCCTCCCTCTTCCTCCTCATCCCTCCTCCTCTATCCTCCTCCCTCCTCCTCCTCCTCCCTCTACCTCCTCCCTCCTCATTCCTCCTCCTCCCTCTTCCTCCTCCTCCCTCTCATCCTCTTCCCTCCTTCTCCTCCCTCCTCCTTCTCCCTCTTCCTCCTCCCTCTTCCTCCCTCCGCCTCCTCCCTCCTCCCACTCTCTACTCCTCCCTCCTCCTTCTCCTCCCTCCTCCTCCTCCCTCTTCCTGCTCCCTCCGCCTCCTCCCTCCGCCTACTCTCTCCTCCTCCTCCCTCCTTCTCCCTCTTCCTCCTCCCTCCTCCTCCCCCTCCTCCTCCACCCTACTCCTCCCTCCTCTTCCTAATCCCTCCTCCTCCCTCCTCCTCCCTCCTCCTCCCTCCTCTTCCCTCCTCCACCTCCCTCTTCCTCCTCCCTCCTCCATTTACCCAAGACAGACAGACATACAGATAGTCGGGAACGGGATCTTATATGACTACTTATATGATTTAAATGAGATGCTCTCCACCATGGGCTGGGCCGGGTCAGACAGACAGACAGACAGACAGACAGATAGATAGACAGACAGACAGACAGACAGTCGGGAACGGGAGCTTATATGACTACTTATATGAATTAAATGAGATGCTCCCCACCAGAGTCTGGGCGAAGCCGGGCCGTGTCAGCTAGTCTTATATATAAATTAGGATGTCCATATCTCTGTCTGTATGTATGTATGTATGTATGTCCTTTATACGCTCGCGAACGGCCCATCCGATTGAGATGAAATTTTCTACACGCCTTCCTTTCATTCCAGAGCTGTCAACTGTCGTAGTTTTTTTTTCTTCTTCCTCCTCCTCCCTCCTCCCTCCTCCCCCTCCCAAAATACGTACGTCCAGGAAATGGTCTTCTACATAGACACTTCTCTCTGAGGTCCGCGATAACATATTAACCTGGTGGGATGGCAATCAATCATCCTACTACCTCCTCCCTCCTCCTCCCTTCTCCCTCTTCCTCCTCCCTCTTCCTCCCTCCGCCTCCTCCCTCCTCCCACTCTCTACTCCTCCTTCCTCCTCCCTCCTCCTTCTCCTCCCTCCTTCTCCCTCTTCCTCCTCCCTCTTCCTCCCTCTTCCTGCTCCCTCCGCCTCCTCCCTCCGCCTACTCTCTCCTCCTCCCTCCTTCTCCCTCCTCCTCCCTCTCCCTCCTCCTCCCCCTTCTCCTCCTCCTCCTCCTCCTCCTCTCTCCTCCTCCCTCCTTCTCCCTCTTCCTCCTCCCTCCTCCTCCCCCTCCTCCTCCACCCTACTCCTCCCTCCTCTTCCTAATCCCTCCTCCTCCCTCCTATTCCTCCTGTCTCCTCCTCCCTCCTTCTCCCTCCTCCTTCTACCTCTTCCTCCCTCCTCTCTCCCCTCCACTCCTCCCTCCCTCCTCTCTCCTCCTCCTCCCTCCTCCTCCCTCTCCCTCCTCCCTCCTCATCCTCCCCCACCTACGTTCTCCTCCTCCCTCCTCTTCCTAATCCCTCCTCCTCCCTCCTCCTCCCCCTCCCTCCTCCCCCTCCTCCTCCTCCTTCACCCTCCTCCCTCCTCCTCCTCCTCCTTCACCATCCTCCCTCCTCCTCCTCCTCCTCCTCATCCTCCCTCCTCCCTCCTCCTCCCTCCTCATCCCTCTTCCTCCTCCTCCTCACTCCTCCTCCTCACTCTTCTTCCTCCTCCCTCTACCTCCTCCCTCCTCCTCCTTCTTCCTTCTCCTCCCTCCTATTCATCCCTACTCCTCCTCCTCCCTCCTCCTCCTCTCTCCGCCTATCTCTTCCTCCCTCCTCCTCCCTCCTCTCTCTTCCTCCTCCCTCCTCTCTCTTCCTCCTCCCTCCTCCTCCCTCTTCCTCCTCCTCCTCCCTCCTCCTTCCTCCTGCTCCCTCCTCCTCCTCCCTTCTCCTCCCTTCTCCTCCTCCCCCTCCTACCCCTCCCTCCTCCCCCTCATCCGTCTTCCTCCCTCCTCCTTCTTCCTCCCTCCTCCTCCCCCTCCTCCCCCTCCTCCTCCCTCTCCTCCTCATCCCTCCTCCTCCATTCTCCTCCTCCCTCCTCCTCCTCTCTCTACCTCCTCCCTCCTCCTCCCTTCACATTCCTCTTCCTCCCTCTTCCTCCTCCTCCCTCTCATCCTCTTCCCTCCTTCTCCTCCCTCCTCCTTCTCCCTCTTCCTCCTCCCTCTTCCTCCCTCCGCCTCCTCCCTCCTCCCGCTCTCTACTCCTCCCTCCTCCTTCTCCTCCCTCCTCCTCCTCCCTCTTCCTCCCTCTTCCTGCTCCCTCCGCCTCCTCCCTCCGCCTACTCTCTCCTCCTCCTCCCTCCTCCTCCCTCTCCCTCCTCCTCCTCCCTCTCCTCCTCCTCCTCCTCCTGCGATCTCCTCCTCCCTCTTCCTCCTCCCTCCTCCTCTCCCTCCTCCTCCACGCTACTCCTCCCTCCTCTTCCTAATCCCTCCTCCTCCCTCCTATTCCTCCTGTCTCCTCCTCCCTCCTCCTCCCTCCTCTTCCCTCCTCCACCTCCCTCTTCCTCCTCCCTCCTCCATTTACCCAAGACAGACAGACATACAGATAGTCGGGAACGGGATCTTATATGACTACTTATATGATTTAAATGAGATGCTCTCCACCATGGGCTGGGCCGGGTCAGACAGACAGACAGACAGATAGATAGACAGACAGACAGACAGACAGACAGTCGGGAACGGGAGCTTATATGACTACTTATATGAATTAAATGAGATGCTCCCCACCAGAGTCTGGGCGAAGCCGGGCCGTGTCAGCTAGTCTTATATATAAATTAGGATGTGCGTATCTCTGTCTGTATGTATGGCCTTTATTTGTTCGCGAACGGCCCATCCGATTGAGATGAAATTTTCTACACGCCTTCCTTTCATTCCAGGGCTGTCAACTGTGATATTTTGTTAGTGTGAAATCGCCTGCTTACTCAGTATTATTTCATTTTTCATTTTTCATCATAATTTCATATATCTCAGGGGACCTAACTCTGTAAAAGTTATTTCAAAGGGCATAACTTTTCTGTATAACTTATAGTCATATTGTGGCATCGTTTTCAAAGATTTATAAACTCTTTGTCCATAGTTATGTACCGGCATATGAGTTATAATAAATAATGATACAATCTGTAAGGCATTTTCAAAGTTTTCATAAAAATGATGCACAATGCATAACATTGTAACTCATCTTTTTTTGCTTAAGAAGTTACTGTAGTCATGCAGGTGATTAGAAAGAGTTTTCATTAAAAATAATGGATGGTGTGTGGTAGAACGTTCTTTTAAGTTACATTTTTTGTTGCTGTATGAATTTAATGAAGCCGGACAGGGTCAGGCAGACAGATAGACAGACAGACAGACAGATAGACAGTCGGGAACAGGAACTTATATGACTACTTATATAAATTAAATGAGATGCTTCACACCAGGAGCTGGGCGATGTCGGGCCGGGTCAGACAGACAGACAGACAGACAGACAGACAGATAGTCGGTAACGGGAACGGGAACTTATATGACTACTTATATGAATTAAATGAGATGCTTCCCACCAGGGACTGGGCGAAGCCGGGCAGGGTCAGCTAGTCTTATATATAAAAAAGGATGTAATATGTATGTATGTCTGTCTGTTTGTCCTTTATTGCGTTCGCGAACGGCCCATCCGATTGAGATAAAATTTTCTACACGTTTTCCTCTCAATCCCACGCTGCTAACTGTCATATTTTTTAGTGCAAAATCGGCTACTTACTCAATATTATTTAATATTTCATTTTTCATTATAATTTATATATAGCAAGGGGACCTAACTCTAGAAAAGTTATTTCAAGGGGCATAACTTTTAATAACATTGCTATATAACTTATAGTCATATTGTTGCATGGTTTTCAAAGATTTATAATCTCTTTCTTTGTCTATAGTTATTTACCGGCATATGAGTTATAATAAATAATGATATAATCTTTAAGGCATTTTCAAAGTTTTCATAAAAAATAATGCATAATGCATAACATTGTAACTCATCTTTTTATGCTTAAAGAAGTTATCTACAGTACAGTCATGTAGGTGAATAAAAACAGTTTTCATTAAAAATAATGGATGGTGTGTGGAAGGACATTCTTTTAAATAACATTTTTTTTTTTTTGGTATGAATTTAATGAGACGCACCCCGCCAGGAGCTGGGCAAAGCCACGCCGGGTCAGATAGATAGACAGACCCACCTTTTCGCTGCAGTTATCTACAGGCATATGCGTTATAATCCTCCTCCTCTCCCATCCTCCTCCTCCTACCCTCTTCCTCTTCCCCATCCCCCTCCTCCCTCTCTCTCCTCTTCCTCTTCCATCCTCCTCCCTCTCCTGCTCCTTCCTCCTCCTCCCTCTTCCTCCTCCTCCTACCTCCTCGCCCTCCTCCCTCCTCCTAATCACTCCTCTTCCTTCCTCCCCTCTTCTCCTCCTCTCTCCTCCTCATCCCTCCTCCTCCCTCCTCCTCTCCCATCCCTCCTCCTCCTTCCCCTCCCTCCTCCTCATCCCTCCTCCTCCCTCCTCCTCCTCCCTCCTCCTCCCTCCTCCTCATCCTCCTCCTTCCTCTTCCCTCCTCCCTCCTCCTCTTCCCTCCTCCTCCTCTTCCTCCTCCCTCTTCCCCCTCCTCCTCCTCCCTCCTCCTCCCTCCTCCTCCTTCCTCCTCCTCCCTCTTCCCCCTCCTCCTCCCTCCTCCTCCCTCCTCCTCTCTCTTCCTCCCTCCTCCTCCCTCCTCCTCCTATCTCTTCCTCTTCCCTACTCCTCCCTTCTCCTCCTCCCTCCTCCTGTCTCCTCCTCCCTCCTCCTCCTCCCCTCCTCCTCCCTCCTCCTCCCTCCTCCTCCCTCCTCCTCCTCTCTCTTCCTCCTCCCTCTTCTTCCATCCTCCTCCCTCCTCCGCTTCCCTCCTCCTCCCTCCTCCACCTTCCTCTTCCTCCTCCGCCTCCTTTTTCTTCTACTGATGCTGCTGCTGTCGCCGCTCCTTTTACCCAATTAAATGAGATGCTCCCCACTTTGGGAACGGGAATGGGAGCTGGGGCCGAATATGAATTAAATGAGATGGTCCCTGCCAAGGCGATGCCGGGCCGGGTCTGCTAGTAGTACTATATATGGAGGATAGGCAGTGAAACGGTTAAGACCTCTAAAGTGTTTATGCTCGTGGCTACCGTTTGCATTCGCATTTTCCTCATGTTGGACTGGTAGTTTATGATTCCTTCGCCCTACTACTGAGTTTAGTGGGACGCTGTGAGCTGTTAATTTCGTGTGAAATGCTTTTAAATCTGCCCGAGTTTGTTGAGCATGAACTGCATGTTCAGAGCAATGGCTATGTTCCAGAATTTACCGGATTTTATGCCTTATGCAGAAATGTGTGGCTGCTGGTCTTCTGTTGACTGCCGCTTTCTTTGACGATGAACTGTGTTTCGTGGAGGGCTGTTGTTTTGGCATTCTGGAGACGGCATTATGTATAGTGAAGTTTTTTTTTTCTCCATCTGTCCTAGGTGTTGTTGCGTGAACTGCATGCTCGGAAAATGGCGTAGCTGGCTAGAAAACTTCTAGACACTGAACAACAACATCTAGAATTATCTGCATGCATGGCAGCTGGTTGTGACGCAGATGTGACCGTTTGTTGTTGCTTGTTTTCAAATGACTGCCGTTTCCATCGATGATGAACTGTGTTTTCGTAGAGGACTTTTGTGTTGGCATTCTGGCAACGGCATTATGTACAGTGAAATTATTTTTTTTTTTTTTTTTTTTTACATCTGTCCGAGGTTGTTTTGTTGCTTGAACTTCATTTCGGAGATAAAATGCCGTGACTGGCTAGAAAACATCTATAAACGGAAGGCCAACATCTAGAAACATCGAGACTGTAGGTGAACATCTGGTTGGGAAAGTGACTGCCACTTTCATCAAGGATGAACGGTATGCTTCGTGGAGGACTTCTGTGGTGTTATTCTGGTGGCGGCATTATGCACAGTGTGCCTGATCGGGCTGTTGTTTGTCGAGACTCCTGTCTGTTCCACTTTTCACATGGGGCAGTGGGGACCATTTTATGTGATATTCACTGGCACAGGAACTGAGCATAAACGGGACGACCCGTTGCTGTGACGTTGGAACCGCGACTGAACTGAACAATATCAACGCGCATAATGATATTGAACATATGATATATTGTTTTGAGAAGGAAGACACATATTGAGATATTTACACCCCCCCCCCCCCTTGTTTTTCAAAATATCATATTAGCTATCGCAAATTAATAATAAAACTCAACTCAACTCAACATAATAAAAATGACTGCAAAATAACCACACAATGTATAATAGTATTATATAAACGTGCATAATACCGAGAATACGATATAATGCGTCGCCAAGGAAACCATTCATTTATATGTCTAGATCTTGCCGAGAGCTGGACTTTAAATTTCCCGTGCGCTGACCGAGAGATAGTATGATCATTACCTATATTGCTATTTTTGAACTTAAAGTTGACGTCTCTGTCAGAAAGCAATGGCAATCTAAATAAGGTAAAATAAACCGAGGGTTGGCATTGATCGCAACGTTCTATAAAGAACATGCAACAACAACAAAACACAACAAAGGTATAACGTAGAGGAGGACATCGCCACTTTAGCCAGACAGCCAAGAAAGCCATTCTGTTTCCTCAATGCTTGCACGTAATCTGTGAGTACAGCAAACTTCATCAAACATTGTCGTGCGTGAGGTAAAACTAGATTTGCCTTGTGTTCTTCGAAGATTGCACGCGTGAGTCAGGCAGGACATATTCGTCTCGGGGTGAGAGGTTATTAACAGAAGTGGACAGCGGAAGATGAGCGAATCTGACCGGGACGAAGATACGATGTTTGTTCATGTGGACAGATTATTAAGTCCGTTGCCTGGGCAGGCGAGGCAGGAGGGGACATCAGAGATTGAGTAAATTACTATATTATTGAACCACGATTGACAATTCTCAAGACTGTTAGAAATGGGTGCTCGCAACCAAACGGGTCTTGGAAAAAGGTAACGCAAAGCATCATCATCATTTTTATCGTCTGCGGTCAAGCGACATGGGGAGGAATTGTTGACGTTCCAACTCCCGATTGGTTGCATTGGGTAGTGTCATTCCGTGTGATTGTACAATGACTTTGATGTCGACAATCCACGAAGTTAAGTAGAAATAGAGACGTTTATATTCAAAAGTGTGTGTGTGTGGTGTGTGTGTATATGTATATATAATCATCATCATCATCATCATCATCAAGTGCCGTGCCGGCTGGCGTATGCGTTCATGGCTCTCCACAGATCTCTGTCTTTGGTTTTCTGGATCAACTCTGCTGATGATATTCCTCCATGCAACCGTCTCAGTCCATCCAGCATCATTTCTGTTGGTCTACCCCTGTCCTTCTTCCCCTCGATCTTTCCAGTTGTCTCGATGTTCTCTACCGCCTCTCTTTTCACCACATGATCGAAGAAAATTGTTTGTCTCTTTCTTATTGTTGTATATAATGTTCTAGCTTCATTAGCCTCTTTCATGCAGTCGTTGCTAGTTGTTTTGGCATTAAATTAGCGACATTAAATACTATTCTTAAAGACAGAAGCTCAAATCGCTTTGCCACCTCGTTAGAATACATCATAAGCTATCAGCACTAGCGCTACATCAACGAAGATCTCTTACGAATGCAAGAGGTCGACCGAAAAGAAAACGAATTGACGACACCAAAGACATTATATAATTACACGGAATGACACTATCCACTGTCGAGAACTGCAGCGTATCTAGTTCTCCCTGCGCCGCTTGACTGCAAAAGTGGAAGATAACGATGGATATTCACAAGTGAAAACGTATACATAAGATTGTACAATATCTGGAGTTGAGCTGAATTGAGATGAGCTGATAACAGATATCATTGCACTCAGGACATTCCCATACACGCACTGTCCCCTCGTTCAACAGCCAGTGAAGAGTTTGTACACAAGCTTTGATATCGTCAATCCATTTTCTCCTCTGGTGTTCTCTTGCTCTCGTATCAGATCTTCTTTGATGTAGGGCCACTGCTGATAGTTGATTGTGTTGCATTATAATGAGATGGCTGCACCATCTGATCTTCAGTCTTTCAATTTATGGTGTCATAAGGTGTTAATCCCACTATCTGTCTGATATCATAATTTCTTACTCGGTCTCGGATAGTTAAGTTAGCAGCTCTTCTTAAGCATCTCATCACGCAAGTGTTGAATACGAGTTGTATAATGTCCAAGTTTAACATTGGTAGCATAAGTTTGGTGTTAATATACTATTTATCTGTCGTTGCGCGGACATAGGTATTTAGATTTATGGGTGGTAACTGATATATACAATCACTTGCCTTTTTACATCTAATTGTATTTCTCTGTCTATTCTGCCATCTTCCTTGATCGGCGTCGAAATGCACTTTTTCCTGCAGCGAGGCGCTGTCGTCTTTTGGATGTAACAGGTTCGAATCCTGGTCGGTAACTATAACTTTCAATGTTTATGTTATCCATGATGACTTCTTGTCTCTCCTTCTGTTGTCTACTTCTATGAGCACCAGACAATACAGGTGTCTGTACTTATGAACTATATAGACTGCTCTGTGGCGAAGGGATTACAAATCTATTTCAAACACAGCTGGGCGATTTGGAAGCATACTGCTTTGCGTTGATTTTCATTCAATGACATGAAAGCTTGTCGTTCAGAAAGCAATAGTAAACTACTGAACGTAAACATGCCAAGAAATCACAAACAGCTAACAATTATGGGTTGACTGTGGCGTCGTATAAGGGATATACAACTAAACAAAATTTAAAGAAAAGAAAAACAGCTGTCCCACCAACTAACTCGCGTCCTTTCAATGACCACCGCCTTTTTTGGGCCACGGCCGATCTTTAAACATATTCACAGCTAACCTTCAGAAAACATATCTAGAGGACACTCCAGCATTGGCTACCGTTAGACGCTAATAGTAGTATTACAAGCTCCTACACTAGGGTTTCCTGCCGTGTGCCAATTCCCTTGATAGCCGAGATGAGTAATCTACATGTTGTAATGAAGACTAAGACTTGAAGACACATTACCACAAACATCAAATGGAGACAATCTTCGTTTTTTTCATAAAGTGAGAAGATAAAACCTGGAACATGTTGTGACAACCGGAAAGATTTGTAGAAAGATAGATAGAGAAAGACACCGTGAGAAAATTTTTGACAGTCTTCTGCCATAGTAAGGCGGGAGTCAGCACATGAACTGAATGAAACATACCGTTGGAGATAGTAAGGCGGGAGTCAGCACATGAACTGAAACATACCGTTGGAGATAGTAAGGCGGGAGTCAGCACATGAACTGAAACATACCGTTGGAGATAGTAAGGCGGGAGTCAGCACATGAACTGAAACATACCGTTGGAGATAATAAGGCGGGAGTCAGCACATGAACTGAAACATACCGTTGGCGATAGTAAGGCGGGAGTCAGCACATGAACTGAAACATACCGTTGGAGATAGTAAGGCGGGAGTCAGAACATGAACTGAAACATACCGTTGGAGATAGTAAGGCGGGAGTCAGCACATGAACTGAAACATACCGTTGGAGATAGTAAGGCGGGAGTCAGCACATGAACTGAAACATACCGTTGGAGATAGTAAGACGTGGGGAAGCATGATCGTCTACGCCGGTCAGCACAGCAATTAAAAATGATAACATTACATTTCGGGTACTTTCCCGCTTTTTAAACTTCACCTCGACACCGCAAGGTACAAGAGGAACACGATGAGAAGAGATGATGAAGTGATGAACATTACTTTACTTAATGCAGGCTGGGAAACATGTATAGGTCATGAACAATAACCAGAATTACCACTTTTGAAATAACAACCTTACGTCGGAACAACTGCCTATTATGAAAGAAAGCATTCAATAAATATCTCCACAATCAGCTGACTGCCGGTATATTAATCTGAGGGAAATTGTTATTGTCAAAAACAGGGACAAGCGGATACAGACCAGTCAGGTTAAATTAAGACATTGAATTTTGCTATTTTAGTGAAATATGTCCTCTATAAAATCATGCCGTATTTATGTAAATCGCGCTCTCTCTCTCTCTCTCTCTCTCTCTCTCTCTCTCTCTCTCTCTCTCTCTCTCTCTCTCTCTCTCTCTCTCTCTCTATCTATCTATCTATCTATCTATCTATCTATCTCCCTCTCTCTCTCTTTCTCGATATATATATATATATATATATATATATATATATATATATATATATATATATATATATATATATATATATATCTATCTTCAGTCTCTATCTCTTTATATCTCCCTCTTTCTCTCTCTTTATTTATTTATTTCTTTCACTCACTCTTCCTCTCTTATGACTCTCTCTTCCTCCTTTGTATCTCTTTCTCTCATGTCTCTATTGCTCGCTCTCTCAATCTTCCTCTCTCTGTGCTCTCTCTTCCACCTCTCTCTCATAACATATTTACAAATAAAAATCTGTTAACTACATCGATAGAAAGAGTGTGAAAGTTATACATAGAATCTACACTCCTATATGCGTGTGAAATGGACAATAAGCAGACAATTTTATTGAGACACATCTAAAGGCAGTAGAAATGTGGTTTCTAAGGAAAATTCAAAGATTACCACGGACACACAGAGCACCAGTCAGAAACTCCTGGAAGAGCAAATCAAAATCGTAAATTGATTCGCGTAACTGCACGTAGCCGGTCAATACATTTTGGGCACATTATAAGGAGACATACACTTAAAAACTTAGTGACCTCTGGCAAGCTTGATGGGAAACGTGCAAGAAGAAGACAGATCCATAAATACACCTGGGTGGCAAGACGAGATAGCGTTGTCTGAATAAGAAAATACACCTCATTCATAACTCTGACGATCGTGTAAGATCACAAAATGTGATCGACCGTTATTGATTTCATGTGTGAATCTGCCTTACATACAATCAGACCCTTGCTGGAACATGAATTATGTGCACTGTGTTCAGATGCTCCGTGAGGAATCAACGGAATAAGACTGAAACACAAATCGGCGTGCCTGCGTGCAATAAAGGCACACCTTTACAAACAGAACCGGCTCCGTGGCCAAGGTGTTATGGACGCACTTCGTAATCTTGCATATCAGCGTTCAAAACACAGCTGGGGGTGATTTGGCAGCAAACCGTCTGACGTTGGTTTTTACGAAATGGTATGGGTGCCGGTTGTTCAGAAAACAATGGCAAACTACTGATGGTAAACTTACCAAGAGATCACTACAGCAAAACATGATGGTGTTTACTGCGACGTCCTGTAAAGGATATGCAACACAACTTTACAAACAGAACTCATTTCGGTAGTGTGTTATTGAACAAACGTCTTGCGACTTTCGATAATGGCGTCTGCCTGTATGTTCTGAGATTAGTTCAAAATTTGTTTTGGTGTGCCAACTTTCAAACTTAACAATCGCTCACGTAAACATGACTTCCAGAACACATGGCTTAATATGATAAACATCGCGTCAGGGAACACAGCAATGTTTATTACCCCAGTACAGGTCTGCTGGCAAACAACAATGAAACGTTTCCAAAATATTTGTAATCAACAGTGAAAGTGTGTTAATTTATAGGTTAAACACTGTTAATTTGAGAAAGAAAGTGTATGTAATTAAAAGTGAAAGCGTGTTAATTTCTCGGTTAAACACTGTGTTAATTTGAGAAAGAAAATATATGTATAGTGGAAATGTATTAATGTATAGGTTACGGATTGTGTTAAAAAAAAATTATATGAAATCAACAGTGAAAGTGTGTTAATTTATAAATTAAACAATTTGTTAACTTGAGAAAGAAGCTATCTGTAATCTGTATCTGTAAAACACGGTTTAAAAAAAATAACAAATTGGTGGAACGCAGAGGTAAAGAAAGCGGTAAAAGACAGAAAGGAAAAATATAAAAAGTGGTTGAAAGGAAAACAGGAATGTGATTACATAGAATATAGAATAGCGAGAAGACATGTGAATAGAATAGTAAAGAGGGAAAAACAAAAATACTGGGAAGAGTATGGCGAAACCCTAAATAAAAACTACAAGGAGGCAACTAGAAACTTCTACAAAAAGATAAGTGCAATGAGAACCAGAGGAGAACCCTTTAACCCAACTGAAATAATTAACAGTGAAAATGGAGAACCAATAAGTGAACAAAAACAGATCCTAATAAGATGGAAGCAGTATTTTTAACAACTTCTCAACATCCCATCAGATGTAACAGGACTTCAAGAAACCTACACAGATGCCACCGAAGAACTAGAACCAGACATACTAAAAGAATAAATTATAGAAGCCGTCAGATTAGCCCCATTGAACAAATCACCGGGACAAGATGAAATACCAAATGAACTAAGTAAAGCAGCAAGAGAAGTAGGATCAGCATGGCTACATAGAATATTCAACCATGTTTGGGTAGAACAATAGACACAACGAGACTGGGGAAACGCCATAGTTATCCCAATTTGGAAAAACAAAGGCAGCAAAAGAGACTGCACATAATACAGAGGCATTTCCCTGTTGAGTCATACTGGGAAACTATTTTGCAAAATTCTTGAGAAAACATTACGAACTACTATAGAACCCCAGCAAAGCGAAACACAACTTGGATTTAGGAAAAACAAAGGATGCACAGATGCCATTTTTGCTCTTCGACAACTTATAGAAAAATCAATCGAATTCAATTAAAAACTCTACTTAGCCTTTGTCGACCAAGAAAAGGCATTTGATAGAGTAGATAGAAACAAGCTGTGGGAAATCCTTAAACAATATGGTGTGAGTACACATCTAACAAATCTATGTAGAAGCTTATGCAACAATAGTGAATGCATAGTGAGAGCAACTGGAGGACACTCAGAACCCTTCACGATAAGATCTGGAGTACGACAAGGTTGTGTCCTGTCCCCTCTCATGTTCATAACATATATAGACAACATATGTAAAGAAACCAGCCAAACAGAGACAGCAAGAATACCGCATGACAAGAACACAGAAGATGAACCATCTGCATATCTAACCATTAGATAACTCCTGTTTGCGGACAACCAAGCACTAATAGCAAAATCAGAAGCTGAATTACAAGACCACATGAATAGTCTAAACGAAATATGTAGGGAACATAACATGAAAATTAGTACAAGCAAAACAGAGGTAATGACTATAACTAAAGAAGAAAAAAAAACAACAATTCACCTAAACGAACATCCCTTGAAACAAGTAAAGAGTTTCAAGTACCTAGGAAGTATAATATCTGTCGTGTCCTCCTTTACAGTGTCGTCCCTGGAGTGAAGAGAGCCGACACCCACATTATAATATTTTTTCCCTCTCAATATTCTGGAGAATCCACCAGCTTCCGTCCAACACACTCCATCAGCCTATGGACACCTTTTCCTATCACTCTCTCACTGTCGTACTATGCCCCCTTCTCATACTTCCCCAACGCAACATACTCAACAACTCTTGCTTCTAGAAATTAATAAAGAGTAATTTATTAAAATAAAAGTGTAACGTATATGAGACGTGTATGTGAAGAAAATGTGTGACGTGTTCTATAAAGTGTGTAGACTCTGACTCTCAGACAGCAACCCAGTCAGCTGATCCCAGCAAAGATAGACCACAGCACGTTACGTCAGAACATGTACTTCTCACCCGTTGCCGAAACCATCTTGCCGGATACTGCTTTGCCTCTGTAGACCTCTGGTAATCCAATTTCATGAACATCCGAAATAGACACCGGTGGTATTAACAGTTAATCATGGACCGGTTGCACTCTACACAATGTCCGTTCCTAACGTTCCTTAACAAACTGCACAAGTCTTTTGTAGTGTGTACGCAGTTAGTTAGTTAGTTAGTTAGTCGACAGATCATCCTCGTTGCACATCGAACCATTCAGTCCATAAGTGCTAATTTCTAATGTTAATTGTTGCTGTACTAACACTAGGTACTCTTAGCCGGTTCTCGGTTCGTTACTACTGTCTAATGCTGTGTGGTGCATCAGTATGCATCACTCTCTTTGATGAATCAATTTCCTTCTAGCGTAAGTTACGTTCTGTATGCAACTCTAGTGACTCTTGAACTGGTGTTCTTCCTAATGGGATTGGATTCTTTCCCAAAAACTTGTTGAGTTTCCTTGGATCTGGTAGGGAACCTAGGATAGAAACAACACATCTGGTGATAGTACTAGTCACTGATCCTTTCGGCTGAGTGTAAGCCTATCACCTTGCTTAATGATCTTTAGCTAACTAGAATTAGTCATAGAGCAGATTAGCTACCCACCTAGAGCCGAATCAGGCTATGACAACGAAAAAATCAGCAAACAGAATGCGGAACCCCGCCCACCAGGGACACCTACGGGAAGATCCCAATTATCCCTCATTACTCAATTCTCAACTAGTAAAGCTTATCAGCACTTCACTAATCTATTCTAGCTAACAGAGCCACGTATCACTTCACTACTCTAGCTAGTTTCCACTAACAGTGCTAATCATCACACTATAGCTTAACAAGGCCACAGTCTATATTAATTATAACGAATATATATATAATAGGTGCAGTCAGGTCTTAGTCAGATATGACTGAGCTACCGTATAACAGTAGACGGTACTACCTGGTTTCTGTTAGCGCCGAGCGTTGGGCGGCGCTTACCAAACCCGACACCCCACATTGTGCCAACGGCTTCGGGCGGAAGAGCGCAATTGGGAGGGTACAAGCCTTACCCTGGTGCGAGGAAATGCAAGCTAAAGACAAAATTGTCATGGCAGGGCAGACCAGGCCCTAAGCCTTGGTTGGCGACTGGTCTAGGATCGAAGCTCCGACAGGCGGACAGTTAGAGCATTGCTTTGCTGATCCGGCAGCTTCTGCAGCTTGTCTTGTTCCAGATGTAGGGGTGTTACCTTTCCTCTGGAGTGAACTAGGCAGGCCGAGAGAGGGATCATGCTGCATGGGCAACACATGATCTCTATATTTTAGCCCAGGCTTTGTGCTATGGAGAGGCAATAACTCCATCCCTGGTCTTAACTGGTCTCGGAATCAAAGCGAGAGGCAACTGTTACGGGTTATAAGTCCTTGTCAGTTGGCGTAGACATGGGGCGCCACGCGTTGCCTCTGACGGTGGGAGACACCTATAGGTGTCACTGATCAGCTACTGCCCGCCTCAAGCTGGGTAGCCCCCAGCCAATTGGGTGCTGATCCGCCACAGCCTGCCTGCTTCAATGGGTGCTTGGGGCTAGGACAAAATCTGAATCGCAGGCTGTAAAACCAATGCACCAGGTACAAACAAAAATATAAATAGAAACCTCAAGCTACGGCTTGCAACCTGGAACGTGAGAACCATGTGTCCAGGATTTTCCACTGACTTGACCAATATTGACGATGTGAGAAAAACGGCTGTGATTGATGCCGAACTCAATCGTCTTAACATTGATATTGCTGGCCTGCAGGAGACTCGCCTCGCTGAGGAAGGGTCACTCAGGGAAAACAACTACACCTTTTTCTGGAAGGGTAAAGGGCAGGCAGAAAAAAGGCAACACGGTGTGGGCTTTGCAGTCAAGAATTCGCTACTGGGAATGATTGAAATTCCAGCAGGAGGAAATGAAAGACTATTATCCCTGCGCTTGGCAACCTCTTGTGGGTTTGCCACCATTATTACTGCATATGCACCGACACTCGATTCCTCTGATGATGTGAAGGATTTGTTCTATGAAGAGTTAGACACTGTGATCAAGGCAGTTCCAAAATCCGACTACATTTATATGCTCGGTGATTTCAATGCTCGTGTGGGCAAGGACTCGAGTTCATGGCCAGTGTGCCTTGGAAAATACAACATCGGTCGCATGAATGAAAATGGGCAAAGGCTGCTGGAGCATTGCACCAGTAATGACCTATGTATTACAAACTCTTTTTTTAAAACAAAAGAGATGCATAAGGTCACATGGAAACATCCAAGATCCGGCCATTGGCACCAGCTGGACTTCATCATCACACGGAGACAACATCTGAACCATATATCATTGACTCGTAGTTACCACAGTGCTGACTGTGATACGGATCATTCTTTGGTTGTTGCAAGGGTTAGACTGAGACCAAAGAGAATCTACACAGCTAAACACAAATCTAGCCCCAGGATTAATATTATTAACACTCATGATCCTGAAAAGTGCTTTCAGTTTCAACAGCAACTTGAAGACGCTTTCACTGATACACCAGAAAATTGTACAGTAAATGAAAAGTGGGGTCAAATTAAGGAAACTCTTTGTAAAACTGCCGTAAGGGTTTACGGCACTGTGGATCATAAGAGGCAGGACTGGTTTGCGGCCAACAGCGAGACTCTGCAGCCCTTGATTGATAAGAAGAAGAAAGCTCTCTTAAGAAACAAGGAAAGACCAACGCGTAACACTCTGAGTGAGCTAAGGCAAGCTAGGAAGGATGTGCAAAAGGCTGCCAGGCAGTGTGCAAATGATTATTGGATCAAGTTATGTGAGTCCATTCAAATCGCAAGTGATAAGGGAGACATAAGAAGCATGTATGAAGGAATAAAGAAAGCCTGTGGTCCAGTGATCAAAAGAAGTGCACCATTGAAAACCTTGACTGGAGAAGTCATCACTGATAAGAAACAGCAGATGGACAGATGGGTAGAGCACTATTTGGAGCTTTACTCAAGTGAGACCAAACTAGCGGATAATGCCCTCAACGCCATAGAGGCTCTACCAACTCTTGACCACCTGGACACACTTCCCACCATAACAGACGTTAAGTGTGCTATAAATGAACTTGCATCTGGGAAGGCTCCAGGTAAGGATGGGATTCCAATAGAGGTTATCAGGAGTGGGCAAGACACACTCACTATACAGATCCACCAGCTAATAGAGCTATGCTGGCGTGAAGGACAAGTCCCACAGGATTTCAAAGATTCAAGCATCATAACACTGTACAAGAACAAGGGCGATCGGAGCGACTGCAACAACTATAGGGGTATCTCACTTCTGTGTATTGTTGGAAAAGTATTTGCCCGAATTGTTCTGCGCAGACTTCAAGTCCTAGGAGATCAAGTCTACCCCGAATCACAGTGTGGCTTTCGACAGAACCGGTCTACCACTGATATGATATTCTCATTGCGACAAATGCAAGAAAAATGCCGTGAACAGAATCAACCACTGTTTATTGCCTTCATCGACCTCACAAAGGCATTTGATTTGGTCAGTCGTGAGGGTCTGTTCAAGGCACTAAAGAAGATTGGCTGCCCACCAACTCTTCTGTCCATTGTGGAATCGTTCCACACAGGCATGAAGGGTATAATCAAGTTTGATGGTGCAACTTCTGAAGAATTTGAAATCAAGAGTGGCGTTAAGCAAGGTTGTGTACTAGCTCCCACCCTCTTTGGAATATACTTTTCACTTCTACTGAAATATGCATTTCGTGATCAGGATGGTGGTATATACATTCACTCACGCTCAGATGGCGGCCTCTACAATGCTCAGAGATTGAAGGCTAAGACCAAAATTAGGAGGGTACTGATCAGAGAGTTGCTTTTTGCAGATGATGCTGCAGTTACGACCCACTCTGAGGAAGAATTGCAATGTCTACTATCTGCATTCTCCAATGCTTGTTCTGAATTTGGTTTAACAATTAGCAAAAAGAAGACACAGATTATGTCACAAGGTGCACATGGGGTACCATCAATCTTTATTGACGACGCCGAACTAGAGATAGTAGACCATTTTACATATCTAGGATCAGTGGTAAATAGCAAATTATCCCTAGATCAGGAAATCAACATCCGGATTGGTAAGGCAGCAACAACAATGAACAGGTTAAGAAAAAGAGTCTGGGAGAACAGGAAGCTTACTGCCAAAACAAAAGTCCTTGTCTATCAAGCCTGTGTCCTTAGTACTCTTCTCTATGGCAGTGAAACCTGGACAACTTACTCACACCAAGAGAACAATTTAAACAGCTTTCATATGCGGTGTCTGCGAAGAATTCTTGGTATTAAGTGGCAAGACAAAATCACAAATACTGAAGTATTGGAAAGATCAGGTTGTGTGACAGTTTATTCCATGCTCAGTCTTCGTAGACTTAGATGGATAGGACATCTTAGGAGGATGGATGATGGTAGAATACCAAAGGATATCTTTTTTGGTGAATTACAGATGGGTAAGAGATCTCAGGGTCGGCCTCTACTACGATACAAAGATGTGTGTAAGCGGGACATGATTGATGCAGGCATTGATAGTGCACATTGGGAGCAGGTCGCCGCTGAACGTGTTGCATGGAGGGCAAATATCAGAAATGGAATAAAGTCAAAGGAGAAAATTATTGCAGAAAAGTCACACACCAAGCGTTTGAGACGTAGGATGGTGCATGATGGTGGAGATGACCACGTGTTCACGTGCACCCACTGTGAACGGACATTTACAGCGCAAATTGGCCTTATCAGTCACACTCGCTACCGCCATGGTTAAAAGTTATTATGCCTTTTTGAAGCACAAACTATCGTCTGTCAAGACGGCAAGGTGCCAATGAGATGAGATATATAATAGGTTATACCTTACGGCACTGCAGTTTACACTAAATTACATCTAATGGTAGCCATACAGGCTCGTGTAAACTAAATCAAATATCTCCTTCACACGTTAGATGTTCTAACTGCTGCAGTGACAAGCATGTCTGCCTAGATGCACATTTTCAAGTTTCCCCAGTTGGTCCCAACTCGGGTTTTTATGGCAACTCCTAAAGTTGGCCACGTGACGTTATCCTTTATTCCCCCACACAGGTGGCACAGTGGCAGATCATCCCTTGTCAGGAAACTATTTTCCTGGCTTAAGTCCTGTCAAAGTTGTCAGTAATAGTTTAGATTCTCAAAACAAGCCAGCGAGTTTCTGTCGAGTTACAACAAAGAGTTGCAAATAACCCCGTCAATCCTCTCGATGTGCCGGAAACCAAGAATTGACAGATGCACTGTTTTCTCCCTAGTCGGGCACTTCCGACCTGTTGATAAACTGTCAATCTTCTGTTCCGTGGTGACAATCCCAGCAGCCATTTCCGTCTGATGTCCGGCAGTATAGATGACAAACGGAACCATTCCATATCCTAAGCCGACAATCATATGTGATTCTAACTGTTAATGAACTGCCAACTCGATGTATCCATTCCTTCTCACTCACCACCAAATGTGTTTATGGGCTGACACGATGTAACCTGTGCAGCTGTGTTTACTCTGTTAGTACGACTTTTGTGGCCTAGAAAATATACGCCACGCAAACGTCGGTATTATTATTATCTGGTTAACTCATGGCGCTCGTAACAATATCATCAAATGGCAGATCAGAAGACGAGATCGAAAATAAGTGCAATAAGGCACACCAACGCATTGGACAAATGGCACCAATACTAAAGAACAAACATGTATCAATAACTACTAAAAAATCACTTTACAACACAATCTTCCTACCAACTCTATGCTGCCAATGCCAGTTGAGTTGAGTTGAGTTGAGTCAAGAACCGACATCACTGCACCCAGGACATTCCCATACGTGCTCATTCCCCTCGTTAAACAGTCAGCGAAGAATCATACTACTAATCGTTCCACCGCTATCTGATTAAATGTTCTCCTGGTCTTCCCTCTCAGTTTTGAGATTCTTCCAGAACCCCTGCTGATCCCTCGTAATCTCATTCTTTCCACATATGGGATCTCAATCTGTTCCTCCGCATTCTCCACCTGGTTCCACAAGCGCACGACCACCTCCCCCTTGTCCATAGGCAAGATACCACCAAGAGGTGCATTCCCTGCTAGCCTATCAGCCTATTCATTCTGTCACAAAAATAAAACACCGCGTTTAACCAGTTGATTACTATAGAGACTTTCTGATTAACCGGCCTATCTGCAAAGCCAAAACTATTTTAACTAACAGAAAAAACAAATTGGATGTCAAAATCCCCAGGACGGTCAAAAGTTGCAGCTGCACGTGTTTCCATGGGGTCGACAAAATGGGAACATTTGGAAGTGAGTGAGATGAATCTATACACCACTTTGACAGTTCATAAACAGGTCGGATTTAAGCGGAAGTACTCAGCTCGGGAGAAAACAGTCCGTCTGTCATTGAGAGTTTCCGGACATCAAGCGAAATGACGGCTGTGGTTGTCACCACTCGACAGAAGATCGGCGGTTTGTTGTGGAACCCGTTGTTGGGAGCATACAGGAACTCGCTAGCTTGTTGTGGGAGTCAAAACAAGTGATGACAACTCTGACATTGATTGAGCCAGGGAGGATAGATTCTTGACAATTGATGATATGCCCAAATAACACCTGTGTGGACATAAAGAATACCGTCACGTGACCAATTTTAGGCTGTTTGAAAAACCATGATTGGGGGAAACAGTGTTGACGAACACCGTGGATTAGGATGGAGGTGTTTGTGGGAGAGCTCTACAGTGTTAGATTAATTTAAAATTAACTAGCATGTGTCGTTATGGCAAAGTGTAGCAGCCATCCGGGAATGAGGATAGTTTGCATAAGGTAGTTATATTATCTAAGTAGTTCTAATTAATATAGGCAGTAGTCTTGTTAAAACTAGAGTGTGATGATTAGCACTGTTAGTTGAAAACTAGTGAGAGTAGTGAAGTGATAATTGGCTCTGCTAGGATGAATAGGATAGAGGAGTGATAATTGGAGAGATTTAAGATTGGGAAAGTGTTCAATGGGGGGATCTTTCAATGGTTTGCCCACTGAAGTTGTGCACTCTGTTTATGGATCTTTCCTTGTCATCACCTGATTCGGACGTAGGTGAGGAGCTACTATGCTCTATGACAGAGTTTAGTTAGCTGTAAAATAACTGAGCAAGGCAATAGGCTTACGCTCAGCCGGTAGGATCAGTGACTAGTACTATCACAAGATGTGTTGTTTCTCTCACAGGTTCCATACCAGTTACGAGGAAGTTCAACACTGGGTTTGATGAAGTGCAACTTCAATTAGACATAACACCAGTTGGACACTCAAATGTTTCTTACTAAAAAGGAATAACGTCCGAGAAGAAAGATGGTATTATGTTTACGCTGGACTCATAATCAGGAGGGTTCACCATAACATGACTCAGAAGAGCCAACCAATATAACGATTCCTGCGTGTTAAGGTTCACCTAAGATGGGTGATGATTGTTGATGCAACACACATCATAAGAACATTAGTACCTAAAGAAGAACATTAAAATATAATAGTCACATGGTGTGATATATTCTAGTGAAATAGTTCAAAAGACATGATACCTAAACCTAGATAGACACTAGTTAGGTTCAAGTATATTAACAATAACAGTGATACCTAAATACTCACTACAAAGGATTTGTGCATTCTTTAAGAACGATAGGAAATTATGTGCATTGGGCAACCGGTCCATGATCAGCTGTAATTTACAAACAGTATCTATTTCGGATGATCAGGAAGATGGATTACCAGGTAGCTACAGATGACAGTCGGTGTCCGGCAGGAGAGATACAGTACCGGGTGAGGTGGACTTGTTCTGACTTAACGTGCTGTGGTGTGTCCTTGCAAGGATGAACTGACTATGCTATTATCTGAGAGTCCGATCCTACACACATTATAGAACACCTCACACATTTTCTTCGCATACACGTCTCATATACGTTACACTTTTCTTTAATAAATTAATCTTTATTAATTTTTAGAAGCAAGAGTTGTTGAATATGTTGCGTTGGGGAAGTATGAGAGGGGGCATAGTACTACAGTGAGAGAGTGATAGGAAGGTGTCCACGGGCTGATGGAGTGTGTTGGACGGAAGCTGGTGGATTCTCCAGGATATTGATAAGGGAAAAAAAATATAATGTGGGTGTTGATTCTCCTCACTCCAGGGACGACACTTTAAAGGAGGACACGACACATTCCCCCGTACACCCGCATGGCCAGGGCAAAATATCCATACAATTCTCACAATCTGTGACCTCTGAAGCGACGAGAGCCATTCCACACGAAACATTCCTTTCTCCACCTTACTAAGCATATTCTTTGAATCCGTAATGAACACAACGTGTGTTGCAGTAGTCTCCTCTAGCCACCGTAATGCCGCTGTTACTACCTCCACCTCCATTTTCATGCTGGAGGACGTAGTCTCATATGCCAGGCTCTTCTTTTTCAAGACTCGCCCATTAGACTTTTCAATAAAGCCCCAGCCACTACGTCTGTTTCTCACCACAGACCCATCGGTGTAGATGACTATGTCACCTTGATGTGTGTTGCTCAGGATCAGCTGTTGCACTTCAAACTCAGTGCGGCCCGCTGCTCATTCTCTGCACTGACGACCCAGTGTTATTACATTGTGCCAGTCCGTCATGTCATCCGGAACTTCAACCCACTCTCTTTCACGATTGATGGTCTCTAGGTCACACACCTGACTTATAGACAGTTCTGCCAGTGCCATCCAGGACCTGCCTCGTCTTAGTCTATGACCCGTAACCATATCCATTGCTGCATGCAGCGGGTGATCCCTGTCTGCAGCAACTCTCAGGTACCATTTGGCCTGAAGGACCCTATGCCTATCCGTCATTGTAGGTAGCGCCAGAATATGCCTCATGCAGATAATTGGTGTGTCCTTTGTGCACCTCAGTATTAACCGCATGGCAGCATTCTGTATGCGCTCCAACCTTTCATGCTGGCTCTTTGATACTGTCAGCAGCCCCAAACCATACTCAGTGACAGAAATTATTAACTGCTGAAAGAGCCTGTACAGCATCCTCTGATCTACCCCGCTTGCTGCTATAGCCCACAATGCATTAATTCCCTACCAGCCTTCACCACCAAATCCTCCACATGATGGATATACCAATGCCAAACCTGGACAATGACAGAAAAAGAGAAAAGAAAAATCGTAACAACAGAAATGAGATTCCTGAGAAGAATACTCAACGTATCAAGAAGAGATAAGATCAGAAATGAAGAAATCATGACTAAAGTGGGGGTTAAAGCAGCACTAGATTTATTAGAAAGCAGCAAGTCAAATGGTTTGGCCATACAAGTAGGTTACCAGTCAACAGCATACCACAACAAGCAATGATGTACAGTCGAGATGGAAACAGAGGAAGAGGCCGACAACGTAAACGTTGGACGGAGGGAATAGCAGAGTTCACGGGAATATCAATATATGAAGCCCATAATCGGGCACTCTCGCGATGTTTATACTTCACCTCTACACCGCAAGGTACAAGAGGAACATGATGAGATGAGATGAGAGATGCTATCTGCAATGAGCAATGAAAATGTGATCATTTGTATATTAAGTATCTTATTAATATGAAAATGACATTTTAGATCTAGGTTTTCGTAAAGTACATCACAGACGGACAGAAAGAGCAAAGAAGATATCTTATAAGAAGTTAACTCACAAAGGGAACTGGTTACTCGCATCCGAAGAAGGCAAATCACATTCTTTGAAAGAGAAAGCTGGAGTATGTTGTCAGAACTGGGGAGACCAAGAGCGAATAAACCGGACAGTCTGACACCGTGTAATGGAGGAAAATCAATATCCGAACTGATTGGCGACATACGAGACAGAAGGCTGTGGATACATATGATCGCCAACGCCAGACAGCCCGGACTATAAGAAGATTGGCAGTACACGGGACAGAAAGCTGTGGACAGACATGATCGCAAAGGCCAGACGGCATGGACTATAAGAATGGATTCACACGAGATAGAAGACTGGACAGACATGATCGCAAACCCAGAGGCAAGGACTATAAGACGATTGGCAGTACACGGGGCAGAAAGCTGTGGACAGACATGATCGCAAACGGCCAGACGGCACGGACTATAAGAATGAATTCACATGAGACAGAAGATTGGACAGACATGATCACAAACGCCAGACGGTACGGACAATAATATTGGCAATATACGGGACAGAAGGCTGTGGACAGATATGATAGCGCTGATAGCCAATCCCAGCCGGCGTGGACTATAGGAAGAAGAATGAACTCGGAACCCTTCTGTAAGAAAATGTTGAGAATATAATGGACACAAAAGAAAAGAAAATGTATTGAGAGCTGTAAGTGTTAAGGATCGCAGATCAAATCCATAAGGAAAATACAAATGCAGGTTACGTGGCATGTCAATAGAGGAGATGGAATAGAAACATAACTTGCCCTGTGTGAGCAGAACATATTAGGCAGAGGAAGAGAGAGAGAGAGAGAGAGAGAGAGAGAGAGAGAGAGAGAGAGAGAGAGAGAGAGAGAGAGAGAGGCAAAAGAAAAGGCAGAAGAATGATGTATGTGAAGCACTTAAGAGCTGGGAAACAAATGATATGAGAACTACAAACTTCATCACACTATCCAAGGACAGAGAGTAACAGAGGGTCAAGGTCGCCGATGTCTGCTCCAGGCCAGGAACCCGAAGAATAAAAAGAAGAAAAAGATGGTGGGAAGGAGAAGAAATGGGAGAAGAAGAAGAGGAAGAAGCAGCAGCATTAATGTGGAGGAGCGATAAGAATGAGGACAATTTGAGCGTTAAATGACTTCTAAAAACAAATGTGTGTGCTGTAATAGTTCCAGATGTTCATTTGTTCATGGAAAGGAATTATCTAAGGTGCCTTGTAATGATTAATCGTCTTAATCAACTTCCCGTACGTACCATTGGCTTATATACAGTAGTTTCCCCTTATGCAACCCCTTTAATTTGATATATAAAACATCCATTCATTGGCACCTTGCCGTCTTGACAGACGATAGTTTGTTACATTTGTGCTTCAAAAAGGCATAATAACTACAACCCATGGTGGTAGGCCGGTCTCTCTGGCTGTGGGGTTACAACACTTTCTCTCTGTAATCCCGTTTATCACGCAGAGTCTCGCAGCGGAGCGAGAACTGAGGTGGTTCGACCCCCGCTCGTGACTTGCGGATACTGAGCCGGCCGCTCAGAAAGCAATGGCAAACTACTGAGCGTAATCTTGCCAAGAGATCAACAGACAGCTGAAAGATGCTGCTGTTGACAGCTAAGTCCTGTAAAAGGATACGCAAAACATTAACATGGTGGTAGCGAATGTGACTGATAAGGCCAGTTTACGCTGTAAATGTTCGTCCACAGTGGATGCATGTGAACACATGGTCATTCACATCTTTTTGCGGAGAGGCATATAAAATACAACATGTCTGCTTACATATTAACAACTTTTAAGTCATAACTGTGGCATGCCCCTACTTCCCGTTTTGCTCCATTCATTTGTATTTGGTCCAAACCTAGTTTTTGTTTGGCATTGAGTCGTTTATGAAGCACGGATTTGCTGCCGTTGATGAGATGTGAGAGGAATCTGCACCAACAACTTACACAGGATGAGAACATGAGTTGAGTGCATTGAGTCGTTTATGAAGCACGGATTTGCTGCCGTTGCTGATGAGATGTGAGAGGAATCTACACCAACAACTTACGCAGGATGAGAACATGAGTTGAGTGCATTGAGTCGTTTATGAACCACGGATTTGCTGCCGTTGCTGAGATGTGAGAGGAATCTACACCAACAACTTACGCAGGATGAGAACATGAGTTGAGTGGCAGACTACACGTCGCACATAGGTTGCACAGAAAGGTAAATATGTTAATTTGGAAAAGTGAAAATCACATGCTGTGAATGACAATGTGAATATGTGTGCGACTGTATGTTATATTGTGTGTGGTAAAGTGTTTAAGAATATGTATGGGAGTGTATAAGTGATGGTGTGAGAATATGTGTGAAAATGTGAGTATATGTGTATATGTGGTTGAGAATGTGTGTAAATATGTTTGAGAATGCGTGAGTTAACATTATGCGTGGGAATGTATGTAAGAATGTGTGTAATAATATGTAACACAACTCGAAAGAATTACATGAACATATAAAAAGTTTACAAAGAAAAAAAAAATATATCAGGAAACGGTTGTAATAACACTGACATAATAAAAAGATGTAATACACAGAAGATTTATTCTGGGATAACAGGGTCAATAGACAAACGTTGTATAATACTCAAGATGGACCAAAAATGCTAACGGCTGAAGTAGAAAAGGCTATTAAAAAGATGAAAGAAGGAAAGGCTGCAGTTCCTGACAAGACAACATCAGAGATGATAAAATCCTTATCCAGCTTTGGCATTTAAACTATCACAGAATTATGTAATGATATATATATATATACATATATATATATATACATATATATATATATATATATATATATATATATATATATATATATATATATATATATATATATATATATATATATATATATATATTGGGTACATCTCCAAGGATTTGAAAAACATCTCAGAACTATTAGCTTAATGAGCCACATAACTAAGACACTATTCAAGGTCATACAAGAAAGAATTCAACATAAAATAGATGAGGAAGTAACTGAATAACAATTTGGGTTCCGCAAAAACAGCGGCACCAGAAAAGCAATTATCTGTTTGAGGATGTTAATTGAAAAATATATAGAAGTTCAAAAAAGTATATATATTTGTTTTATAGACTACAAGAAAGCTTTTGATAGAGTACAACATGAACGACTAATTACGTGCCTTTCAAGATATAGGAGTAGACGGAAAGGACATCAGACTTATTAGTAATTTGTACTGGGAACAAGTGGCGTCTATTAGATGCCGTAATAACTATTCGTCGCCTATAGAGATAAAAAGAGGAGTATGGCAGGGATGTGTACTGTCCCAGAGCCTCTTCAACATATACACAGAAAGAATTTTTTTATCAAGTTGAAATGCCTGGATTCAACATCAATGGAAGAATCATAAACAATCTTAGATAGGCTGACAATACCGTGTTACTAGCAGAAAGTGAGCAAGAGTTGCAAGAACTAGTGGAAGAAGTAAACAGGCACAGTGCAGAATGTGGCTTAGATATTAACATCCAAAAAACAAAAACTATGATAATTAGCAGTGAAAAGGAAAGGTCATCAATGAACATCACAGTAAACGGACAGATACTAGAACAAGTAACAAGTTTCTCTTATCTTGGACATATAATAACAGATGATGGCAGAAGTGAAATGTAAATCAAAAAGAGAATAGGTATGGCCAAACATGCTTGCATGAAGTCAGTATCTAGAGAGATTAATAACGCATTAAAATTGAGAATTGTCAAATGCTACATACAATCAACGCTACTGTATGGCGTGGACATTGAACAAGCAACTAGAAAGTCGCATAGAAGCCTTGGAGATGTGGATATACAGACGAATAGGTCGTATTTCATAGAAACAAAAACATTCAAATGCAGAGGTCCTTGAAAAACTGGGAATGAAGAGAGAGTTGATGAAAGAAATAAAGAGGAGACAAGTGAAATATTTTGGCACCGTTAAAAGACATGATACTCTTATAAAAACCATACTGGAATGCAAGGTTGAGGGCAAGCGAGCAAGAGGTAGACAACGATACAAGTGGGAGATAACATCAAGAGATGGACGAACATCAGCCTGACAGAATGTACAGTCAAGGCGAGAGACAGACAGACAGTGTTGGAGATCCATTGCAGCCAACCTTCATTGCGGAGACGTCACCTGATTGATTTAATAGTATGTCTGAGAATGTATGCAATAACATCCATCCATTCATCATGTGCCATGCCGAAAAGGGCGGTCATGTTTTGCCATCTCAGTCGATCACCAGAGTCGTGGATCAGCTCCGTTTTTCTGTCTCGACCATGCCACGTGGCCAAGCCATCCAGGTATTTACTTCTCTGTCTTCCTCTTAGTCTCTTCCCCTGGATCTTACCTGTTGTCACCAAGTTCTCCAATTTATTTTCCAATTTTCCATTCAACGCAATAACGAGCTATGGAAATTTGCAAAAATATGTTTAACAATGTGCGTGAAAATGTGTGAAAATGTGTGCGAAAATGTGTACACCCAAAACATCTAGCTTTCACCAACAGTTGCCACCTTGTTTGCCACTGAGTGATTTATTCCCCCTTGTAAAAGCCACTTTAATGCGGGTTTAGACCAGGTTGTCTGAACAACAGACAGACAAGGCTTTGCTTCCTAAACTACTCGCAGCTGCAAATATGAGAGCATATTATGTGCCTGGCAATATTTCTTAAGTTGCTGGAAGATTCGGAGAATAATCCTGTTGTCTGCGTTGCACTTATTTCTCACATCATGTTTCATTTCACGCGAACCACAAATATACAGTTAGAAACGGGTTTGGGAAAATGCTACAGGCAAAATTTGTTTTCAAAAACTTCAGCTTAGTTAAAGAGGTTTTGTTCGACTGGCATTTACAAATGCGCTGAAAATTGGCTCAAAGAAAGTGAACCATGATTATATACAACTTGATTCTTCAGAGTTGTACCTGGGTGTTTTATTGTTTGTATTTGTGGTTAAGTTTCTTGCTCGTTTTTCGTGTGACTGTGGTTGATTGTAATTGTTGTTGTTTGTAATTATTGTTGTTGTTGATGATTATAATTGTTGTTGCTTGTAAGTGTTGTTGTTGTTGTTTGTACTTGTTGTTGTTATTAGCAATTGCTGTTCGTTAGTTTTGATTGTAACTGTTGTTGTTGTTTGTAATCGTTGTTGTTTGTAATTGTTATTGTTATTGATATTGGCAGTTGCTGTTTGTTAGTGCTGTTATTAATTGTTGTTTGTGTTGTTTTAATTATTGTTATTGTTTATAATTGCTACTGTTCTTTGTAATTGTTGTTGCTGCTTGTAATTGTTGTTTGTAATTGTTGTTATTGATATTTTCAATTGCTCTTCGTTAGTGTTGTTTGTAATTGTTGTCGTTGTTTGTAATTGTTGTTGTTCGTTATTGTAGCTGTTTGTAATTTTTTTTTTGGTTGTAATTATTGTTGTTGGTATTTGCAATTGTTGTTTGTTAATGCTGTTCTTAATTGTTGTTGGTGTTGTTTTAATTGTTGTTATTGTTTGCAATTGTTGTTGTTTTGGTAATTGTTGTTGTCTATAATTGTTTTTGTTGTTTGTAATTGTTTTTGTTTGTAATTATTGTTGTTTTTAATCGTTTTTGATGTTTGTAATTGTTATTGCTTGCATTTGTTGTTTTTTGTAATTTTTGTTGTTCTTTGTAATTGTTTTTTTTGTGTAATAGCAGTTGTTGTTGTTTGTAATTGTTGTTATTGTTTGTAATTGTTGTTGTTTGTAATTGTTGTTGTAGTAATTGTTGTTGTTGATATTTGTAATTTTTGTTGTTGTCTGTTATTATTGTTTGTAACTCTTTTTGTTGTTTGTAATTGTTGTTGTTTGTAATAGTTGATGTTGTTTGTAATTGTTTTTGTTGATTGTAATTGTTATTGTTTTTAACTATTGCTGTTGTTTGTAGTTGTTGTTGTTGCTTGTAATTGTTGTTTTTAATTGTTGTTATTGTTATTGGCAATTGCTATTCGTTAATGTTGTTTGCAATTGTTGTTGATTGTTATTCTTGTTATCTATTGTTGTTGCTGTTATCTGCAATTGTTGGTATTTGTAAATGTTGTTGATTGTAATTGTTTTTATTTGTAATTGTTGTTTGTAATTGTTGTTGTTAATATTGGTAATTGTTGTTCGTTAGTGTTGTTTAAATTGTTGTTGTTGTGTGTAATGTTTGTTGCTATTTGTCATTGTTTTGTATGTCATTGTTGTTGTTTGTAATTTTTGCTATTTATAATTGTTGTTGTTGCTTGTAATTGTTGTTGCTGCTTGTAATTGTTGTTTATTACAGTTGTCGTTGCTTGTAATTCTAGTTATTTGTAATTGTTTTTGTTTGTACTTTTTGTTGTTTCTAATTGTTGTTGTAGGTAATTGTTGTTGTTTGTAATTGTTATTGTTAATATTGGTAATTGCTGTTCGTTAGTGTTGTTTGAATCTAATGTTGTCATTTGTAATTGTTGTTGTTATTTGTCATTGTTGTCGTATGTAATTGTTGTTGTTTGTAATTGTTGCTATGTATAAGTGTTGCTGTTGTTTGTAATTGTTTTTGTTGTTTTTAATTATTGTTGTTTGTAATTTTTATTATTGCTTGCAATTAAAGTTTTGTTTTTACTGGTGTTGTTTTTACTGGTGTTGTTGCTTGTAATTGTTTCTGTTTGTAATTGTTTTTGTAGTTTGTAATTTATGGTGTTGATATTGGCACTTGCTGTTTGTTAGTGTTGCTGTTTGTAAATGTTGTTGTTGTTGTTGTTGTTGTTGTTGTTGTTGTTGTTGTTGTTGTTGTTGTTTGTGTTCTTCTTCTTCTTCTTCTTCTTCTTCTTCTTCTTCTTCTTCTTCTTCTTCTTCTTATTCTTCTTCTTCATCTTCTTCTTCTTCTTCTTCTTCTTCTTCTTCTTCTTCTTCTTCTTCTTCTTCTTCTTCTTCTTCTTCTTCTTCTTCTTCTTCTTCTTCTTCTTCTTCTTCTTCTTCTTCCTTCTTCTTCTTCTTCTTCTTCTTCTTCTTCTTCTTCTTCTTCTTCTTCTTCTTCTTCTTCTTCTTCTTCTTCTTCTTCTTCTTCTTCTTCTTCTTCTTCTTCTTCTTCTTCTTCTTCTTCACCTTCCGCGACTTCTTCACCTCCTCCAGCTTCTCCTTCTTACTGTTCTTGGTTTTCTATATCTCTGCATCATTCTCCTCTTCTCATTCTCTTCTTTCCTCTTCGCCTTCCCCTGCTACATTGCCTTGTATCAGATTAGTTCC
Organism: Cepaea hortensis; assembly: GCA_963921405.1. Taxonomy (NCBI): domain Eukaryota; kingdom Metazoa; phylum Mollusca; class Gastropoda; order Stylommatophora; family Helicidae; genus Cepaea; species Cepaea hortensis. Next base: position 389,082,807 of record OY992876.1, read on the forward strand.
ATTCACCGTGATGTTGCATTTGGTATACAATTTTTGTTGTAATTACTATTACTGTGTTTATAAAAAGGCAATTTTTATACAATAATAGCAAACAATTAGGATTTCTATGTTTGGTAAGTAATGGACCACATATACAATCGCACGTGTTCCAATGACGTTACACACAACTTAAGAACAAAAGGTGTAAAGGGTTTAAAAGACAGAGGATCGTCTTCATTGCAGCGGGTTTTGGCTCGGTGTATTTCCGCAGGGTGACCATCACGAACTCTGCAGCATCAGCGACGACCCCCAAATGTATCCGATAAAATTGCACTTGTTAATCTAGCAATGTAACCAGGAATAGAACCCACAACCATCAGTGCACGATCTCGAGGCGTAACTACTTCACCACGGAGTCTCCATACAGTAAGAACAATTGAACACATCATCATCATCACCATCATCATCCAGTGCCTTGACGGCTGGCATGGACGATCATGCCTCTCCACAAATTACAATCTTTGACGTCATGGATCAATTCGTGTGTTGACTCACTTCCGTGCCATGACACAAGTATGTCAAGAATCTTCTCACGCTGTCTTCCTCTATCCCTCTTTCCGCAAATCTTTCCGGTTGTCACAACATGTTCCAGTTTATTACTTCTCGTAACATGCCCCCCCCCCCCCCCAAAAAAAAAAAAAACGATGACCGCCTCTTTCTGGTGTTTGTGATAAGTTGTCTTTGTGACTCAGCTTTCCCTAAAACGTCCTGATTGTTCATTTTGGCTGTCTAACTAATTTTCAGCATTCGTCTATAAAACCACATCTCCAATACGTCAAAGGATTTTTTTTTCGCCTGTTTACTAATTGTCCAGGATTCGGAGCCATATGTTAAAAGTGGCACTATGTAATATACAATAACTCTTTGTCGAACTTTCAAGGACAGTGACTTATTGCACAAAACGTTCTTCATTTGATAGAATGCAGTTTTTGCTTGTCCTATTCTGCCATTGAACGCAACAGGGATTTTAAAGCAAGGAAATAGCGAAAACCGCGAGCGTGACTTTTCCTTATAGTATAAATTCCCAGTAGTTTCGCTGTAATGATGTTAAAATCGGAAAGGTTAACTAAATATGGACACAGGCAGATGGAGTACGATGCTAAATATGGACTTTCTTCGGACATAACATGTGACGAGAAGAGATGGGGGCCAGAAGCGAAGTAACAAGGAACAAGATAAACATTGTTAAACCGTGGCATTCACAACAGTATTGATTCCTGTTGGGTGGAAATATCCCATAGTGGGCGAAGTACCGTAACTGTGTGAATCTGATCTCATTCCGCAGTGCTTTCTTCAGTTATTTATTGTATTTATTTTGTAAAACGTGGTTATTTGTGTACTTGTCCTACTATGATACCCTCCTTATTCTTCAGTTTAATTACATTTCGAAATCTTCGATTTCATCTTTGCACCCTTAACTTATTATCTGTGTATAGCAATCATGCAACAAAACGAAAGCTCAATTTTTTATCTTAGTTAGTTACTAGTTAGTTAGTCGACAGATCATCCTCATTATACATCGAACCATTCAGTCCATAAGTGTTCGGATCCTTTCCTCAGCAAATCCCGCAGCGGGTAGCAGATAACGACACTAGTTCTGTGTTGGTTTATCAATCTTCTTTGGCATCCTGTTCCATAGTGTTCTTGTTTGGCCACACCTCTTTTAATTTGCTGTTTTCGCATACTGACCAAGGTTGTAGATTCACAGTCATCACTTGCGAACGATTTACTTCTCGTACAGCATTCAGAATGTCAGCCTGGTTGATAGCGCGTCCACCTTCCATAGTAGCCTTACATGCGAGCTTGTCAGCCCGCATATTTCCTTGTACACCCCTGGCACGAAAATTAAATTAATCTTTGCCAGCCGAAACCGCTCCAGAGATAGCAACCACTCTCTTTGGATCCACCCCATCTCTATCTTCTTGATCATGCTCATAGAGTCGCTAAGGAAACATGCTCTAGTGAATGCCTGTCTCGAGCCATGTTATTGCTTTACTTACTGCCATGACTGCCATAGTCAGGCTACTTGTAGTCAAAGCAAAAGCACCAGAATCCTCCTTCACAATTCTCCCTCCGACCTGACCCGTAATGGCCCATCAACTTCTCACTTGTCGAACAACCGATCCATCTGTGTAAATGACAGCATCACAATCTAACGAATTCTCGAAGATCAACGCTTGTACTTCCGTCTCCACAACTGCCGGATTTTCTTGTCTGCATTTTCTGTCTAGTTGGATGCAAACTAAAAAAGACGTACATATTTTGGTATTCGTACCAACGCCTCGGCAGTATCAAAGGCCTCAAGTGAACACACCTATTGAAGAATGTCTTCCGCTGCACGCATCCACGACCTTCTTCTTTTTACCCTGCTGCCTTTTACCTTCTTAATTTCACTATGCAGTGGATGTTGTGTGTTTGAATTGATTCTGAGGTAGGCACGTGCTGTACAAAATTGTATTCTGTCTCCAATGTTCGGAAAATCAAGAAGATAGCTCATCGACCTGCATGCTGTATCTCTTGTACATCCAAGAATAATACGCATAGCTTTGTTCTGTATCCTTTCCAACCTTTCCATCTGCTTATGGCTGAGAGTCAGGATTGCCATCGCATACTCAGAAACAGAAATGACCAGACCCTCATATAGAATACACAGATGGCGCTGCTCACAGTTTGCTGCCACCATCACCAGTATCGCACCCAAACCTTGCTTGGCCTTTGTTATCACCTGGTCTATGTGCTCACTATAAGCAAGGCTTCGATCAAAACATATCCCCGGGTAATTCATTGCCTGCCTTATTTCCACAGCCTCTGAACATAGATTTACGGTTGGGTTGGAGTGTTGACAATATGGTTATTCAAGGACAACCATGTCACTGCTGCCTTCGTTGGGTTGACCATTGCCCCAGATTACACACACCAAGTGCGTATCCGATTCAGTTCGGTTTGTACTTCCACAGCAACTCGATCTCTATCCTTACGCTGACGATACACTAACACATCGTCGGCATATGACAATGTCCTCCCCTAGTGATCTGCTCGCTAGTTATTCTCACAGTGTAGGCGTTGAAAAGCACCGGAGATAATGATGATCCCTGTGGCAGGCCCGGTTATATTGTTGTTGGTTCAGAAGTTCAACTGCCACATCTAAAAGCTACTTACCGTTGGAAGAGGGCTGCAGTGATCCAGCTAAGGAGGAATGGACTAATCTTGAGTTCAGGTAGCTGAAACATTAAAACATCCAACGGTACTCTATTGTACGCATCCTCAAGATTATTCGCCACAGCACATGTTTCAATATCTGAGTGGAAACCTTCATAGACATCATGGGCAAAAAATGTATCGTTGGTCCAGGTTTCTCTGTTTGGGCGGTACCCTCTAAGGCAGTGTTTCCCAACGTGGGGCCCACGCCCCACAGGGGGGCAATTTGACTGTTAAGGGGGGCAATTCGAAAATGGAAGAAATCGGCTGAATATAACAAAACGGGGAGACTTGAGACTGAAGTTAACTAAATTGAAACCTGACATAAGATCTCTTTGCAGCAAGCATCAAGCGCAAGGATCTCACTAAATTTAAATAATAAATAATTACTAATAATTAAAATAATATAGAAAAATCTTTCATTAAAATTATTTTGTACTTGAATTTCAGTTCTCCATTATATGTTTTGAAAATTTACTTACTGTGTTTGCTCAATAATTACCTAGTGATTTCTTCCTAAAACGTATCATTCAAGTTTCTTTAGTAAACATTTCAATTTTTGAATATTAAAAATAATGTATATGTTGAGGGGGGGGGGGGCGTGGGGCGGGGGAGGGGGGCAATATGAATTTTAGAAAGACTTAAGTGGGGCATGGCACAAAAAAGGTTGGGAAACACTGCTCTAAGGGTAGGTGGGAAACAACCTTGCCTCTCTAGTTTAATTGATATTTTCCAGGCAATTGACGTCTCCAGCAGCTTGCCTATTGTATTTTGCATGGTTGTTACCCGGTATCCCTGAATTTTAGTGTGGTCTTTGCCAGACTTCGCCAAGTTAATCAGATAGCTGTGTAACCACTCCTCCTTGGTATCAGCACTCGCTATGCTGTTGTTGTACATATCTGCTAGCTCCTCTAGCTCGTTGTCCGTACATATACTGACACCGTAATACCTTATACCATCTGGCCCTTGTGCGCTGTTTCTTGTTCGTCGAAGCACAGCCTTGATCTCTTTAACTGTCACTGTGTCTTCAATTACAATATTCTGGACCTTACACCAATCTGAGGTAACCGATTTGGCAAGATTTCGGCCTCTCATGTCTGTCTGGTTGCTCTGCTCTAGATAGAGTTCGAAAAGAGCTTTGCCCTTATTCTAGTCAGACCTCTGCCAGATAAGGTCAGCACTTTGGAAGTTAGGAACACTCTTATTCTTGACTACCCCATTCATAGTTTTATGTAGTCGCCAGAACAATTTCAGTTACTTGCCTTCTTTAACACAACTCTGCCCATTTTTGACTTTTAACCACTTTAACCAGGTTTTTGAAATAGCTAACTTTGGTGTCCATCTCTCTTTCCAATTGCACAACAGGACTAGGATGGGTAGCTCTGTTCTTCTTGGCATTTTGCCATTTCCTTACTGCACCACACTTATCCACCCAGGCCTTTTCCACCTCACTATTCCGCTAAGGTGGCTGTTTCCAGCTTTTTTTTCCTGCCATGATGTTTCCTGCGCTTGTCACGCCTTATATTACTCACCACATCTTGCCCTGAACTGTCGTACTTAAAGGTCTTGACTGTTGATTTGTGCTGCTTGATTCTGCCTTTCTCCACCAATATGCTGCAAGGGTGGTGGTCGCTGCCATGGTGCCCTAGGACACCTCATCTACACACTGTAGTTAGTGACGGAGACACCAGCGCCAGGTCAATAACGCTCTTCTCGTCACCTGGACGACTTGCTGTCCTGGTGACACAGCCACTGTTGATACACACAAGGTCACTGGTTTCAAAGTGCCACCTCTAGCTCCAGCCCCTGTGTGTTGGAAGAAATATTACCCCATGATTTGCCCTTAGCGTTGAAATCGCCATAGAAAATGACATTCCTCTCGTGACATAATATGCCACTCAAACACTGCCATCTATGGGAATCCACACTCGCGTTACAGGCATAAACATTAACTAACACGAATGGTTGAGCCTATAATTGTATCTCGTCACTGTCCCACCTGGACATGTCCAGCTCTGAAACCACTATACTGTCTCGAATCAGAATCGCCATTCCCAGGTTTCGCCTGTTGTAAAAACATTTGAAGCCGGCTGTATGGTGTGTATTCTCAACGTCCAGTCTCGTCTCTTGAAGCTCAATTATATCGTTCCTGTATGCCAGGATTTAGAAGATATGACCACGTTGTTTAGCGCTGGCACACTTCCAATATAGAATACGTGTGTACTTGAGGCCCAGACGGTCGCATTTGCTTTTGAGGCGTCTGGCACCGGCGCGTCTACCTTATCTCTTATGCCGTTGACCGCGCCTTGAAAGTCGAAACGGTTTGTGTACCTTATGAACGGGGCACACACGCACGTCCGCCATTTTGAAGAATCCAGAAAACAATATAGTTACCCAACACGCTACGGAAAACACTTAAGTATTGATTCGCGCAGATGCACGAACTCGGTAGCACCGGTGACAATTTTGAGAAGAAACTTCTGGTTTACATTCTAGCGCAGAAATCACACACACGAGATGGAATTATCCACCTTCTACGTGAAAAATGGGGCGGTTTCAATATCACACAACAGCCCGCTGCCATCTTGACCGGAACCCTTCCATTTTTATTTCAATTTCAGATTCATTTCATTTCATTATTATTATCATTTCAGTTCATTTCAATTTTATCTTTGCATCTTTAACATTTTATCTATGACTAGTAATCATAAAACAATAAGAACGCTTCACTATTATCCTTGCATAATCTTCATCGCATCATGCTCCCCTTGTACCACCTCGTGGTGAAACATAAACAGTGGGAGAATGCCCGTCCATCATCTTATCATGTTCCTCTTGTACCTTGCGGTGTCGAGGTGAAACAAACAGCGGGAATGTGCCCTGTTATGTGCTTCATATATCGAGATTACCATGGACTCTGTTATTCCCTCTGTCCATCGTTTACCTTCAATTTTATCCTTGCATCGTTTAATTATTGCGCATGTGTGTCAATCATACAACAGTACGAAAGCTTCAATTGTATCCTTGCAACGTTAGCTCGTTGTTCGTGTTTCACAGTCATACAACAAGACAGAGTAAATATAACGCTAACATAATCTTGATCTTAATTCGACACGCAGCTACTTACTTAGATGTAAGAGGGTGTTGAACAATAATGTTAACACAGTTGTGTTAACTGATTCAGTGCCGAAGAATAATATATCGTCATATGTAGCCTTTCATCTGACTGAAGGACGATATATAGTCATACTAGGTTAATCGTTTTATTCCTTTTATTTCTGGTATCTTCCTCAATTTCAATGCTCAGTGAACGGAAATTTACATGATAATACTTGTTCATTTCATTGTGTAATATATTTGGTCCAAACCTGCTTTTTTTTTTCTTTTTTTTTCTTTTTTGTTTGTTTGTTTGTTTGTTTGGCACTGAATCATTTAATCCTTCAAAACATACAAATAAAACTACGCTTAGCGTCTACTCTATTCACTTGATTTCTTTTTTTCTTGTTGCTCCAGAATTTCATTCGAGTACCATGTCTTCCAATTTATTCAGAACTAATTGCCTGTGTTTTTATTTATTCGATCACTTCTATGTTCATTCAGCTTCTATAGAACCTCTCTCAACATTCGTTTGTTTTGTTTCCATGACATGTGGCTAATTCTCCTGCACATCCACATGTGTAGGGATCCCTTTCGATTCTCTAATTGCTTGTAGGGAACCCCATTGCCCTCTTTGGAAAACATTCACTTCAAATTAATATCCTGTTCACGGGATTATTAATCTGAGGCAGTGATAGACGCTAATAAAACTTCTCTTTGAGGATAAACGGGGTAAGGGTAGTGGTATAATCGTATAGAATTGCTTGTTCAATATCTTGTGCTTTCACGCATCGAGTATGCCCTGGCCATCCTCACTGTCAGCCCTACACAGATTGGAAGACTTGAAAAGGTACAAAACGAAGCCATGCGCATCATTTTGGGCTGCACGAGAGACACCAGCTGTGTAGCAATGAGATACCTCCTTGACTTCCCGACAATGGAACACAGGATCAAGATCTGGAGAGCTCGTGCATACTTAAAAATAAGTGCAGATGAGCAGCACCCTCTGCATGACGCTGTATTCAGAGAAAAGGGTGACAGGCTAAAGAGGGGCAAATCATGGATGGGTCGGGCGGAAGATGTCGTCGGACAGGTCTGCAGTCTTACCAGTATCAACCCCGGCAAGGAATGGGTGCCGATGCCTCCAGCTTTTAAGTGTACCTTCTCCTGCATTATCACACTCGACAGACGGTGCAGAGAGCAGAACCCTGCCGCTGTCAATGCAGAGGTTAACGCGCTCATCTATGATCACTCAGATAGCCCCGAAGTGCTCATCTATACAGATGGATCTGTTGTAAATCAGCAGAGAAGTGCGTGGGCATTTACAGCCCGCTCAGCGGGCCGAACCGTTCAAGAATCCAGTGGTGCCCACTCCATGACCACGAGCAGCATGACGATGGAGGTGATGGCAGTTACACAGGCTTTCATATGGCTGGAATCACAACTTTATACCAACGTGTGTGTACTAAGTGATTCAATGAGCATGATTCAGAAGGTCGAAGCTGGATCTGTACGTAGACAGTGGACTGAGTCGCTGCGGAAGTCTGTTGTCCGCAAAGTCACCTTCATCTTCGTCCCGGGACATGCGGGAGTCGAGGGAAATGAACGAGCTGATAAATTGGCTGGCTCTGCACCCCCTGTAGATGGCCAGCCCATGGATCGTGCCGATGTTATTAACGCCCTTAAAGATATGGCGAGAACAGAGGATTTTGACGCCAGTGATTCCACATCGCTTTCCAGGATGAAAGACCTGGGAGTAAGAATCGGCACAGCCAGACGCGAGAGGTACATCGGGAAAACAAAGCGCCTCGTCAACCAACACAGAACTGGCACTATTAGCCACCGGACGCTGATGCATATGCTGGGGGGAGGATCTGAGCACCTATGGACATGTCCGGAGTGCAACGAAGATACCCCAACTGATAACTAACTAACTAACTAACTTGTTCAATATCTGCTTTCTGTTAGCGCGGAATGTTGCGCAGTGCTCACTAAATTCGACACCTCCACACTGTGCCAACGGATTCGGACGGAGGTGTGCAATTGGAAGGGTCTAAGCCTTATCCTAGTGTGAGGAAATGCAAATTAAAGAATACATATTATGACAGGGCAGGCCAAGCTCTAAGCCTGGGTCGGCAACTGGTCTAGGTTTAGAGCTCCGACAAGTGGACATTGCTTTGCTGATTCGGCAGCTTCTGCAGCTTGTCTTGCTCCAGTTATACTGAGATTACCTTTCCTCTGGAGTGAACTAGGCAGGCCGAGTGATCGAGCATGCTGCATGGGCAACACATGGTCTCTACAATTCTGCCCAGACTTAATGTTGTCTAGTAGTATTATGCCTTTTGTTCAAGCATAGTGTAACAAACTATGGTCTATCAAGAAGTCTATTCTGTTCATTACCCAGGCATATTTAGCAAAACGTAATGTTGAGCTCTCACTCGTATTATCTTGTTTATCCGTTTAGAAATTAATATCAACATAACTTAGTAGAGGTCAGCATGGCCGAATGGATAATCTAATTCACATGCAAACATCATTCCAGCGCACTAGAAGTAATAACACATGTATGAATAACGCTTGAGTTCAAAGCGAGTGAACGTCAAAATATTAAACTTTACATAACTATTCATGTTTATCTATACAGATAGTTCAAGTCAGTTACTTGTCCTTTACAGTACGTTGCACTCAATACAATAGCATGTGGCTACTAGTAATTTGCTAGGCAATTTTATGTTCAATAGTTTGTATTGCTTTGCGAAACGACCTACGCTCAAGCCATCGATATCAACGCAAAGCGGTCTGCTTCCAGATCGTCTGTTACTGACTTCGAACCCTTGATTCGTTATGTCGGAGAGTTGTGACACTTCAAACCCTTGATTCGTTATGTCGAGGAGTTGTGACACTTAGAACCCTTGATTCGTTATGTCGGGGAGTTGTGGCACTTCGAACCCTTGATTCGTTATGTCGGGGAGTTGTGACACTTCGAACCCTTGATTCGTTATGTCGGGGAGTTGTGACTCTTAGAACCCTTGATTCGTTATGTCGGGGAGTTGTGGCACTTCGAACCCTTGTTTCGTTATATCGGGGAATTGTGACACATCGAACCCTTGATTCGTTATGTCGGGGAGTTGTGACACTTCGAACCCTTGATTCGTTATGTCGGGGAGTTGTGGCACTTCGAACCCTTGTTTCGTTATATCGGGGAATTGTGACACTTCGAACCCTTGATTCGTTATGTCGGGGAGTTGTGACACTTCGAACCCTTGATTCGTTATGTCGGGGAGTTGTGGCACTTCGAACCCTTGTTTCGTTATATCGGGGAATTGTGACACTTCGAACCCTTGATTCGTTATGTCGAGGAGTTGTGACGCTTCGATCCCTTGATTCGTTATGTCGGGGAGTTGTGACACTTAGAACCCTTGATTCGTTATGTCGTGGAGTTGTGACACTTAGAACCCTTGATTCGTTATTTCGGGGAGTTGTGACACTTAGAACCCTTGATTCGTTATGTCGGGGAGTTGTGACACTTAGAACCCTTGATTCGTTATGTCGAGGGGTTGTGACACTTCGAACCCTTGATTCGTTATGTCGGGGAGTTGTAACACTTAGAACCCTTGATTCGTTATGTCGGGGAGTTGTGACACTTCGAACCCTTGATTCGTTATGTCGGGGAGTTGTGGCACTTCGAACCCTTGTTTCGTTATATCGGGGAATTGTGACACTTCGAACCCTTTATTCGTTATGTCGGGGAGTTGTAACACTTCGAACCCTTGATTCGTTATGTCGGGGAGTTGTGGCACTTCGAACCCTTGATTCGTTATGTCGGGGAGTTGTGGCACTTCGAACCCTTGTTTCGTTATATCGGGGAACTGTGACACATCGAACCCTTGATTCGTTATGTTGGAGAGTTGTGACACTTAGAACACTTGATTCGTTATGTCGGGGAGTTGTGACACTTAGAACCCTTGATTCGTTATGTCGAGGAGTTGTGGCACTTCGAACCCTTGATTCGTTATGTCGGGGAGTTGTGACACTTAGAACACTTGATTCGTTATGTCGGGGAGTTGTGACACTTAGAACCCTTGATTCGTTATGTCGAGGAGTTGTGGCACTTCGAACCCTTGATTCGTTATGTCGGGGAGTTGTGACACTTAGAACACTTGATTCGTTATGTCGGGGAGTTGTGACACTTAGAACCCTTGATTCGTTATGTCGAGGAGTTGTGACGCTTCGATCCCTTGATTCGTTATGTTGGAGAGTTGTGACACGCGTTTATAGTCCCTAGGTACAGCGTCGGTCTGCATATTGTATCAAAATAAAGTTCTATACATTCTACGCTCAATTATAATTGTTTATATCTAACAATAATAATATCAACATAAAGTAATTGCCCAGAAACAAACCATATCTCCACTGCAACTATATGTTTCTTAGCTACCTAACATTTACTGCCTAATTGTCAGAGGAACAAACACTGCGCTGCCAAAACTAAAGCAATAAAACCTTTATGAAATGAATCAAGCAGAACAAGAGAAGTCAAATCTGAGAGCAAGGTGTTTTCAGTGGCAGCAAACGTCTGTGAAACTGGGACATTTAACAAACCATCTGAATAGGTCAAATACGCCTTTGAAATAAGTGCAATCAATCACAAATACTGAAGTTTTGGAAATATCGGGTAGTGTGGCGGTTTTTCATGCCCAGTCTTCGCAGACGTAGATGGATAGGACACGCTAGAAGGATGGATGAAGGTAGAATACCAAAGGACATATATTTGGTGAATTACAGAGGGTTAAGGTATCTTGGGGTCGGCCTTTTCTACGGTACAAAGATGTGTGTAATCGGGACATGACTGATACTGACATCGATATTGCACCTTAGGAGTAAGTCGCCGTTGATCGCAGTGCATGAGGGGCAAAGATCAGAAATGGAATTAAGACAAAGGAGACGATTATTGCAGACAGATACGTCACAGACCGATCGAGTGAGACGTCGGAATGTGCATGGTGGTGAAAATGAGCATGTGTTTACATGCATCCATTGTTGACGAATATTTACAGCGCGAATTTCTATGATCAATTACATTGACTACCGCTATGGGTTGTAGTTACTATACCTTATTTTTAAATAACAAATTTAACAAACTATCGTCTGTCAAGACGACCATGTACCAACAAGAGGTGTATTAAAAATTCATTTAAGGAAAAAGACAACAACAAGATATATCCAACAATGGCTCACTATTGACGATTATTGGTTATTAATGCAAATACTACCCTGTGCTACAAGTGTCAAGTATGGACATTATCCAAATCACACTCTAGCAAAATCAATACCCGCGAGATCAGATGCTTGAGAAGTGCTGCCAACTTAACTATCGGAAACCTAGTAATAAATTGTGTTATCAGGCAGATTGTGGAATCAACACCTTGTGTTACGTATATTGAAAGGCAGAAGATCAAATGGTTTGTCCATCTCTTTAGAATGCAACACCATCAACTACAAGCACTGGCGCTAAATCACAGAAGAACTGATTCTAGAGCAAAGAGGACGCCCGAGAAGAACATTGCTGACGACATCAAAGACATTGCAGAACCACAAGGAATGACACTATCTAGTGCCACCCATGGGGCGCTGGAACGTCAACCATTCCTCCCCACGACACTTGACGGTAAAAGTGAGACTAAGATGATAAATACAAAAATACAAGATGATGAATACAGTAACAATATGATGAATATACATACAACTGAGACAAATTAAATATTTTGGGCATGCAAAAAGACATGAATGCCTGGGAAATATAACTATAAAGGGAAGTGTGCCTAGGGAAGCGAAGAAGAGGAAAGTGACATCTCGGATGGATTCAAGATTTTATCGGTAACTTTCACATGCCAGTAACAGAGCAAGGGCATCTGCCTTAATTTAGAGACCAGTTTGTAAACGCTGTTACGGTGGAAAGGTGTTGCACATGACAAAACTGCTGGATAGTGATTTTAACATATCGGAGGCCGCGCTGGCACATTGACTAGCAATGTTGCTTGCTTGCTCAATAGTCACTGTTCAAATCCCCTTTAAAATATGATTTCTGTTCATTAGCCTTGGTTCTCAAATTATCATCATATGCCATGCCGATAAGCGTGGAGTGTCATTTTTCGCAATCTCGCACGATCACCAGAGCCGTGGATCAGCTTCGCGTTCTTGTCTCCATCATGCCATGTTGCCAAGCCATCCAGATATTTACTTCTCTGTCTTCCCATTGTTGTTGTTTTCTGCCTCAATCCTGCCAGCTGTCACCAAGACTCTACTTTATTTCCTCTCATAGGGTGTCCCAAAAATTTGGAATGTCTCAAATCAATACAGCCTAAACATGGATAGCAAGAAACGGTCTGGGAAGTAGAGACAACGAGCCTAATAATGAAATCTAACATTAAACCGGTTGTAACGGAACGCCAGTGGCCCATGTCCTCATGCCTTCTTTGATTTTGGGAAAACAGTGGGAAACAGCTTTCGGGAACCCTCAGTTCTCTTATCCGCTCAATTCCATTGGAAGATAATTCTCTTGGTTACTTTTACAACCCGATCTTCTGAAGAGAACTATTGGAAGTTTTACTTTTCTTCGGGAAAACCCGATAGGACGCCTTGCACCAAGTACGCACTAGTGCAACTTCTTGGGCAATCCATGTCCGTTTGAACAACTACCATTTGTAGACTGCATCATGTCAATTTGACACTTTAAAGAGTGAGACAGATGAAGTGCAGCATCCTACTGGTGGATTGAAAGGTAACCAGGGGTTTTATTTAGTCCTGCCAGACCTTGGCCTATAAATCTATGTTGTCTCGACTGGTGAGACGAATTGGCGAAACGGCAGTCACGCCATATTGTGAGTGGGTTGACCGTTGGCCAATCTAGCTAGGCGTCTTGTTCTTGGCATTGCCTGGGAACGAATCTGAGCAATATATCTCCCCAGATGATTTCGCTTGTTCTTGGCAGCAGATGGGCGGGTGCTATCTTTCTTCCTACGGCCTGAACTCTGCATAGTGTCATCTTTCATTTGAATATAAACATAACCAATCCACGGTATGCCGGAAGGAGGGGAGGACTCCGTGGGGACGGGTTCCAACCATTTATGTTCTGTCTTCTTAAAACGGAAGAGGGTATCCACTGTGCTATCTCTTTCATATTTTAGCAGATAGGGTGGCTAGGTGGATCGAATAGTTACTGGTCATTAAGATGATGTCAGAGAATAAATAGAACTCGTAATAGCACTAGAAAGACCCTGAACTCATCTACACATATGGCTTATGCAGGGCACTGCCGGTACATTGCGGCGACATCTCAGACGAGAGCAGCGGCCGGAAGGGGTAGTATCTTCTTTCCTCTTCTTGCTGGGAAGAGGGAACTACACTGCTTTCCATACAGACCCACTACTATAATATTAGTTAAAGGGGGGGGGGGGAACACACATAATTACTCACACAACACCACAAGAGCTTTGTCGTGAGAAAGAGAGGGTTTGCAAGTGAGAGGGAAGCCGGGAAACGAATGTGCCCAGTAATAATAAAGGCATGGTATGAGAGTGGAGAGTGAATCTTGTATGAAGAAAATAGGTAATGTACCTAGGGTCAAACGACACGACCTGGACAAGCTGGAGGTCTAGTCAAGCAGGGGCCTAGCCAATCCAAGACCTCTTGACAGGTCCGGCCAATTCACTCAGGTCTACTGTATAGTACTATTATGTATATATCTTGTTTATGCCAACTGATATGCTGAGACCATTAGGAGTCTCCATGTCGGCTGTTCCTGAAGTTTAAGCTAGAGGCTTTCACAAATGTTTGTCATATCCATGGTCCTTCTTTTGGAAGTGAATAGAGCTGAAAGTATCGACAGGGCCTCTACGAGGAAGTTATGTTTAAGACGAGTCCATGTCAAGTTTTGGGCCATACCAGGCCCAAGGGTATGATCTCTACGAGATAGAGCCACCGCTGGCCCCGAAAGAATGACCATCAGCCTTTATAACACATCGCCAGTCATCTCGATACGCTAGGATCGAGTCCTTTTGTATTCTTGGCTGGACCTACGCCTATTTATCAGTCCTACCCATTTTTGTCCAGGACAGTGAAAGACACCTACCCATTCCCCATTCACGAACTCTTCCCATTGAACTAATTCCTACCCAACGTCGTGACAACTGTTAACATGGGGCTTCCCAGAACAATATATTGACGACATAGAGTGGTTCACTCAAACCGGGAAGCCTGGTTCTACAGAGGACTATTGTTCGCACAATCTATCTGGAGGGAGGGAACTGAAGACATACTCGGTGAGCTGTATGTGGAAGGAACAGACATTGACTTAAGCTTGGTCTATGATGGAAAGCCATGAGGCTCTGTGCCTGAACTGAACACTTTATCCCTGTTTTGTTTGTAGAGAACTATCTGTTTTAACTGCCTTGATGTTTTCCTGTGCTGTTCTTTATTAAGTTATTAAATTGCAATTATAGTTACTGTGACGATCGACATGTTATATTTGTGTCAGCCAGAAAGACACCTCAGGGAATAGGCCCCGAGGTCAAAAGATAGAGTGACAGTGAGTCCGGGGAATAGAGGAGGGTTGGCAAGCAAAGACCTATCCCAGCCAGTGCTAAACAATATTATTGAAGCATTGTGACAGGGGTATTTGGGACCCTCCACGTAACTTGTTACACCGGTCTCCCTGGCCTAGTGGTTAACGTCTTTCTCCGTAATCACGTATTTCTCGTGGGTAAAGTAACATGCGCGAGAATCGGTAGCGGTTCTCGCCGCATTGGTAACTTAGGCGTTTGTGAGTCTGTCACTCAGAAAGCAATGGCAAACTACTGAGCGTAATCTTGCCTAGTACATCAGCAGCAGGTGAAAAATGCTGATGTTGACTGCAACGTCCTGTAAGGGATATTTAAAAAAAACACATTAAGTATCGACGGGTCTAGAAATATTTGACTAGCACCATATACCCAACGCGCCGTGTGACAAACAAGCGCCCTGTAAATTGTTGATACCAACATACATAGCCAGATTTCTTTAATATGCCCAGACTAAACAAAAAGATGTAGCAATACATCATACGTTGTGTGCGACACAGCATGTTGATTGGGATATAAATGGTTAAACCAAATTGGAAACATAATTAACAAACAAAGCATATTAAAAACACGTTGCAGAAAAAAACAGGCATATTTACATCTCGAATCATACATCTGTTTTATCGCCTAAAGCGAAAGAAAACAAACAAGAAATGCCAACACGCCAGATCCCTTTCCAAATAGAGAAACCTTATTTTCGTCATCAGCTTTCAAGTCACGTTTCTTCTGTTATTGTAATTTAAGTGTTTAGTTTATTCTTCTCTCCTCATGCATGTTGTATTTTGCCTCTGCTATTGCTACCTTTATTTCAGTATGATTCCTGTTTATCATTTTGGAGATGCGTAGAAAGATGACTTGTTATGTTTATATTTTCTTGCTAGCTCGCGTCTCCCTCGAGCTGCAATTTTTCACAAGTGTTTGTGTCGTTAATCACGTTTCTCTTACATTTAATTACACCCTTGCTCCTGTACTCCATGTTTACGATCACTCGTATCTCTTCTCTTTCTTCGAGTGCTTTTCTAAAATGAGTCCCTTGCGAGTAACATCTGTACAAGCTGTTTATCCTTTGGAAAGAATGAGGAGGCAAAAACGAATGCAGAAACAGGTGGGGGAGGAACGTGTAAGCAGTTAGGCGTATTATTGGCTGCAAAGTTTATCACAGAGCTTGCCATGTTTCCTTCTTCTTCTGTATTCTCTCATTCCGTTTAATGCCTCGATTCCAGGTTCGGATATAAACTTGGATGTTATTAAGTGTATAGAGATCCAGTTTGTTTTTAAGTGAGGTTATTTAGAAAACAAAAGCACAGAACGCTTAGACACGCACTAAAGCACATTGGGCATATGGTGCTGGTGACATATTTGTATAGACCAATCGGTGAGTGATGTGGTCAGTATCTGGCAGCCGCCTTTACTTCCCGAGATATCTTCCGCACCCATTATAGACTTATTATGTGACAGAATGGGTTAGAAGACGAAGTTGACAGAATAGGATTAGCATGACTGTAACTTATAAGGACATATAAAGTAAAGGGTGCAAACTTATAAGTTGACGAAAGAAAAATGTTAAGGAAACCATTCTCCTCCCTCCCCCTTGCCCCTTTCTCGTGCACGAGAATGCACCAGAAAGTAATTACGTAGTAAATTTTTGAGTGATCACTAAGGATGACAACAATAGGACCAGGAGCGAATGCGTGGTTTACAGAGACCGTTTAAGCTCGGATTCCACCAAGTAAGGACGTTTGCTAAGATCACAGGAGTAAGAACGTCATCAGGAAAATGAAGACGCCAAAGTAATTTAGTAGTTTGTTTAAGACGCCGCTTAAACATCCAGGAAGAATAATAAAAGTGTTTGACTTAGCCAGACTAAAACATGCAGAATCAATATAAGAAAACATAATGCCTGACGTAACTGTTGAGGACATGAACTTACCACACTTTTCTTGATGGTCGTTTGCAAATGTACATCATTGGGATTTGTTTGACAAGAGTAAACCATGTTACCAATGTGTTTTAAATTGAAGAATATGCTGAAGCGATGCATTTTTCATAAAGATTCAGATGGAAATAACTGGCAGTCTTGGAAGTTATATGACGTGTCGAGAATTGATTTCATTTGTTGCTGAAATTTGCAAGGACATGACAAAGTCACCTGATCTTAACGTATTTAATGAAAACTAAACTAAAATACATCGCGAAGTACACGTTTACATATATAAATGGTCTCCCTCGCCTAGGTGTTAACGTCTTTCTCCGTGACCCCGTATATTCTCGTGAGTAACGTAACCTGCGCGAGAATCAGTAGCGGTTTTCGCCGCGATGGTAACCCTCGGGATATGTGAGCCGGTCGCTCAGAAAGCAATGGCAAACTACTGAGCGTAATCTTGTCTAGTACATCAACAGTGGCTGAAAAATGCTGATGTTGACAGCGATGTCCTATAAAGGATATGTGAACAAAACTTTTTTTTTAAATGTCCACTACGATTTCACGAGACTTGCAGATTTATATAAAGGAATACTGTTGTTTATTCCATTCATCATTGACACCGTGATATAACACGGTACTCTTACAATTGATTACCAACAATGGTGACACAATGAAAGAAATTAAAATACGAATATATATTGCTCTTTCTAAATTAAAACAACTGAATAAAATGTTGAGGGGGACAGACAGAACAACAAGCATTAGATGTTTAAGAGCATACATCTTTCGCAATGCAACATTCACCCGTGAGACCTGAACACTTACTAAACAAGTTGACCAGGCATAAATGCCTATGAATATAAATGTTATAAACTGGTTCTAATAATATATTGGATACAGAAAAGAAAGAGTGCATACATACGATAAGAACCGAATATTGAACGGTCATCATTATTGATGGACAAACAACATAATATTGGAGTAGGTTGGCTACTAAAGACGATAAAACAAAACAAAAATTGAAATATTTTGATCACTTGAAACGTCATGAAAGTTTGGAGAGAACAATAATGGAAGGGTATGTGCCTGGGAAGAGAGGAAGAGGAAAACCAAACAGAATATGGGTGAAGTATGTGACGGATGATCTCCAGATGGGCACTTCGGACACGGGACATCATGCTATTGACCAAGAAGTGTTCAGGAACGTTCTTATGGGAGCGAGGGTCTGCAAAGGAAATACTAATGAATGAATGAATGAATTGTATGCTGTTATCGCGATGTGACAACACCGACCTGGTTCTAGGTGGTTGCCCATATATTTTATTGGGTTCTAAATTAACCTCTGTCTTCCCTTTTACTAGATCGTCCCCAGGACGGTTCACGGATGACACTACCCATATGACGACTGTGGAGACAAGAAGACACCTAACTGACTATAATAGAACAACCTTATAAAAGGCAAATCTAGAATCTTTATTGGAGATTCTGACTCGAACACACAGATGAACAAATCAACAGACAGACATACAGCAATGAACAGTCAATTGAGTGAGAGTAGTCTGCTTGACATTCTCATCATCCCACATAGGTATGTCAGTGTAGTATCGAGTGTCAGTGTGTAGACCGAGGTGGTAAGACACATTCACCTGATCCTGTATGATGCCTCCTGGAGCCTCGGAATTTGATCAAGTAAAGTTCAACAGCCACTAGTCACTTGGCTTTTAACACAATCGAAAGTCACTGCACACAGGCTACTGCAAATAGGCAGCCTCCCACAGGATACAGCACCGGATACAGCACACAGCAACGGGCACTCGCCCACAGGAACAGCAACCAGTAACAATAAAGGGCACTCGCCCACAAGAACATCAAAGGGGTTTCTGAAAGCATAGAACAGGCCAGGTGTACCAATCCATCACACCCTTGCACAATACACACTATATCAGCATGCTTCCACACTAACATTCCATTCATTGTGGTCAGTTCCTCCAGCTCAGGCCACAATATTATTATGTCTGACTTTCCAGACATATCTCAGCGACGGGTTAAGTTACGACTCCTGGTAATCTGAACATAAGTCAGTAGCTTTCCAGCCGCAAGTCTCATACCTAATTGATAGTAGATATGATGAAAGGTTCCATTCATGAGGATGGCAGAAATTCATACCTCCTATGAAAATTCATCAAGTGTTATGGCCTGGACTATCCTTCCCAATCACCATTTTGTCCCCTCAGGAAAGTAGATACGCATATCCGGATACCCCAGGTGTCACATTGTTGGATCTCTAGGGGATCTGAACTCGGGCTCAAACAGGCAACAATAACTCCGTTAAATATAATATAGCAACATTTATTGAACTTAGGTATACAGTGCGTTGGCGCAGTGGGTTTAACAAGCCCGCACTGATGAGTTGCATATCACAGAGGTTTAACATCACACATGATTATAACAAACATTCTAAGCCAACTATCTAGCATATGTCTATGACCCTAAATACACATGGGTCTGAACTATTAAGTCCCTCTAAGGCAGGCCCTGTTGCCTCTCCGATGTCCCGTCTGTCTCTGCCCGTTCACACGTGTCGCAATCCGACACGGGTGGTAACTCTGTCCGAGTTCCTCGTGGACCCCGCAATAGGCGGGCCACATCAGTGTCCACGGGACAGTGGACTCACTGACCAGTCCTTCGAGAAGGCTCTGGATTACTCTGGCCTTCGAGTGTCTTACTTCTTTCCCTTGGGCGGGAGTTGTAGCCCTTCGCCAGTGTATATTAACTTATGTTGGTTTACCGTATAATGTGAGGCTGTGACAGGATTCCCCCTCTCCCCCCTGGTTTGATGGGTTGTTATAAGGTAATTAGTTCTGTACTAATTCTGTCACAGAATCACATAAAGTCGGTGTTTGTAGTTTGGTGGACATTAACTTGGTAACCTACATATTGGCATCAACACTCATGTATTCTCCCATACACAACTTCACGGTGATTTGCTGAAGAGGTCTCTCTCTCTTGTGTCCTTAAAAATGCTTATCTGACCGAAGTTACGTGACGTTTCCTAGTTGTTGCTACAACCCGTCCTTCTCAAAGTATCCCACTGATACCAAGATAATTAACCTCTGTGTTAGAGAGGATTCACAAGACAAAAGTCTTGGCTAATTAAGTACACCTGTAAATCTTGTTCTGTGTGTGCATTTCAATACACTTTTACTCTCGTATGTTGTATAATGCTGAATATGTAGTTACGCTGTTATTTTATCCCATCTGACTACATGTGTCCCTGTTGGCTTGTTAGTGTGTTGACTAATAAGTTGTTGCTTCTAATAAAGTGACTGTATTTTAATTGATAGTGTTCAGTTTTGAGTTTTGTGTAAAGTGTGTGCTGCATGTGTGGCTTATCTCCAAGCGTCACGAGTTGGGATACCCTTAATCATGAATTACCCCAATGTGTGTAATGCATGATCAGGCATTCCAAGCAGTGGTGCTTAGATGTAGTATCCTAAATACTAAACATGCATTAACAATTTAGACAAGTAATACAATTTACATGAAAGACGCAGACAAATTAAAATAAATACGTTTTGCGTACAATTTGTCCGCTCAGTATATCGCTCTCTCATTTAATTCATTCACCCTGTCATTCACACATCTTTAATTCAAAATAGTATTTGGTTAAAATATATAAGTAAAGTTGAGGTAAGTGTTATTGCCCTTAGAAAAAATGGAATAGGCGATATGTTCCCTTTAAGATAATACGTACTTTTTGTACGATGACTCAAAAATGGTTTATAATTTACATAGAGAAAATTGCATAGGAAGAATATTTCGCCTATGAGTGGAAATACCTGTAATATTATGGTAGAAAATGTACAAATTACAGGTTGACATATTTTATATATATAATTCAATACAAATATAATACATATTCAATACTAAATTAATTAATTAACTAAGTAACTAAATCCAACGATGATGTGCGCGTTGTCCTCCTGTTGTCAGCGTGTAGTGCCATGAATGTTAACAGTTAGTATGGCTGTCTCTTGAGTGTTGTAATCGACGTAGTTCTCTTTTGGCTGTTTGCAAAGTCTCTTAGCAACAGCAAGTATGGATGTTCTCAATGTCGAGTATGAAGTGTTCTTAATGCTTTCATGATCAATGTCAGTTCACTGGTTGAATTCATTTCACACATAATGTCTCTCGCTCGGATTGTTCCTAGAGCTTTGGTAATTGGTAGTATAGTTCTTAAAGTTTCATGTTTGGGTGTTATATGTAACCTATTCACTGGGGTGTTATTACTTTTAAATGAAAGTTCTCTAGCAGGTGTAGAGTTACACTGTTCTATGCCACAGAATAAAATATCACAGTTTCTGGTATGGCGAATGGTTAATGTGCCTAATGTTATTCTGATGGCGCATTCGTTTGCCGCGATAAAATATCAGCTATAATGTTATCGGTGCCTCTGATATGGCGGATTTCGAAGTCAAAATCTTGGAGAAGAAGACACCATCTTTGTAAACGATGGTTTTTCGGGACACCTTGCTTAAGCACCAACAATGGCGAGTTATCGGTGAGCACAACGAAATGGGAACCTAAGAGGAACTTAGATAATCTGAGCATACAAAATAATAGACTTAATACCTCCAATTCCACAGTAGAGTAATGGATCTCTGCCTTCTTCAGCTTACGGCTTACGTAGAGAATTGGGTGTCTCACTCATTGCACTTCTTGCATTAAACATCCGCCAATTGCGATAGCACTCGAATCTGTGGTCAAAATAAAGGGTAAATCTATGTTTGGTAATCGTAATACTGGTGGATTAGAAAAAATGCATTTCAATCTGCATATTGCATCCTCTAAGCGGGTACTTTTACAAAAATTTTCTGGATGATCTTTTGTCAACATATTAGAAAAAACTGATGTAAGTTCTGCCCAGTTTGGTATAAACTTAGCATAATAGTTTATAAGACCTAATAAACTTCTAACTTGTTTCTTTGTAGTTGGAACTTCTAGATTGAGAATTTTCGAAACAATTTTATCATCTGTCAACAGTTTGCCTTCAGAAATTCTATGACCAAGGAAGTCTATTTGTTTATAGCCTATTTCAACCTTGGAAGGTTTGATAGTAAGTCCAAAAAGAAAGATTTGGTTAAAGACTTGTTGGAGTGTAAGTAAGTGAGAAGTCATGTTAGAAGAATGAATGCATATATCATCAATATAAGATTGCACGTCCTTAATGCCGTGCAATAACAATCTAGTTAACCTAACAAATGTGGCGGGAGCGTTCTTGAGACCAAACAGAAGATATCTCCATTCGTACAAACCAAGAGGTGTAGCGAATGCCGTTATATGTCTAGAAGAAGGGTGTAGTGGTACTTGCCAATAACCTTTCGCTAAATCAACCTTCGAAAATAAGGATGATTGAGACATATTCAAAATGAGGTCTTCACAGCTGTTCATTGGCTCCGCATCTGTTGTGGTTATCGTATTTAACCTTCTATAGTCTATGCACAAACGGATTGTTTGGTCCTTCTTTTTCACCAGGACAATCGGTGAAGAATATTGGGACATAGATTTCTGAATTATTCTATTTTTCTCTAAATCCAAAATTTCTTTGTCTAAATTTGCTCTATAATGCAGAGGAATAGAATATGGTCTACATTTGACCGGTGTCAGATCTGTCAACACAATTGAATGTGTTATTTTGTCAGTCCGTCCAGGTTTGTTAGAGAAGATAGATTTATAATCGTTAAGGAGAGACAAAATGTCTTGTCGCTGCTGTTGTGTCAAAGTGTCAGAGATTTGTATGTCCACGTAAAGCTTGTGCCAAAACCGGAGCTTAGCCCCCCAAAAAAGCCTGTCACAGTGTTGGATCTCTAGGGGATCTGAACTCGGGCTCAAACAGGCAACAATAACTCCGTTAAATATAATATAGCAACATTTATTGAACTTAGGTATACAGTGCGTTGTCGCAGTGGGTTTAACAAGCCCGCACTGATGAGTTGCATATCACAGAGGTTTAACATCACACATGATTATAACAAACATTCTAAGCCAACTATCTAGCATATGTCTATGACCCTAAATACACATGGGTCTGAACTATTAAGTCCCTCTAAGGCAGGCCTTGTTGCCTCTCCGATGTCCCGTCTGTCTCTGCCCGTTCACACGTGTCGCAATCCGACACGGGTGGTAACTCTGTCCGAGTTCCTCGTGGACCCCGCAATAGGCGGGCCACATCAGTGTCCACGGGACAGTGGACTCACTGACCAGTCCTTCGAGAAGGCTCTGGATTACTCTGGCCTTCGAGTGTCTTACTTCTTTCCCTTGGGCGGGAGTTGTAGCCCTTCGCCAGTGTATATTAACTTATGTTGGTTTACCGTATAATGTGAGGCTGTGACACCAGGTAAGTACTCCATTACACCTCCAAGGTTAATGGAAGATACTCAAGCTACATTGATACTAACTGTAGCTTGTCGTCCCTGGGGGAAAGTGGAGTCAACAAGCACACTTTTAAAATCCTTCTTATACTTTGGAACGATTGTCAGACCTTTGTCTACACTCCCCCGTTATGTCTTCTACTCACTATCTCTCTCTCTTTTATTCCTTCATAACATACCCCGACAACAGTTTCGTCAAACAATTAATAGCATATTTAATGCTGAAAACTATGTCAGGTGTAGGTATTGAATGTGTATATGTAATTTGTGGTGTAGTCTATTGTGTAGGTGAGATAAGATTGACAGTCCAAGATTCATCTCACAGTGCTCATCACATAACGGTATATATTGTCACCACAGCACAGAACTTGTTTACTCTCACCCAGTACAGTGTCTCTCAGACTGATGATGATGATGTCTTCACAATATCCTTGACAACGTTAGAATTAAACAGTTAGTTCACCACTGCGTGTTTTAGTAGATAATGTCTTTCCTTGTGAACTATCCAATCACATGAACCAGATGATATTCCAGGTAATGTTTATACCTCCGATATCATCGAATGACTTATCGTCTCTATATGGATACATAATTCCAACACACACTGTCTATAGAATATCACTGATTCACGGTGTTCGTCTTATTCGTTACTGTTCTGTTTATCCAATAATAAATTCTGGCCTTATAGCCTCTTCATTTAAAGATAGTTCAGGTGCACAATATTGAGCTTCCGATCTATGTTTAGTTGCACCTTATTCTGCTGTAAGTCTCTTAGTCAGAATGCCTTATAGGTATCCGTTAATGCTAGAACTGACTGACCTGTATGTCTGACATCCGACTTCAATCTGGCCGATATTTATTACTTTACCAGATTAGAGTCCATTCTTTCTTTTCAGGAGTGTTGCTATTGCTTTGTTCATGGGAACCTGTCGAAAAGACAATATCAGGTGCTATCAACCTAACTCAAACTCATTAGAAGTGAGAGTAGGCTTATGGCCGTTATCAGTTTTACTTCTATAGATTCAGAGAACTGACCTCTGACATAAGACATAGGAGTTAAAACCATAACCTAAGACTAGGTAAAGAATGAAATGTCATAAAAGAGCTCAGAAATCCCAGTAACCATCTATACTAGAATCTCGTATCATACTTATGCTATATTATCATAGTACTTATTCTATCGAGTGCACTGGTACTTTACGCAATCCACTCCGTTACTTCTCAGCTAAATTCGGCCGACGCCCATTATTACGGTCTCACACTCAACTACACTATGTTAGATTTATACTCCACACCACAACTACCTTATAATTATCCTCGGCTGAATCTGGAATACTAATTGCACAATATACACAAAATGCTCGTCAGTATTATCCGACTTGAAACATTGTAACTCCCTTTTCATAATCACTCAAGAATAAACCACCACTTCTCGTGGAAGCCAAATAGCACACTAAATTCCACTAGAATATCCAGCCTATTAATACTCTGGATCTGTACGACTATATGGGCTTATTTCACCAATTTCCCCCTTTCCTCTTCATCTGTTTCTCAATAACAACCGAATTGTTCTTTTGATGCCCGGTCATTTCGGGACATCAATGATTATCTACTCGTTTTCTCCGACCACAGATATTCTTCTCCGTTATCACAAAACACTGTGATACGGCGTGATCGCGAATCTCCGTTTCTCACTTCAAAGGTTTCTTGCAATTGCTTTATCGCGATACATCGGTGTTCAAAGTGTTGGACCTCGTCGTATTCCGTTGTCCGTTAGTTCCCGTAGACTTCGCTCCCGTCTTCAATCATTCCGATCGTTCAATCAAGGTTCTCTCAACAAACAAAATGCCGCGGCTGAGAACGCCGTTCGTTGTTCTAGTAACATTTTGGATCGTTGACCTCTAGTATCGTGACACTAACCTGAAATAACCGAATGAAAGACCAGACAAACAACAGAAGAGTTTCGGGGTCTTGTGTTTGTCGCTTCCCACCTTTCTGCCTCGGATACCTTGATTTATGTTATGTGTGGGTGTATGAATATATAGACACATATCACCTAAATACATTCCTTTGGCTGTCTAGGAATTGTGTCAACTCAAACATCCCATATAATCTGGTTCCGATGAAAGTATAGAGACAATAGAAAGATAGACCCGCATGACAAAGTATTCCCTTCTCAGTAAGGGAACTGTAGAGTCACACAACACTGATGAAATATCCACGTGATACGTGAGTGGATGTTTCCCCACCGCTATACTGGCCCACGGTTTAATCCCTAGTAGGTGTGAAGATATATTTTCCCCTTCTGACTAATCCCAGTTAAATAACAACAGGCCCATAGGTCGATAACAACTTCCCAGCTTATAGCCTCTACATATTTGGGTTTTACCGTAATGAGAATTGCAAGTAGTTCTCGCGTGTCAGATGAGGGCTTGACAAGTACTGGTTTCAACCACGCCACATGATGATGACCGAAACATACTAATGTCAACATATTCATTAAGGGAATCAAATTAAAGCTCTGTTCAAGAGAAAGTCTAATTCTGTCAGAATCATAATTCCCTCAAATACCCCATTATTAAGATAGGGCGTCGAATGTATTGTTAATTTGCTTCACCCAGACTGCTCCACTGAGCTGGCTCGGGCAATACATTCCGCCATGTCGGTTGAACACTTAATCTAGGTCATAGTACACATACAGGCCCACTACACAGTTAGCATGC
Source organism: Cepaea hortensis (assembly GCA_963921405.1). NCBI lineage: Eukaryota > Metazoa > Mollusca > Gastropoda > Stylommatophora > Helicidae > Cepaea > Cepaea hortensis. Next base: position 389,108,836 of record OY992876.1, read on the forward strand.
CTGGTAGAGACCCAACTACCAGCGTAACTGGCCGGCCTGGTTGATAATTAACCCACAACTGTAATACAACGTTTAGTTAAGCGACGCCAAGTATACAAGTGTTTTACCTTTAAGACCTAGGAACAACTATGCAACAGACATCGACCCTGTAGATTCATCAAGCTCTGGGCTGTAGGTTCCCTCTGGAGCCCCAAAAGTACAACTTGATACAGTTGGTCAAAGACACGGCCCCTCATCTCAAGGACAACAATGCCACCACTGCAGATCAATCTCTATAAGAGTTGCACAGATTACAGCTGGCGGACCTGACCGTGAAAGGATGGCTTCAACAACCTCTGTAGAGCATTCTCCGGATCCTCGTGATGTCAGTTATACAGCTGGCTACAGAAGCGACCTCCCTTCTTGATGACTGACTACCGAATGGCCTCTTCGTGTCAACTCCCGAAGAACACACTCTCCGGAGTCTGCCGAAAACTTCCGAGCATTACCCCACGAAATTGAAGGCAACCCAGCATTCCCCGAGTTTTAGCAGAGTGTGCGAATTACAACAGAACAGATCTACGCACACTCAAAGAGTTGAGTTATGATTCTCGGGACCCCCGTGAAGTTCATGACAATCCCGATACACAATATCTCAAGGACACAGAAGACGGTCCTGACTCTTTTTACTCGGAAATCTCCCTCTCACACCCGCCATAAAATGTGGCCTAGCCACTCAGACGGGGTGGGGCAGAGTTGGTACTGTGTTGTCCGGTCTGAGACGCACTTGCGTTTCGCGACAGCTGTGTCAACCAAAGAGCATATATCAATTTAAAAAATATCTCCCAATACAGAATCGAACCCATGACCATCAGATAGATAGGCGAGCGTCTAGCCGCTAATAGTTGCATTCAACAATATTAGTACAGGCAAACACTACAGGACCGTTTTTATAGCCATAGGTAATTGAGCATATGTTTGAAATGACCCAGACCCAGAAATGTATAGAGAGACCGGCACTCGTGTGGTGATGTGGTCAGTCTCACGACAGTCGTTTTTTTTTTTCTCCCCAAGGCATTGTCTAGTATCAGTTTTAGGTTGTCTTCATCTGAAAGTGATGTGGTCAGTCTCACGACAGTCGTCTTTTCTCCCCAAGGCATGTTCTAGTACCAGTTATAGACTGTCTCCATCTGAAAGTGAGTTGTATGTCCTTTATAGGAAGTAGCAGTCAACTCCGGCCTTCTTTGGCTGTTTGTGATTCCTGGGCCATTGCTTTCTGCACGACGGGCACTAATATCATTGTTGGGAAACCAAAGCAAGGTGGTGTGCTTCCAAATCGCACGCAGCTGTGTTTCGAATGCAGTATCTTCTTCTTCTTCTTCCTCTTCTTCCTTTCCTTTTGAGTTTATCCAGGATGTTTTTGGGACGTAATTGCGTTGTGCTTGTTTACAATAGAGCTGCAATATTTGCACCTTTCGGCCGACACATCCGACTTCTTCAGGCATTTGTTAACGGGCTAACTTTCCAGGGTGAACGCAGTATGAGGGAGTACGAATCGCATTCATAACCTCTTCACCACAGAGCAGACCTGGAAACCCACATCAATGTTAACAGTCAACTCTGGTGTGGATACGACCTCCAGACAGCCTGGCCGACAGACAAGCGTCTATCCGCTATGCTACCACGGTTCCTAGCACGAGAAACATCATGACTAATTCACCAAGAGATATTTTGTTTAATGGTCGTGTGCAGACAGTGGTGTATCGTTACATTATCGAACTGGTAACTTATTGCCAAATGAACTGTTTAAGCGTAACGTTTCAACTTTCTGATCATCGGATATAGCAACAAATCAACCGTAAAATCAATGCACACACCTGTTTTCTCATGCTTCGTTTGCTGTTTTGATCTGCGGCGGTTAGTTACATTACTGAGTCCATGAACCAGGTAATCCGTCGGTAGTAGTAACAACTGTTGTCTCATATGATGCGTATCTATGAGATAATTGTACATGTGGGGATTTCATGCCGGATTCAAAATTTTTACAACAGTTACCCGAACTTCTGGGTCGACCCAGACTAAAAGGGTACCAGGAAGTGAGTTTAGTTGGGTTGGGTTGAGCTTGGTTGAGTTGAGATGGGTTGAGTCGAACTGGGTTGAGTTGAACTGGGTTGGGTTGGGTTGAGTTGGATTCAGTTGGATTGAGTTGCATTGAGTTGGATTGAGTTGAGTTGAGACATGAAACGACATCACAGCACTCGGGAAATCCCCATGCATGATCCGTCCTCACCATCAACAGTCAGCGAAGAGTCCCAGAACTATGTTTTTTTCATATCCCTTACAGGACATCGCTGTCGACACCAGCATCTTTCAGCTGTATGTTGATTTCTTGGCAAGACTACGCTCAGTAGTTTGCCATTGCTTTCTGAGTGGCCGGCTCACATACCCCGTAAGTAACCTATGCGATTCGAACCACTGCTGATTCTCACCGTCATAACGTTACCCACGAGAGTATACGAGATTACGGAGAAAAGTCATAGCCTCTAACCCACGAAGCCGGCCCCAGCACTAATAGTAACAGTAATAACAGTAACAACAAAGATAACAGTAAAATAATAACAACAGCAAATACATAATAGCAATAACAACAATCCAAGAACATCACAAACAACAATAAAAGCACTGTAACAGTAGCTTTAGCAAAAACAGTAACAAGTGCAACAATAGCGACAACAATAATAATTGCAACAATAGCGACAACAGTAACGATTGCAACAGTAGCAACAACGGTAACAATTTAAACAATAGCAATGATTGCAACAATAACAAACAACAGCAACAATTGCAATAGTAGCAAAAGTAGCAACAATTGCAATAACAGCAACAGTTGCAACGGTTGTAATAATTGCAACAATATGAAGAACAGTAACTATTTCAACAATCACAACAATTGCGAAAATAGCAACACTTGTAACAATTGCAACAGTCGCAACAATTGAAACAGCAGTAAAGATTGCAACAAGATTAATAATATTAATTATAATAAATTAGTAATAAAAATAACAGCAATAGTAACATTACAATTAATAGTAACGATACAACAGCAATAGTAATAGCGGCAACAGTAACATCATAGTAATGTCATTATGAATAACAAGAGGAGTACCAATGATAATACTATGAAAACAATAATAAGAATATAACAAGAACAATAACAACAGAACTATTAGTAATGATAACACACAAAAAGTAACGATATAAATAAAATTAACAAAAATAACAGAAACACCTGAAACATCATCACAAATAACGAAATGATTGATACTAGCAACGACAGTGACACTAGAACAAGTAGTTAAAAGGACAACAGCATCTATAATAACAACTCTAACAATGTCATCTTTTTTTACAATAGACACAAGCTACAATAGCAACAACACCCATACTAACAACAATAGTTGCAATAATAATAATAATACAATTAACTACAGCACACACAATAACAATAATTATAGCAGAGCTACGGTCGCTTAGATTTTTGCAAATGTAACATCAAATACAATTGTAGCAATAGTTACAAAAGAAAGAAAAAAAACTATAACAACAATAAACACATATTCAATACTAATATGAGTAACGAGAATACGATCTTTTACAATCACAAGAACAGTTATAACGGCAATTCATTCATTCAGTCGTTCAGTAGGATGTTCTTTGCAGAAGTTCACTTCCATAATAACCTTCCGGAAAACTTCTCGGTCATAAGCAAGATATCCCGCATCCGATACACTAATCTGGAGATCATCCGCCACATCCTACACCCATCTCTTTGACCTTCCTGTTCTTCTCCTTCCGGGCATATACCCCTCTGTGATTGTTCTCTCCAAAGTCTCATGACGTTTCAAGTGACCAAACTATTTCAGTTGTCTTTATTTTATCGTCTTTAGTAGCTAACCTTCTTCTTTAACATTCAATTCTTGTCGTGTGGATTCATGGCAATACCAGTGACAATATGAAGAACAGTTACAGTAGTATCAATTGTAACAATATCAAGAACTACAATTACAACGAGATTCAATCACAGTAACAATTGTAATATCCACTGCAACATAACATATAACTGTTATCATAACAATATTTGCAATAATAACAACAACTACAATTGCGCCAACAGAAACAATAACAGCAGCAATAATAGTTTTTTTTTTAAAGTTACATATCTCTTACAGGACGTTGCAGTCAACACCAGTATTTTTCAGCTGCTGTTGATGTTCTTGGCAATATTACGCTCAGTAGTTTGCCATTGCTTTCTTCTGAGCGACCAGCTTACATACCCCGTAAGTAGCCAACGCGACGCGATCCACTGCCGATTCTCGCGCAGCTGTTTTCCTTACGTGGATATACGGGATTACGGAGAAAGTAGTTAACACCTTCGCCAGGGAAATAAAATAAAAATGACAATAACAACTGCAGCAATGAAACATTATCAGAAAAGGCACACATTGTTAGAGCAATTGCAACAGGAATAACAGTTGCTATGATTACAATAGCAATGTCAGTGATATGTGCAATAATAATGCAAGCGATAACAATAGTAATACAAAATACAATGACAGCACCTGCAATAGCAATAACAATAGTCGTAATAACGATTACAGTAGTTACAACAGTAACAATAGCAACACCTGTAACAATAAAAACAATAGGAATAGTAGCATCATTAGCTATAGTAACAACAGTAACAATACCTAAACAGCTGTAATTATAATAGTCACAATAGCAACAATAACAGCAAACCATACAGTGTAAATTTTAACCACAAAACAATAACTACAGCCACAATAGTAAAACAGCAACAATAACAATCAACAACAATAGCAACAACGGTAACAATAAAAATAGCAACGATAGCAAAAATCAGTCACAGTGTCATAAACAGGATAAAATTACGCATGTGATAATTACAACAATACAAATAACTACAGCAACAATAGCAAAAACAGTAATACGAACAACACAACAATAACAGTAACAAGAAATACAGCAACAATAGTTAAAAGTGTAACAGTCACAACCACAACAATACCAATAACGGACAGTAATAATAATTATAGCAACAATTTTTTTGCATATCCCTTACAGGACGTTGCAGTCAACATCAGCATCTTTCAGCCGCTGTTGATGTACTAGACAAGATTACGCTCAGTAGTTTGTCATTGCTTTCTGAGCGACCAGCTCACATACCCCGTAAGTTACCAACGCGGCGAGAACAGCTACCGATTTTCGCCCAGGTTACGTTACTCACGAGAATATACGGGATTACGGAGAAAGACGTTAACCCTTATGCCAGGGAGACGGCATAGCAACATTAGCCAAAAATTAAAAAAAAAGCTACAGTGCCATAGATGCATAACGACACAAACGAGAATTACACATACAATACCAATAACTACAGCAACAAACAAAAACAACAACAAAAACACACAGCCACAAAGCCATAAACATATATAAAGACAAGCATGGTAATTACAGCAGCAGTAAATCACCATGAAAATTACAGAACCCATTCTGCCAGCTCTCATATTACTTGCGAGTATTGTAAAAAAGTAATGTAATGACTGTTTTTACACCACGAGAAATATTTGGTATGAGGCGCAAACCCCATATTTTTCACCGAACGGTACTCGACGGATGCTCGGTTCAACATGACGCAAACCGCCTTTCTTCTTCTATTTGCTATCTGTCTCCCATTAAGGCATACAACATCGATCACCTCACTCCAAGTCACCTATCTTTAGCTTTGCCATGCAGCTCTCCCATGTCCTCACTTATGGAATGATCTTCCTCCAGATCTGAAAACTCCAATGAATCCCTACACATTTAACCGAAAACTCTTTCAATACTTAATCCATACCGACTATCTTCTTCTTCTTCTTCAGCTTTCCGAGCTATATGCCACCATAATTCATTTACTGGTATAATTGTTCATTATAATTGTTTAACTATAATTGTTCACTATATATGTGTGTGCGTGTGGGAAAGAAAGAGAGAGAAAGAGAGATCTATCTATCTATCTATCTATCTATCTATCTATCTATCTATCTATCTATCTATCTATCTATCTATCTATCTATCTATCTATCTACCTACCTACCTACCTGCCTGCCTGCCTGCCTGCCTGCCTGCCTGTCTGTCTGTCTGTCTGTCTGTCTGTCTGTCTGTCTGACCCGGCCCGGCTTCGCCAGCACCTGGTGGGGAGCATCTCATTTAAATCATATAAATAGTCATATAAGCCCCCGTTCCCGTTCCCGACTATCTATCTATCTATCTATCTATCTATCTATCTATCTATCTATCTATCTATCTATCTATCTATCTATCTATCTATCTATCTATCTATCTATCTATCTATCTATCTATCTATCTATCTATCTGCTGTCTGTCTGTCTGTCTGTCTGCTGTCTGTCTGTCTGTCTGTATGACCCGGCCCGGCTTCGCCCAACTCCTAGCGGGGAGCATCTCATTTAATTAATATGCGGCCCCTGCTCCCGTTCCCATTCCCAAAGCGGGGAGCGTCTCATTTAATTCATATTCGGCCCCTGCTCCCGTTCCCCAAAAAGACGACACGGCCCGGCTTCGCCCAGCTCCTGGCGGGGAGCGTCTAATTTAATTCATATTCGGCCCCTGCTCCCGTTCCCAACAAAGACGACCCGCCCCGGCTTCGCCCAGCTCCTGGCGGGGAGCGTCTCATTTAATTCATAATCGGCCCCTTCTCCCGTTCCTGTTCCCAAAGCTGGGAGTATCTCATTTAATTCATATTTATTGGTTGCACTTAGAACAACCTTAGATAAACGAAGACCAACTTACAAAAAGCATTAGAAAGAGCACTTGAAAGAGCTTTACATCTTCCCCCAACAATTAACTTGGGTAAATGGAACGGCGAAAGAAGAAGAAACAGGAGGAGGAGGGAGGAGGAAGAGGGAGGTGGAGGAGGGAGGTGGAGGAGGGAGGAGGAGGGAGGAAATGGGAGAAAGAGGGAGGAGGAGAGAGGAGGAGGAGGGAGGAGACGGGAGGAGGAGGAAGGAGGAGGGAGAAGGGGGGAGGAGGAGGAGAGAGGAGGTGGAGGGAGGAGGAGGGAGGAGGAGGGAGGAGAAGGAGGGAGGAGGAGAGGAGGAAGAGGGAGGAGGAGGAGGAGAGAGGAGGAGGGAAGAGGAGGGAGGTGGAGGAGGGAGGAGGAGGAGGGAGAAGGAGGAGGAGGGAGAAGGAGGAGGGAGGAGGAGAGAGGAACAGGAGGGAGGAGGAGGAGGAGGGAGGAGAAGGAAGGAGGAGGATTAGGGTGGAGGAGGAGGGAGGAGTAGAGGGAGGAGGAGGGGAGGAGGAGGAGGGAGGAGGAGGGAGAGGGGGAGGAGGAGGGAGGAGGAGTGAGGAGGAGAGAGGAGGAGGAGGGAGGAGGAGGGAGGGAGTAGGAGGAGGGAGGAAGAGGGAGGAGGAAGAGGGAGGAGGAGGGAGGAAGAGGGAGGAGGAGGGAGGAGGGAGGAGGAGGGAGGAGGAGGATTAGGGTGGAGGAGGAGGGAAGAGTAGAGGGAGGAAGAGGGGAGGAGGAAAAGGAGGAGGAGGAGGGAGGAGGAGGAGGGAGAGGGGGAGGAGGAGGGAGGATGAGGGAGGAAGAGGGAGGAGGAGGGAGGAGGAGGGAGGAAGAGGGAGGAGGAAGAGGGAGGAGGAGGGAGGAGGAGGGAGGAGGAAGAGGCAGGAGGAGGGAGGAGAGAGGATGAGAAAGGAGAAGGGCGGAGGAGTAGGGAGGAGGAGGAAGAGGCAGGAGGAGGGAGGAGAGAGGATGAGAAAGGAGAAGGGCAGAGGAGTAGGGAGGAGGAGAGCGAGGAGGAGGGAGGAGGGGTGGAGGTAGGAGGAGGGAGTAGGAGGAGGATGGGGAGGGGAGGAGGAGGAGTAAGAGGAAGGAGGAGGAGGGTGGAGGAGGGAGGAGGCGAGGAGGAGGAGGAGGGGGAGGATTATAACATATATGCCTGTAGATAACTGTAGCGAAAAGGTCCACCTATTTGAGAAATATGCAACAATTTTACATATATAGCAATGCTATTAGAAGTTATGTCCCCTCGCTATATATATACATTATAATGTAAATTAAAATATTAAATAATATTAAGTAAATAACTGTTTTTACACTAACAAACTATGACAGCTGGCAGCACGGGAATGAGAGGAAGACGTGTAGAAAATGTCATCTCAATCGGATGTACCGTTCGCGAACGCATAAAGGACATACATACATACATACATACATACAGACAGACAGTCTCTTTTATATATATAGATAATGTAAACTCATGTACATTACTGTAGTTTGAGTGAGAGACAGAATGAGTGAGAGTGAATGTGTGAGTGTGTGTGTGTATGTGTGTGTGTGTGCGTGCGTGCGTGAGTGCGTGCGTGCGTGCGTGCGTGCGTGCGTGCGGGAGCATCACTATTGTTACTTCACACACTGTTTATGTACACATTTTTCTCCATGTTTAACATTTTTATGAGACTGCTCACGACAATTTTCAGTGTATGTGTGTGAGTAAAGTGTGGGAGTTTGTTCATGCTAGTTTCAATGCTGACGTGAGGCATTTTGTATGTGTCTAGATGTGAGGATGTGTGAGTGTGTGTGGAGGATGTGTGTGAGTGTGGGGATATGTGTGGGTGGGGATGTGTGGGTGGGGGTATGTGGGTGTGGATATGCGTTTGGATGGGTTGGGGTGTGTGGGTGTCGGTAGGTAGTGATATTTGTGGGTGTTTGTGGGATGTGTGGATGGATGTGTGGGGGTGAAAGTAGGGGTGTGGGAATGGATGTGGGGGATGTGTGTATGGGTGGAAGATATGTGTATGGGACGGGTGCGGAGGATGTGTGTTTGGGTGGGGGAGATGTGTGGATGGTTTGGGGAAGTATGTGTGGGTGGCGGGGTTGTGTGGGTAGGGGATTGTGTGGGTGGATTGGGGATGTAAGGGCGGGTGGGGAGAAGTGTATGGTGTGTGGGTTTGGGATATGTGTGCGGTGTGTTGGTGGGGGATGTGTGCATGGTGTGAGGATGAGGAGTATGTTTGTGGTGGTATGGGTGAGGATATGTGTGTGGGTGGGGGATAGTGTGTGGTGTGGGGGAAGTGTGTGATGGGTGCGGGGAATGTGTGTATGGGTGGGGGATATGTGTGGGTGAGTAGGGGATGTGTGGTGGTTGGGAGAAGTATGT
>OY992876.1:389123056-389143056 GCA_963921405.1 Cepaea hortensis
TCGAAAAATAAGTTGTTACTATGCGTTTTAAGTATTTCAGCCAGAATATATTCATTTATATACTTCATTTGAGATAAAACTGCAGTATGCAACTGCCGAGATGCAACAGACTATGCTAGGCAGTAAATCGTGCAATATATTGTATGTGGCTTCCGTAATTAGACAAAGGAACTGTTCTGTTGAGACATTAACCTACATAAAACTTTTAAACCTTAAAAGTTCATCAAGATTTAAAAACATTAAAAAACGTAAGAATTGTTAAATTATACATTTAACAAACACTAATTGTTTAATTACGTAACAACCGATCCCGTATCTTGTTCACTTATTGATTTAACCTCTTTAACTATGAACTGGAGTATAAATACATTCACACCAGGAATTATAACTAAATATACCTGCCTGGGGTTTGTACTTTGTCTTAATCAAGACTCTTGTTGTTATCAAGATCTTTCATGTAATCAAGATCTTTGTTACAAGAAATCTTTTTGCTGCATGTCAGTAAATAAATATATCAGGTTCCTTTCCTGCTGGCCTCGATTCCATTTATGATATATTTTGAAAGAAGGATACAAGGGGCGCTGTGTGGGAGGCAAATGTGGGGAAACTAGATAATATGGTTAATTATAATCATCATCGTCATAATGTGCCGTATCAGCTGGCGTAGACGTCCATGTCTCTCCACAGATCTCAGTCTTTGGTGTTGTGGATCAACTCTGTTGTTGATATTCCTTGTATATAAGTATTTATCAACAAAAACCAACACAAGACGGCCTGCTGCCAAATCGACCGTAGCTGTGTTTCGAACGCGGTATGCGGGATTACGAACTGCGTCCGTAATCCCCTTCACATTCCCCTAGTACGAGGAAATGCAATCTAAAGACCGCATGTCACTGCCGGGCAGACCAGGTCCTAAGCATTGTCGGCAACATGACTGGGATGGAAGCTCCGACAGGCGGAAAGTTACAGCATTACTACGCTGATCTGGCAGCTTGTCTTCTTCCAGCTGTATTGATGTTACCTTCCCTCTGTAGCAAATTAGGCCGGTCGAGTAAAGGATCATGCTGCATGGGCAACACATGGTCTCTAAATTCAGCCCAGGTTTTGTGCTATGGGAGTGTTACCTCCATTTTACGAACTGTCAAGACTGCAAGGTGCTAGTCATTTTCTAGTGTGTTTTGTAACGCCAATATCTTTATTCTACATCTATGAGTGGCCATCAATACATGAGATATCAACTCAAGGAGTGTGCTAAGTAAGGTGGAGAGAGGAATGGCTATCCTCGCTTCAGAGGTCACACATTGGGGCAAAATCTCCACAAATCACGATCTCCGACGTCATGGATCAATTCGTGTTGACTCTCATGCCATGGCACAAGGCTGTCAAGAATCTTCTCACACTGTCTTCTTCTATCTCTCTTTACGTAAATCTTTGCGGTGTCACAACATGATCCACTTTTTGTCTTCTCATAATGTGACCTAAAGCGATGACTGCCTCTCTCCCGCAATAGCGTCGTATATTTAGTATAACATTATCATTGTTAATATTATTATTGTTATTATCGTTATTCCTTCAATTGTGGGGGGGGGGGATGGGCTGCGTGGTCTCGAGGTATGGTGTCCGCCTCGAGTGCTGGAGGTCCCGGGTTCAAGCCCGTTTGAGGACTGGGATATTTTTCACGTGGACTTCTAGTAATAAAATTTCCCCTGGTCTCTGGGTACTGAGATCGGACGCCCGTGTGTATTGTTTCCCTTGGCAGTTGGAACTCGAAAAATAGTAGCCTAATGGCGCTCCCCGGGCAACATTTCGAGTTAAAAATCTACTCAAAGTGTTTCTGGATCCTCGTTGGTGATACGGAGTTCGTGCAGTGAGCTGAGTTTCTCCAGACTCAGGTTTGAGTTAGGAGGAGAACGGAGCACTTATGGGTTACACCCGTGTGCCGTGATGTTGATCTATTGACTAAACTAAACTACAATTGTGTCATATATTTATTATTATTATTATTATTATTATTATTATTATTATTATTATTATTATTATTATTATTATATTCTTGAAATATGAGCATTATTGTTTCTTCTTCAACAGGAACAAATACTATTACTACAGCATCACCTACTACTACTACTACTACTACTACTACTACTACTACTACTACTACTACTACTACTACTATACTACTACTACTACTACTACTACTACTACTACTACTACTGATACTACTGCTGCTACTACTGATGCTACTACTACTGCTGTTGATACTACTACTACTACTACTACTACTACTACTACTACTACTACTACTACTACTACTACTACTACTACTACTACTGCTACAACTACTACTATTACTGCTACTCATACTACTGCTACTACTACTGCTGCTATTGCTACTACTACTAACTACTGCTACTACTACTAACTACTGCTACTACTACTACTACTACTACTACTATTACTACTACTACTACTACTACTACTACTACTACTGCTACTACTACTACTACTACCAGTACTACTACTATTATTACAACTATTACTACTACTCCTACTACTAGTACTACTACTACTATAACTGCAACAACAACAATAACAACAACAACTACTACTACTACTACTACTACTACTACTACTACTACTACTACTACTACTACTACTACTACTACTACTACTACTACTACTACTACTACTACTGCCACTATTACTATCACTGCTGCTGCCACTATTACTCTTCCTACTACTATTAATACTGCTACAAAAACTACTACTAATTCTACTACTACTACAGCAATTACTTTGCTCCTATTAATGCTACTAATACTGCTACTACTAAATATTTTTAAAAATAATATGTTATTATTAATATTATTTTCATTATTATTATTGCATCACCTATTACTAATTTTAAATTACTAATCTAAGTTGACCACTAAGTATAGGAGACGATCCCCCCACCCCTGGTCACGGAGGTCCCCCTCCTCCGGAGATATATTGGGTACATGAAGCTAGACCCCGATTTTCATAGAACCACGCCCACCACATTTACATATCTGAAGTTTCCTGGCTTAAACTTGATCAACCTTTGACCAGGGGGTCACGTTTTTGGGATTCACCGCGGTGAAGTAGTTACATGTTACATCCAAAGTTTGTCTGTTCGATTCCAAGCTACGTTGTTCGGTTCACGTGTTAAATTTTGATGGAGACTCCTAGGAGTCGTCACTAGAACTACAGAGTTCATGCTTTGTGTGACGATTTCGACAGGCCTCCCTTGGAAAGTTCCCAAGCTTTATGGGATAAAACCGGGTGCAATGAAGTCGATCATGTTTAATTCTGGTATCGACATGGACAGCCTTGGACTTAGGTCAATAAAACAAAACAAAAACTATTTGACACTCGATGGGGATTCCAATTCTTGACCATCAAGACGGCAGGCCAACCTACTAACCACTTCGAGATGTAAAACCACTGATAAGTTGCCATATACCAACCCCATGGCATCGCAGTAAGAGCCACCGTTACACAGTTCAACAAAGAAAGCAAAGTCAGAAACATCAATGAAGATATACAAAACAAATTTCATACAACACCTGACAGAAGAATGTCCACAATTGTCAATGCTTGAAACAGAAAGGACTCTCGCTGGGGAAATCATTGCAGGAACGGAGTGGGTCATCGCTGCAGAGAAGAGGGAAATGCCAGTATCGATCGTACCGAACAAAAGGATACGGGCCAGAATCGCCCTGTCTTGTTCTATCTTATCCTGTCCATCTACAGGTCAGACAGAAGGCAACGGTTGTCTCCTGGCAGTTGTCTGTCGTTAAATTCATTGGAGAAATGTCTTCTTTCTATGTTGCTTTGAGCAGAAAGACCATTTGCCATTTTTTATAGAACACAATTAGGTCTGTTTTGCGTATTTAAAGTACATAGTTTACTAATGTGGGGAAATGGGAACGTTTGAGAAATTGCAAACATATCTTTTAACTCGATGAATGGAAACTCCGAAATACATCTTTATGTAGATTAAGAAATTGCATGTTCTTTGCATGACGTTGCAATCAACCTGAAGTTTATTTTCTAGGCAATTTAGATGGCCGGCATGATGCTGACTACATCAATCCCACAGTGCCTACTGGTTGATAAAAATATACGTAATATTATAAGGAACAAATATAAAATTTATAATATCATTGGGAGATATCCTTACACAGTTGAATGGGTACAACTATGGGCAAGGCAGCCTTTTGCAAGATGGAAAACATACTGAGCAATTAGAAGATGTCAAGCGCAAAGAGAAACTGAGTGTTGAGGTTCTACATAGAACATGTACTTTTGTATGGATGTAAAACGGGACAATGAGCAGACAAACTTTAAAAAAGAAAGGGACAGTGAAAATGTGATTTCTGGGGAAAATTCACAGAATATAATCGACGGATAGAAAAACCAATAAGTAAGTCCGACATGAAGCAAATGAAAACCGTAAACTAATTAGATAAATTAGACGTGGACAGTCGAGATTATTTGGACACGTTATGAAAACAAAAACAAAAACAAAAACAAAATAATTAGAGAACTTGGTGATCATTGGCAAGGCCTGGGGGAAAAAGAAAAAGGGGGAAGGCAAAGAGGTAAACATCTGGATGGCTTGGCCACATGGCATGGTCAGGACAAGAACACGGATTTGACGCATGTCTTTGGTGAGATGGCGAAACATGACAGCCCACGCTTATCGTCGTGGCACATAATGATGATGATTCAGGCCTGCAAAGACTGATGGTCCTAGTTACATGACGGACCCACGGAACCATAACAGGTCCCACCTCTTCGGGACTTCTTGTTTCCGGACATAACACATATTGCCTTTGTCATTACTCCTACATTAATTGGGTTGTTAGTTGTTTGCTTTCCGGATCTGTGGTGAAGAGGTTACTTAATCCTGCATACCGTTCGAAACACAGCTGAGGGCAGTTTAGCAGCAGACCGCCTAACGTTGGTTTTCATATAATGGTTTAATTGCTGGTCGTTCAGAAAGCAATGGCGTGCTACTGAACGTAAACTTGCCAAGACATCACAAACAGCCAACACATGTTGGGGTTAAATCCGACGCCCTGGAAATGATTTAGTTGCTTGGTTGTGAATCTCTGAAAGACTGAGTTTTAACTCTTTAAGTCGAATACATTGGAGTTCAGATGGTCTACGTACCACGGCTCTCGACCTGACAGTAAGGGCATGGAATAAGGGGAAATTCCCATATACCTACCACCTGCCTCGTGCTCCGAATGTCGCGACTTCGTTTCCGGACTCCGTTCACGAGTACAGTTTTATCGGAGACTCCTGGGGTCGTGGCTAGAGCTAAGAAGCTCGCCCTCTTTAAAGGGCGAGAGACGTACTATGTAATTTCCCCACATGGGACAGTAAGATACCATTTAATCTTATCTCATCTCATCTTGGCTTTATATATCGAGAGTATCGTGGACTCTGCTATTCCCTCTGTCCAACGGATACGTGGCCGGCCTCTTCTTCTTATTCTGTTTGGTCTGTACATGACTGCTTTGTTGTGGTATACTCTTGGTTGGTAATCTAGTTACACGGCCAAACCATTTGACTTGCTGTCTTAAGATAAAATCTAGCGCTGTTATAATCCCCACTTTAGTCCTGATTTCTTTATTTCTGATTTTCTCTTTTCTTGAATAAAACATCGGCACAGAAAATGTCTTTCTTCAGTAAGATATCGGCACAGAAAATGTATTTCTTCAGTAACAGGGAGGGATAAAAGGAATTGAGGGGGCGGAGGAGGGAGGGATAACATGACTGGAGGAGGAGGGGCGGAATAAAAGGAGTGGAGGATGAGTTAAGTTAGTTGCATATCCTTTACATGACGTCACAGTCAACTGAATATTTATGGCTATTTGTGATTTATTGGCAAGTTTATGTGCATAAGTTTGCGATTGATTTCTAAACGATCGGCATTCATTTAAAAAGGCAACGCAAGCCGGTCTGCTGCCAAATCTCCCGCAACTGTTTCGAACGCGGTATGCGAGGTTATGAATTGTGTCCGTAACGCCTTCGCCACAGAACAGGCTCTTTGGGTTTTACCCACAGAGAGATCAAAGAGTGGAGGAACAAGGGAGGGATAAAAGGAGTGGAGGAGGATGGAGGGATACAATTAGTGGAGGAGGAGGGGAGGGAGAAAAAGAGTGGAGGAGGAGAGGAGGGATAAAAAGAGTGGAGGAGGGGAAAGGGATAAAAAGAGTAGTGTAAGGGAGAGGGAAGGGAAGTGGAGGAGGAGCGGAGCGATAAAAAGAGTGGAGGAGGTGGAGAGAGATAAGAGTGGTGAAAGAAAACAGGTATGAAAGAGTGGAGGAGGAAGAAAGGGATAAAAATAGTGGAGAAGGTGGAGAGAGATAAAAGAGTGGTGGAAGAAGGGAGGTATTACATAGTAGAGGAATAGGGAAGGGATAAAAGGAGTGGAGAAGGAGGGAAGGAATAGAAATATTGGAGGAGGGGGTGTTGGATAAAATGAGTGGAGGAGAAGGAAAGTAGGTGGAAGAAGGGGGGTATTACATAGTAGAGGAATAGGGGAAGGATAAAAGGAGTGGAGAAGGAGGGAAGGAATAGAAAGATTGAGGAGGGGGGGGAGGTAAAATGAGTGGAGAGAAAGAGAGCAGGGGGATGAGAAGAAGAAGAAGAGGAAGAAGAAGAACTAAAGCTGTGGTGAAACATAAACGCAAACACCAGTAATTAAGTAACTAGACGAAGAAGACAAAATCGCTTTAGGATAAATACCCTGTCACACCCACTAATTACAGACTTACATAACTCGCTGTTAACACACACAAAACACACACACATACACCCAGGATAAGAAACTAAACATAAAAAAACACATGAAATCATACACATTTCCAACTGGCTGGTCGTGCGAGAGCGACTCGAGCTCCCGATGTCACGAATACCCAGGAATATCCGATTGGAAACAGCCCACGCGCACCGATTGCGCGTTCCCATTGCAAATGTTTGTCGGGGAACTACAGCCGAGCGCGGGATAAACACACCATCCAACGTCCATGTTTTTCTTGTGAAGGAACTTCGTTTTCCGTTCTTACGGTCTATCATTTTCTTCCGTTACTCCTCGGGTTTGTTTTGCTAATTGCTGTAACTTACTTACTCCGTGTTTTTTAGAATTCTTAATTTGTGGTTGGAGTTGTAAACATGAACGGAGGTCTTCTATTATTTAATTAAATGAAGTTTGTTCAATTGGTAAATTATTGATTTGATTGTAAATTGTGGAGTTTCGTTACAAAATCTTCTTCAGAAGTGGAGAATATTTATTTAATGTAATTGCAATGCATATTAAAGCCGGATATACATTTGCGATGCACAACTTGGTGTGACGCACTTCTCTCGTTAGAGGAACGGAGAAGAAGAGGAAGAGCGGAATAAACCTTGAACTTTTATATCAATAAATAAACACGTGATATTAAAATGTTGCATGTTATTTGCGGGGTGTTGCGATAAAACCCATGTTGATTATTCTAGCCAACTTTACGTTCAGTAGTTTGCCATTGTTTCTGAACCAGAAGTTAATATTTAAAATCAACTTAATACAGGTGTAGGAATTAAAAACCTTAAATCACCACCAGTGCAACGGAAATTTAAAAGTGAGCTCTCTTATCTTTTCGTTCTCAGTGATTACCTTGTGGTAAATTCTTCAAGCACCAGCGTAAAACAATATGTAAATCGTTTATGCTATGATGTTATTATTGAGTTGTACATGATGTATTTTTAATGACTGTGCAGCGTTTGAAAATGTTGCCGGTCTAAGTTTTGTATTTACCGATTACATTGCATGAATTTTACAGAGGGTGAATACAAAACTTGGACAGGCAATATTTTCAAACACTACATAGTCATTAAAAATATATCCTATAGTAATTTTATAGGATTTGCCATGGCAGAATCGTTAGTGCTATTGCCTGCAATAACAGTAAGTAAAGAACTTCTTACGTGCTTTAAGTTTCATTGGGATACGTTGCTAGATCCATACTGTTATAGACAAATCGGTGTCCGGTGGTTGATGTGATTACAATCACACCGGCCGCTTGTATATCTCATTACATTTCCTGCGACCAGTTTTCGGCTGATTTGGCCTGGGAGCCTAGATCAATTTTAAAATTCCCCCTCGATGCGACTTCGAACTTTTAACAACCAGGCCGCTAGACGAGATTGTGACCACTGCTCGTTCTTGAATCCCTTCCAGAAGTGGCGTGGGTTAAATTCCCATTGATTGTTATATCCGAACCAGAACGGTGCTGGGGTAGACCCAGCTGATAAACATGGATACCGGAATGGCGCTGGGGTCGACCCAGGCTGATAATTATGGGTACCATACAGTTTTCAGAATCTTATCGCAATTGACTAAGAAGACAAGTGGACGAGAAGGCGAGCTAGACACCCATCTCATTTTGTCGTGACACAGACTATATGAAGACCTAACGCTTAACGATTAACGTATCTGTTATGGGATTCCCTTCACATTTAATTTCCTAGTACTAGTTTGAAAGATCCCAATCTTCTTTGGACCGTTACTCTGAAATATCAATAGTGGTGTTTAGTTGACTTCGCATCGAAATACACAATTGCGAGAAGGTTATCCCTGTCAATAAAGACCTGAAGAAGTCGGAATACTCGGCAGAAAGGTGCTGTAAACAGGCACAACATAATGACGTCCAAAACAACATTCCGGATGAACGCAGACGAAGAAGAGGAAGATGAAGAATTACGCATGTTCCTTTGGCATAGCATTGTCGTCATATGTAAATGATAGGATCGAGTCCTGGTATTGTAACCCCAGCTTTAAATTTGTATATTCCTAGTGTGTAGTCTAATCTCTAATTATATCCTCTGTTTCAAAAAGTGCAAATCCATTCATACGAATTCAATGTCCGGGCTATTTGGACAGTTAGCGGAACTGTTCGATTACTTTGTAGCACCAGTAATGAAGACGGACATTTTGTGATAAGTGAAACTGCGTGGATACCTTGATGGGATTTTGAAGTAACGCTTAACATAGTAAACTTTGATGGGAAATGTAAGTAGAACTGTGCGGTTTCTTTGGGGTATTTCTGAAGTATCGCGTCAATGAGTAATCATTGATGTGAATTGTAAGTATAACTGTGTGGTTTCTGTCAGGTGTTTCTGAAGTATCGCGGAACAGAGTAATCTTTGATATGAAATGTAAGTATAATTGTGTGGTTTCTTTGAGGTGTTTCTGAAATATCGCGTAACAATGTAATATTTGGTGCGAACTGTAAGAAGAATTTTGTGGTTTCTGAGAGGTATTTCTGAAGTACCGCTTAACAGAGCAATCTTTGATGAGAACTGTAAGTAGAAATGTGTGGTTTCTTTTAGGTGTTTCTAAAGTTCTGATTACTTACATGTACACTGAGGGTAAAGTTAAAGAAGGTCAGTGCAGCTTTCCGCTGAATGGAGAATACGATACACACACACATCGTGATTGTAACTGACTCAGAAAGCATGCTGAGTAGGGTGAGGACAGGCAAGCTTCGTGCAGAGTGGCTTGCTTCGCTTCGGAAGTCACGGGTGGCAAGCATCGCCTGGATCTTTTCTCCGGGGCATGCCGGTGTGCTGGGGAATAAACAGGCGGACAGATTTGCTGGCTCTGCAAAACTTGGTGGAGTATTGATGCATGATAAGGCAGATGTGGTTGCGGCCTTGTGGGAGCACGTGTACACCTCGGAGGAGCAAATAGATCACCACGGTCTGGCAAGAATGCGACAGCGAGGGATGACGAGGGGATCTGGCCGACGATCGACGCTCAGAGGAAAGGCGAGACGGACATATAATCAGATTGCTACTGTTTCTATTAATGTTGTAACTCTTCGCTGGCTGCTGAGGATGGGGACGGAGCGCTTATGGGAATGCCCCGAATGATGTGATGTCGGTTCCTAAATCAATCAATCTATCAAAGCTAAAGAAAGTCAAGTATATAACAGGAAATACTAAATATGATCTATGTACATTGGGAAATGACATGGAAATAAAAAACAAATTCAACATAGAAGTATAGAACAGATTTGATGTATTGTCTGATCTAGAGATCAATTATCAATGGGAAATGAAGAATTCAATCAGTTTGACAGCAGAAACAACTATTCCAAAATTAAAGAAGATGGGTCCTAAGAAATGGATGACTGAAGACATTTTAGAACTAATGGAGACAAGAAGACTCAACTAAAATAATCCTGCCAAATATGAAGAAATTCACAGACAAGTCAGAATATTATGTAAGGAGGCAAAAGAAGCATGGCTTGAGAAAAGTTGCATAGAAATTGAAAAACAACACAACAGTCAAAATACCAAATTAGTGCACAAAAGAATTCAGGAAATTACTAATAAAAGAACAAGAACATCAGCAGGTTGTCTAAAAACTAAATATGGCAAAATCATAATAGACAAAGATCAGATTCTACATGAATGGTCAGATTATGTGAAAAACCTGTATGATGATAACAGAGATGAAGATGAATAGTACGATATTTAGAGAAATTAGACGTAGACAGTCAAAATTTGTTGGACATTTTATGAGAAGAAATGAATTGGAGAACTTGGTGACAACTGGCAAGATCGAAGGGTACAGACCAAAAGGAAGACCAAGAGGAAAATACCTGGATAGCTTGGCAACATGGCATGGACGAGACAGGAGCACTGACCTGATCCACGACTCTGGTGATCGAGTGAAATGACGAGTCATGACCGCCCACACTTTCCGGCATGGCACATGATGGATGTATTGAAGTTCTGCGTAACAAAGTAATATGTGATGTGATATACAAGTAGACCCATGTTGCTACCTTGAAGTGTTTCTGAAGTACCGCTTTGACGTGAACTGTAAGTAGAACTGTGTGTGACAACGTAGCTAACTCGTGTTATTACCAGTGGAACAAAGACTACGTTCCTTTGAACAATTACTATATCTCATTAGCTACGCTGTTAACGTATGCATTACGAGTAGAACAAAGGATGTTAGAATAATTAGCATATTTCCGTGACTTCGTGGTCTAACGTATGCATTACGAGTAGACCAAAGACTTTGTCTGTTAGAACAATAACTACATCTCTGTGACTTCGCTGTCTAACTTATGAATTAGAATTGAACAAGGTCAAAGTTAGTGCAATTAGAACATCTCGATGCCTTTGTTGTAAGTCACTGGATGAGCACAGACTAACCGTTAATTTGAACAATGAGAAAATCTATTTGACTACCTTGTCTAACGGTTGTATTGCGGGCGAAGAGAGGACCAATCATTAATTTGAACAATTTATTAAAGCCGCAATTACGTTGTGTTATGTAGGTATTACTGATGGAGCGCAGACTAATCGTTAATTTGCACAATATATTACATCCGCAATTACGTTGTGTAATGTAGGTATTACTGATGGAGCGCAGACTATTCGTTAATGTGAAAAATTTATTAAACCCGCAATTATGTTGTTTAATGTAGGAATTGTCGATGGAGCGCAGACTAATCATTAATTTGAACAATGAATAAATCTTCATGACTGCGTTGTCTATCGGTTGTATCGCTGGCGGACAAAGCACTATTCGTTAATTTGAACAATTTGTAAAACCTGGTCATTATAATGTGTTAATTCTGGTATTACGGGCCGAGCACAGACACATCGTTAATTTAAACATATAGTAAAACTCCTTGATTACTGATGAAGCAGTGACTAGCCGAAATGTAAAATCTTGTTATTACGTTATAACGAATTTGTAATACGATATTTAATTCTAATGCTTGATAGGAATTGTTTGTAAAGTTGTGTAGCCACTTTCTCAGATGCTGTATTGTGCAAAGAACGCAGATTACCCCTTGAATTGACAAACTGGAAAAAAACTGTGATTACATTAAAACGATGTTATAATACGATCTAACATAGTGTTGCGTGAAAAGAACAGTTAATAACACTAGAAGAAAACGTTATCCAGCTCATCTAATGTCAGTAGAGCACAGTTTCATGGTTGATATGAAGAATTTGTAACACCTTATTATTATTATTATAACGAATTTATAATACGATATTTCAAACTAGAAACAGTTAGTTAAGTGTTGTGAATACGTTGTCAGCTAATGTAATGTGAGAAGTACACAAATGATATTGATGTGGAGAATTTGTAAAACTTTGTGATTATGTTAGAACAAACCTGTAATTCGATAAAAATAACAACAAAAAACGAATGCTTGTTAGGAACAATATACAAAACTTTGTAATTATGTTGTCCATCATATCTAGTGTGAGTAGGACGCAATTTAATGCTTGATATGAAGAATTTGTAAAACTGTGTGACTACATGGTAACTCGTGCATTGTGATAAAAACACAAACTAACCATTGATATGAAGAATTGATAAATCTTTGTGATTACGTTGTCAGCAAATGTAATGTGAGTAAAACATAGATTAGTTGTTCATATCAATCATTTATAAAACTGTTATTACATGATAGCAAATGTGTAATACTGTGTTTTAAAACTATCGCTTCATAGGAACAGTTAGTAAAATGTGATTACGTGGCCAGCATCATGAGATGGCAGTAGAATACATATTAATAGATAAAATGGAGAACTTGTAAAAGTTTGTTATTACGTTATAACAAATTCGCAATACCATGATTAAAACCAGTGTTTAATATAAATAATTAATAACCATGTGACTTCGCTGTCCAGTTCATCCAGTGTGAGTAGAACACAGACTAGCCGTTGTTATAAAGATATGTGTAAAACGTTGTGATTGTGTTATAACAAATTCACAATGCGATATGTAAAACCACTATTTAATTTAGATTGTTAATAACTATGTCAGTAGAACACATACTAATCGTTGGTATGAAGATTTTATAACTCTTTGTGATTACGTTGTCAGCTGATGTAAGGTGAATAGAATACCGATGTGATTACTCGTTGGTATGACGAATTTGTAAAACTTTGTGATTACGTTGCCAGCTGATTTAATGTGAATAGAACACAGATTACTTGTTGGTGTGAAGAACTGCTAAAACATTGCGATTTTCTAATACAATGGACCAAGTTAATCATTGATGGGAACTGTCAGTGTAGCCACAGGCCTGCCTTGTCCAACTTACACCCGATGAGTGGAACGGACACTCACCTCTGATGTGACAGTCGGGAGAACTTTGTGATTGACTCTAGTGTTGGGTATTAGTCCTTGCTGACAGATTTCGAGACCAGGTGGACTGACATCGAGGGTAAGTAAATTAGAACAATTAGTGAAATATTTAGTGGTTTACGCTGATAATGTCAAATACACGAAGCAACAGCTGCAGCAGGATATCTTCTTCTTCTCTTCTTCTTCTTTTTCAGCATTCCGAGCCATTGAGGTTCTTTGCTGCAAATACAAGCCGTCTCCATTCGTCTCTCTGGTGGACCTTCTCTTGCCAGTCGTTGATTCCAAGTGCTTGTAGGTCTGAATATATATGATCTCTCCACCGTCTTCTTGGTCTACCTCGGGGTCTACGGTCATTTATTTCCTGAGTGTAAGCGAGCTTTGTTTCCCTATTATCTTCCATTCTTTCTATATGCCCCAGCCATTGCAGCCTATTAGCCTTCATGATACCAGTGATTAGCGGGGACTTAAACAGATCATAAATGTCTTTGTTGCTTCTTCTTTTCCACTCTCACTTTGATGCGTCTTAAGATTTTGTTCTCAAAGATTTGTAACAAGGCTTCGTCTCCTTTAGTTGTACTCCAAGTTTCAGAGCCATACAGCACAATTGGTCTAATCAGTGTTTTGTAAATTGTGATCTTGGTGTTACGAGATAGCACATTTGATTTTAGCGGGTGTTGTAGTGCTCAGTATATCTTATTTCCAGAGTTGTTTATTATGTTGGAGCAGTTGAAGATTGTACCCAGGTATTTGTATGTTTCCGTTCTTTTAATGTATAACAGGATATAACAATAAGAAATACAAACAGTTAGGTATATGTAGTCCCTGCGATAAGTGAGAGATACTAAACACAGAAACAGATTGTAGTATGTCTCATATTTTCGCAGAAGCTACCTATACCTAATTGTGTGTATTTCCTATTGCTGTTAATGTCATAAGCGCTGTAGGGTGGGGGTTCGAATCCAGCGTTCTTCGTCCGTTAAGAGTAGAAAAGACCGGCCACCTATACCTCTGTGCATTTATCGTCATTATTACGTGCCATGCCGGTAAGCGTGGGCGGTCATGTTTCGCCATCTCACTGTATCACCGGGGCTTTGGATCAAGTATGTTTTCCTGCAAAGATTACACAATGTTGCCAAGCTATCCAGATATGTATCTACTTTTCTACTGCTCTTTCCTCGTCAATTTTGCCAGTTGTCACTAAATGTTTTAGTCTATTTTTTCACATAATGTTGTCATAATATATTCACTGTCTACGTTTATTTTGTCGAATTAATTTAAGGTTTTCATGTTTTCTGTTTCATGTAGGGCTTGCTAATTTTTTTTTCTTCTGTTCGTCAAAGGTATTCTTTCAGTTTCCTAAGAAACGACATTTCCGCTGTTATTATGTTTCTCGTCTAGTCTGCTAACTGTCCATGTTTCACTATTAAATAACAATGTGGGTTCTATACAGCACTTCAACAATCTGTTCATGCATTCAGGCCTGCAAATTATGATGGTTCAAACACGTCACAGTCCCATAGCAAACCCCTGCTCTGGAACTTCTTTCTTCCTAAAGTAGAACATTGCTATGTCCTAAAGTAGAGCATGTCCTAAAGTAGAGCATTATGTCCTAAAGTAGAACATTGCTATGTCCTAAAGTAGAGCATTATGTCCTAAAGTAGAACATTGCTATGTCCTAAAGTAGAGCATTATGTCCTAAAGTAGAACATTGTTATGTCCTAAAGTAGAGCATTATGTCCTAAAGTAGAACATTGCTATGTCCTAAAGTAGAGCATTATGTCCTAAAGTAGAACATTGCTATGTCCTAAAATAGAGCATTATGTCCTAAAGTAGAACATTGCTATGGCCTAAGTAGAGCATTATGTCCTAAAGTAGAACATTGCTATGTCCTAAAGTAGAGCATTATGTCCTAAAGTAGAACATTGCTATGTCCTAAAATAGAGCATTATGTCCTAAAGTAGAACATTGCTATGGCCTAAGTAGAGCATTATGTCCTAAAGTAGAACATTGCTATGTCCTAAAGTAGAGCATTATGTCCTAAAGTAGAAAATTGCTATGTCCTAAAGTAGAGCCTTATGTCCTAAAGTGGAGCATTATGTCCTAAAGTGGAACATTGTTATGTCCTAAAGTAGCGCATTATATCCTAAAGTAAAGCATTGCTATGTCCTAAAGTACAGCATTATATCCTAAAGTAGAGCATTGCTATGTCCTAAAGTAGAGCCTTATGTCCTAAAGTAGAACATTGCTTTGTTCTTAACTAGAGCATTATGTCCTAAAGTGGAACATTGCTACGTCCTAAACAAGAGCAATATGTCCTAAAGTGGAACATTGTTATGTCCTAAAGTGGAGCATTGTTATGTCCTAAAGTGGAGCATTATGTCCTAAGTGGAATATTGTTATCTCCTAAAGTAGAACATTGTTATGTCATAAAGTAGACCATTTTTTATGTCCTAATGCAACATTACACCAACATGTAACATTACATCTACAGGTAACATTGCACCCACACGTAATATTACACTCACGTGTAACATTACACCCACATGTAACATTATCTTCCTCTTGCGGATGCTCGTGCTCACTTTCATGTATAAGTAAACTTTTATTAGTGAGTTTGAGATTGTGAGTATATAGGAATGTGTATTTGTGTGTTATTGAGTGGGTCTTACAAGTCTTGAAAGTTGAGAGGATCGACTTCATTGCACTAGGTTATATCCCGTATGGCTCGGTCTCTTTCCGCAGAGCGGCCTGCCGAGAAGCGCCGCACAAAGCTCAAACTCCGTTGCTCTAGCGACGACCCCCAGTAGTTTCCGTGAAATGAAAGACGTAGCCCGGAATCGAATCAACAACATTCGGAATGTTGAGGCAGACGGTTTGACCTCTTGGCCACTTTGTGTTATTAAGTTGGTGCGTAACTGTAGGAGTTGTGTGAATGATGTAAGTGTGTATGCATATATGTATGTGTATGCATGTGCGTGTGTATGTGCGTCTGGCTGCCTGCCTGTCTCATAACAAGGTAATATGCAATGTTTATGTTCACAACATTCATTTGACAATGTTTTCTTGTCCTATGTGAATGTAACATGCTCTGTCGACAATTGATGTAGGAAAGATGAGTGATTGGGAGGGCCGAATATAAAACGGGCCTGCGTGCCCAATTTGTGACACCTTGAAAATAAAGTCCGAGCATTCATTCGTACTTTCCAGTACATCTTTCATCAAGAATCTTGTCAAGTGGCCGATTCGAGGTGTTCGACTTCATACAGACACATTCAAACAGTTGGGGGTAATCATCATATCGGAAGGGAGTCGCGGTGGCGGAGTGGTTGACCGCTCGTCAGCAGGCCCGGTAGTCTTCAGTTCAAATCCACATTGGGATACATTTGTAAATCTGACCTGTCCTATCAGGTCACCCTTGGCGACAATGGGAAATAGGAAATATCTTTGGAAGTAAAATCTGCCGGTGAGATACTGATGCCGCCACCCACAGCATGACCATTGGCTTATGCACATGTGAGCCTAGCACCCGATGCCAAATACGAATTAGAGCATGCACAAATGTTCTTTCATTTTTCTAAATGTGTAATATCATATAGAAGATAAGAGACAGAGATTAAGAGCACGATGGGGAAGTCAATATTTCTTTTCCTCCTCCTTCTTTCCCTCCTCCTCCATCTCATCCTCCACTTCCACCTCTTTAACCGTCTTCCTAGTCTTCTTCTTCTTCTTCTTCTTCTTCTTCTTCTTCTTCTTCTTCTTCTTCTTCTTCTTCTTCTTCTTCTTCTTCTTCTTCTTCTTCTTCTTCTTCTTCTTCTTCTCCTCCTCCTCTTCCTCCTACTCCTCCTCCTTTCCCCTCATCCTTCTACTTCTCCTCCTTCTCTTCCTCCACCTCCTCTACCTCTTTTAGTTTCCTGTTCTTCATTGTCCTTTTCCTCATTTTTCATATTCTTTTTCCTCGATCGCTTTTTCCTCTGCTGCGGTTGCGGTGGCGGCGTTGGCACAAGGCCTTCTTCTTCTTCTTCTTCGTGACAAACGAGTAATATAATGTAAAAATAATTTGTCAGTATCACACTACAGTGTCATGTAAAATCCTGATCACATAGAAACACAAACTGCCCAAATGTGTGATTAAATTATTACATGCCATTGGATGATTAATCGTGTTAAGCGACTTCCTGTATCTGCCACGGGCTTATATACAATAGTTCTCCCTAAGCAACCCTCTCTAATTTGATATATAATACAACATGTCTGCTACCATATTAACAACTTTTAAGTCATAACTGTGGCACATTCCTACTTCCCATTTTCAGCCATCTATTTTTGTTAAACACAAACCCAATTTTTCTTTGGCACTGAATATGTTAACAATGTGTTTTCCACCATTACCCAACAAGCCATAACTTCACCGATACTCGCGTCCTTGCCTAAGACTTTCCCCTTGTCATAAAATCCACTTTTCCATTGAAAGATAATGATCATGATCTTTTATTCCAAACACATCGATAGACATGCACACAAATGAAATAATCCATGAAAGATAAATACAAGACAGATTTAATGCAGGGTTTCCCTCGACTGCAGTACCGATTCACATAGATAACATTTTTAACTTAAACTATCACGCACGTATTATCGATAACCTTCCGATGCCTCGTTTTTTTATCATTATGTTTCGTGTCTGTTAAGATTCTTGACGTTCAAACAAGAATATGCCTGTGTGTGGAGTTTGCGCTAAATATACCTTCCTGTGATTATATTACTTCTCTGCTTCATAATCCCTCCTTCGTGACTTCCTCGATTGGAAAATTGATGCTCTTTCAAGAGGATGCCTATTATTTCACCTCTTTATAGTGGGTAAGTGCCGTGTAGAGTGGCGGAAAGAATGCTATCTATCCTCAACTGCATGATTATAACAATGTTTCTGGGTTATTTCAGAAATGTCTGTCACTCATCTATTGTCTGCGTCTCTCCTTTTCTTCTACTCTTCCACCAATATTTCGGATAATTAAGCTGTTTTTCTCTTGTCTCTTTCCTATCTCCAAAACCGCTTTGTTTTACTTATATGTTTTAATATGATTCTATCCTATCTATCTATCTATCTATCTATCTATCTATCTATCTATCTATCTATCTATCTATCTATCTATCTATCTTTGTGTGAGTATATGAAAGAATACACAGAGACAGAGAGAGAGAGAGAGAGAGAGAGAGAGAGAAAGAGAGAGAGAGAGAGAGAGAGCTGAGCAGATGCATGTCATGTAACACGCATGTTATGTAACACGCGAATCTATATGTTTGTGTATTCTCATCTGTCATATTATAAGTTAAATACCATTTGATTTTATCATGTATAATCTAAACTTATGTTCATTACTGTAGTTTGAGTGAGAGAGTTAGTGAGTGTGAATGAGAGACAGAATGAGTGAGCGTGAGAGTGAATGAGTGAGCGTGAGAGTGAATGAGTGAGCGTGAGAGTAAATGAGTGAGCGTGAGAGTGAATGAGTGAGCGGGAGAGTGAATGAGTGAGCGGGAGAGTGAATGAGTGAGCGGAAGAGTGAATGAGTGAGCGGGAGAGTGAATTAGTGAGAGTGAATGATTGAGCGGGAGAGTGAATGATTGAGCGGGAGAGTGAATGAGTGAGCGTGAGAGTGAATGAGTGAGCGTGAGAGTGAATGAGTGAGCGTGAGAGTGATTGAGTGAGCGTGAGAGTGAATGAGTGAGAGTGAATGAGTGAGCGTGAGAAGGAATGCGTGAGAGTGAATGAGTGAGCGGGAGAGTGAATGATTGAGCGTGAGAGTGAATGAGTGGGCGTGTGAGTAAATGAGTGAGCGTGAGAGTGAATGAGTGAGCGGCAGAGTGAATGAGTGAGCGGGACAGTGAATGAGTGAGCGTGAGAGTGAATGAGTGAGCGTGAGAGTGAATGAGTGAGAGTGAATGAGTGAGCGGGAGAGTGAATGATTGAACGGGAGAGTGAATGAGTGAGCGGGAGAGTGAATGAGTGAGCGGGAGAGTGAATGAGTGAGCGGTAGAGACAGAATGAGTGAGCGTGAGAGTGAATGAGTGAGCGGGAGAGTGAATGATTGAGCGTTAGAGTGAATAAGTGAGCGGGAGAGTGAATGAGTGAGAGTGAATGAGTGAGCGGGAGAGTGAATGAGTGAGAGTGTATGTGTGTGTGAGTGAATGAGTGAGAGTGAATGAGTGAGCGTGAGAGTGAATGAGTGCGCGTGAGAGTGAATGAGTGAGCGGGAGAGTGAATGAGTGAGCGGGAGAGTGAATGAGTGAGCGGGAGAGTGAATGAGTGAGCGGGAGAGTGAATGAGTGAGAGTGAGCGGAAGAGTAAATGATTGAGCGGGAGAGTGAATGAGTGAGCGTGAGAGTGAATGAGTGAGCGTGAGAGTGAATGAGTGAGTGTGAGAGTGAATGAGTGAGCGTGAGAGTGAATGAGTGAGAGTGAATGAGTGAGCGTGAGAAGGAATGAGTGAGCGTGAGAGTGAATCAGTGAGCGGGAGAGTGAATGATTGAGCGTGAGAATGAATGAGTGAGCGTGAGAGTAAATGAGTGAGTGTGAGAGTGAATGAGTGAGCGGCAGAGTGAATGATTGAGCGGGACAGTGAATGAGTGAGCGTGAGAGTGAATGAGTGAGCGTGAGAGTGAATGAGTGAGCGTGAATGAGTGAGAGTGAATGAGTGAGCGGGAGAGTGAATGAGTGAGCGGGAGAGTGAATGAGTGAGCGGGAGAGTGAATGAGTGAGCGGGAGAGACAGAATGAGTGAGCGTGAGAGTGAATGAGT
>OY992876.1:389148056-389262397 GCA_963921405.1 Cepaea hortensis
CAGAAACAGAACATCAGCACTAATATAACAACCAGTATACTATATATATATTATGTCATAACCATGTTCATGGGCAGAAACAAAATATCAGCACTAGTATAACAACCAGTGTACTATATATATTATGCCATTATTATTACACACTAATGCCAACTACACCAGTGTACTTTTATCTGTGAGTGGACAGCAAATGTGCAGTTATGCCGTCTATTTCCCATCATTCTTCCTACGATACACCGGTTATAAATGTTCTTCTCTTACGCTTCGTGTCGCATAGCAAGTGCATATATCTTTGCAAAAGGTGGTACGTAGCAATAAATCACACCCTTCCCCTGGTACAACAAACACCCTGTTTTACTACACATAAAACTCCCAATTTGATACACTAGCACAAACACTACTGCATTCTGGTAGCAGATGTGACACCAGACTTCAATGCTAAATGAGAAACCCCTTTACCAATATCAGTTCCAGATGCACCTGCCTGTTCTCCCTCAGTAAAGCCACACTTCATTCGCAGTTACGATTACACAATGATTGCTGATATGCACCCCGCGTATTAAGATGCATTATTTCCTATGCCTAGTGGCTATCAATCTGCATGGCGTCTCTACAATTAAACACATTATTTCCTACACTTCTATTTATTACCTACATGTTCTAACTGCTTAGCTTAACCATTAACCCATCATTGCCACATATAACATGTAAGTACCCTTCCCTGCTTTACACATATTATAAATATTACACATGTATTATGGTTATTTTCCCCTACTCATTGTTGCTTTGGAGTGTTCATACCCAACACTTGACCAAACATCCAATGTGATGCTCACCATAATCACAGAATAATCCTGTAAACATATCTTGCTGCTGTATACACATACAAATATGATTCTCACCACTCTGTTGTTAAGTAACCTTCATTTCTAGCAACCTCACAAGCACTTACTCCCTTCCATGCCAATATGGCCTGCATGGCACCATGTGGCATTATTTCAGTCTTTACTATAAACTAATTTATGACCCCACACATTGTATATTTTGGTGAATCTCCCACATATCTATTTAGCCAGTAACACATTAATGCCATAGGATAACCATGTAAAATAATTCCCAACAAAATAACCTTGTGCCAGCATGGCTGGCATGACATGACATCAGTCTCTATGATACTTAACCACCATCAATGACCTATTCTACATATTTCACATCACCATTGTCTGATTGCTGACATCTCTATGTGTTACATGTTATTTTCATAAAGCTTTAGGGATACTAAATCCTTCTGTAGAACAGCTCATTTCAATAGCACTTATTCATATTATCTATTTATATTTCTTTGTTCCTACAAGCTCACCTAACTAGCAATTATTTTCACCCACGCCTGTTCCACCATGTAAACACTTTCAAGTTGGTAAACTGGCGTGTGCTGCGATTATACAAATATTTATTAAATTAAACATTTTAAACTTAATCCGTTAAAACTTACAGTTTTGTCACAACATTAGTTGACACAGATCAACTCAGGGAATTGTTCCCACACCTGACAACAACAGAACAGCACTGAACTGAAGGCCATGCTGCCCGCATCTCTCATCAGCACAAAGGACTGCTAAAACAAAACTGGCTTCCGATTCCTTTGTTAAGCCGAGTTCCGGTGGTGGCCAGGACAAATACGGCTTTGATAGACCAAACTAAGGTGCATCGGTTTGTTGTAGACACCAAGGTGCATCGGTTTGGCGCTATCTCATTATCCAACCCCCTACTTTTTTGACGTCCCGTCAAAAGGAATGGACCATCATATCTCCTCACCCCAACTATCTCTTTAAAAGTTACCATCTGGCTAGTTCACCTCAAAATAAAATCATTGGTCTTCCGTAACCACATCAAAAAGTAAAATCACTAATCAAGCAAGCAAGTACTAACATCTACACATAAACCGTCATCAAAATGACAATTGCCAAAAAAAATAAAAATAAAATAAAGCCACCTGTGACCTCATCCAAAAATAATCATCAATGAAACAAGGATTCAATGAAATTTACACACAAACCGCCATCAAAATGACAAAGGCATAACAAATCTATGTCACAAGTTACCGCATCCAAAAACATAATCATCAATCAGTCAAGAAACCTGTGACAGTTATACGTAACCAGTCATCAAAATGACAAATGCAAAATAGATTTTGTTAACTGTTACATCAGACTTCTATGCCCTAACAATTCCCTGGTCAGGGAGCACAACCATCAACAAAAAAAACTATGTCACCTTTGGAGACCTTTCCCCCAAAACCTAAACTGCTGGTTATATCCCTGAAGAGTACCACTTAACAAAATAGTCTTTTTCTATGCATACATCACTTACAATGTGAAACAGTGTAGATTACATCACCAGGCATCAGTCAATTCCAAATACCAATAATCTCAACACAAAAGTATAAACCATACTAGCTCAGTTGTTGGTACTAATGACTAAAATAACATCAGTGAGGAAAAATAGCTCTTCTGCTATAAGAGCACCAATCATAACAAAATGAATACAACCCTCACTTCTTACATAAAAATAATTAAACATAAAAGCTACATAAACATTAAACCAGTAACCTTTATATTTGTTACTACTTCCCTTAACTCCGGAAATTCAACACAAAATGCATTTAAAAAAAAATAATACCATTTGTTTCTTCTGGTAAAATATAAGCTTCCTGCAGCTATTGGGATACCTGGGTGGTTCGTGCTTCTAACACTGTACTCTTACACTAAAAAGAACATTTCATCCTGTGTCACCTATAACCTGGATATAAACACAAAGGAACACCCCATACAGGGTCAACAAAACATTGTTAATTCAATAATATCCCACCTCATGAATTCACCCTGGAAGTTACTCTCTTACTGGACATGATGGTAATGACAATACCACATGAACAACAGAACCACCCCTTTCACCTGGTCTGCCTGGTGTTCTTGCACTCTAAAAAGAAAGACATGTCATCACGTGACACCATCTACCTGCAATCATAATATATAACAACAGCAAAACATAACTGCTAATTAACTAACTACACTAAGGCTGTCAATCCAAAAGACTGGAATTCCTAAACAGATGAAAATAGTCTCTATCTTTCACAACCATGTCTAACGGGCAAAAGTTCTTGCTGGTGGTCTTTCACAATCCCCTTTTGCACAAAGTCACGAGTTGACATATCGGTATGAAGAAAATTTTGCCTCACACCAGTCACAATACACGGGGTCCACCTGTCACATTTCTAACACCTAACTGGTCGACCACACTGACACCAGGAGACTCCCCTCGTCCCATCCTCCTCCGCCTCTTCCTGCGAAAGAAATTTCTCTGGTTGCCACACATAACCATCCGGCTATCAGAAGTTGACAATGCACCCACCTGAACTGCTGGGGCTGATCCTTTAGAAGAATCAACCTGGGGCGGACTCTGTTGTCGCTTAAGGCCCCGCTGGTCTCGGTGACTTACGCTTGCAAATATTTTGCGACACGTCACTCCAGAGGGGTTCTGAATAACACTAACCCCTCTCTTTTGGGCACCTGTTCTGTAGGTGGGTGCGGCTTCTACAAACATTGCGCAATGTGCGTCGTACCTTGGGCTGCAGCAACGAATCAGCTAAGGCTCTCATCTGACCTAGCTCAGCTTGAAGCTCCTCCACCACCACATCATTATGCTGGACCCCTTGACACTCACCACTGGCATTAGACCACCTCTCTGAACTGTAATCTTGAGGTTCTACACATTGGTATGCACAGACTTCTGGAGCTAATGACACACTAGCCCATCGCATGGCCAAGTCTCTAACGCAAAGGAAAGTCACTGACGGGTCATTGCGATATCCTCTCCTCTGCCATTCTCCTGCTGAGAACATTATGTAGTTTTGCAACAAACCAGTCTCTTAGGATCACTGGATCCCAAGCAACGATGCCCCTATTTCTCTGTGCTTCCAGCACCAAACGAAAGGCTTTGTGGACCCGGTGAGAGAAATCCATGATGGATTCCCCAGCAACTTGTTTCACTTGGAAGAAAGCTGCAGCAAATTCCACCATGCAGCGCTGCTCTCCATATACCTGCTGAATGGTCTGCAGCATCTCCTCAGGGTCATTACAAGCTGACCTAAGTTCAAGTTCCGCCCACACACTGGGAGCAACACTTTCACAAATAATGTCCACTTTATCTTCATCGCACACCGCACCAGCCCTCCAGGCAGATCTCACCTTCCTCACATACTTCTCAACAGCTGGCCCACCTTGCCGGCCAAAACAAGGTACTTCTATCTTCACAGGTGCAACTATGTACCTGACTTTACCAGTGGACCCTGTGATGTCAGGGGCACCAACTGGGAGGGGAACTGCGGTCCCTAACGCTGAAGACAGAGCCATCTTTGCTCTAGATAAGATACAGTGGAGGTGTACTAGGAGACAATATATCTGAGCCCACTCACCATACAGGGGACTCCTCTCTTGTGCAGGAATGCCTGGGGCGTCTCAGCAGCAAACCTGGGTTCTAATGTCACAACTCAAAGACAATGGACACCACAAACATAAACACTGACCTATCACACAAAACAATCACTAGATACTAAAACAATTCTAACAGAACAATTCAAAGGCTGCCACTATATCTAGTCAGGGTCGCCATTTTGTAGTCGATGGTAAAAGAGAAAGGGAGACAATCATAAAGACTGATGCTTCCTTCACTACGGTGCTAAGAGGTAAAGAGTAGTTCTGACTTCGTTACGGCCAAAGAAGAAAAATAGTGAAAAGAGAGAGAACCTCACACCGCCTCAACCGACAAAAAAAGAGGATAGTAATTAGATGAGAAGATATACGAGATCTCGGACAGGGGCAGAAACTATTTTATAGATGTTCACACAGGAAACACCATGTTAGAGCCCAAGCAATGAACTAAGGTGTTAGACTGTGGTAGAAATAGTGGTTGTAAAAACTAAGAGAGACTAAACAAACAAATCAAGGACAAATAAACAAGCTCTTTATTTATTTCTTCTAACAGCACATTGCATGTCAATAACAGATACAATAGACAACTGTATATATCAAATCACCACAGTGGGTAACCCCTAACCAATCAGCAGCACTTAAGACAACAGGGTACACCAAGTACCACAACACAGGTGTTCCAAACAATGGCTGGTTAGACTGACACTATAAAGAACTTTGACACAAGCAACACTGCACAGACAATAAGGCACTACAAAAACATAGGTTACACAACATAAACCCCAAGACACGACATAAACAAAGAGTTGTGACACAATTTACTATCCCACCAAGAACCCAGGCTTGCTGACACTAACTAGTCAGCCGCTCAGTTTTGTTTTAGCAGTCCTTTGTGCTGATGAGAGATGCAGGCAGCATGGCCTTCAGTTCAGTGCTGTTCTGTTGTTGTCAGGTGTGGGAACAATTCCCTGGGTTGATCTGTGTCAACTAATGTTGTGACAAAACTGAGCGGCTGACTAGTTAGTGTCAGCAAGCCTGGGTTCTTGGTGGGATAGTAAATTGTGTCACAACTCTTTGTTTATGTCGTGTCTTGGGGTTTATGTTGTGTAACCTATGTTTTTGTAGTGCCTTATTGTCTGTGCAGTGTTGCTTGTGTCAAAGTTCTTTATAGTGTCAGTCTAACCAGCCATTGTTTGAAACACCTGTGTTGTGGTACTTGGTGTACCCTGTTGTCTTAAGTGCTGCTGATTGGTTAGGGGTTACCCACTGTGGTGATTTGATATATACAGTTGTCTATTGTATCTGTTATTGACATGCAATGTGCTGTTAGAAGAAATAAATAAAGAGCTTGTTTATTTGTATTCGATTTGTTTGTTTAACCTCTCTTAGTTTTTACAACCACTATTTCTACCACAGTCTAACACCTTAGTTCATTGCTTGGGCTCTAACATGGTATTTCCTGTGTGAACATC
This sequence comes from Cepaea hortensis, assembly GCA_963921405.1. NCBI lineage: Eukaryota > Metazoa > Mollusca > Gastropoda > Stylommatophora > Helicidae > Cepaea > Cepaea hortensis. The sequence goes on from OY992876.1 coordinate 389,154,019, forward strand.
TATAAAATAGTTTCTGCCCCTGTCCGAGATCTCGTATATCTTCTCATCTAATTACTATCCTCTTTTTTTGTCGGTTGAGGCGGTGTGAGGTTCTCTCTCTTTTCACTATTTTTCTTCTTTGGCCGTAACGAAGTCAGAACTACTCTTTACCTCTTAGCACCGTAGTGAAGGAAGCATCAGTCTTTATGATTGTCTCCCTTTCTCTTTTACCATCGACTATCTATCTATCTATCTATCTATCTATCTATCTATCTATCTATCCATCTATCCATCCATCCATCCGTCCGTCCGTCCGTCCGTCCACCTACCTACCTACCTACCTACATACCTACCTACTTACCTACCTGTCTGTCTGTCTGTCTGTCTGTCGTTCGGTCGTTCGGTCGGTCGGTCGGTCGGTTGATAGATCGCACTGTCTTCCTGTCTGTCTGTCTGTCTGTCTGTCTGTCTGTCCTTCTGTCTCTCTGTCTCTCTGTCTCTCTGGCTGTCCGTCCGTCCGTCTACCTGTCTACCTGTCTACCTATCTACCTCTCTCTCTCTCTCTCTCTCTCTCTCTCTCTCTCTCTCTCTCTCTCTCTCTCTCTCTCGTCTGCCTGTCTGTCTGCCTCTCCGTTTCTCTTGTATATGTACAATTTTTCTGCATTTTTTTTTTTTTACAATTCTGCGAGAATGCTCACGACAATCGTCACCGTATGTGTGTGTAAAGTGTGGGAGTTTGCTCATACTAGTTGGTTGGGGGATGGTGGGGAATGTGTGTGTGGCTGGATTCGTGGTGTGTGTGGGTGGGCTCAGGATGTGTGGGTGGACGGGGTGGGATTGTGGGTGGGTGCTGCGTTTGTGATTGGGTACGTACGGGATGTATGGTTTGGCGGGGAGATGTGTGTGTGTGGGTGGGGGTGTGTGTGTGGCTAGGCGGTTGTGTGTGAGTGGGTGGAGGAGGATATGTGGGTTTATGATTGTTGGTGGGTTATGGGATGAGTGGGGGATATATATGTGGGTGGGGAGATGTGGGTGTGGGTGGGGGTGGGGGATATGTGATGGGTGGGAGATGTGTGCAGGTGGGGGTGGTTGTGGGTGTGGGGATGTGTGTGTGGGTGAGGGATGTGTTGGTGTGGGATGTTTGGGTGGATGGTTGGGGAGTGTGTGTGGGTGTGTGGATGAGGGATGTGACTGAATGGGGGTGTGGGGGATATGTGTGGGTTGTGGGATGGGTGTGTGATGGGTGAGGGTGATGGATGTGGGGATGTGTGTGTAGGAGGGGGATATGTCTGGGTGGGTGGTGGTGTGTGTGGCTGGATGGAGGATGTATGTGTGAGTGGTGAGGGTGATTGTAGGCGGGGGATGTGTGGGTGGGTAGGAGATGTGTTTGAAGATGTGTGTGTGGGTGAGGGATGTGTTTTGGGGATGTGTGAGTGTGGTGTTGTATGGGAGGGGATATGGGTATGGGTAAAGGATGTGTGTGTGGTTTGGTGGGGTGTGGTTGGGTGTGGGTGTGCGGGTGGGTGAAGGATGCGTGTGAGGGTGGAGGATGCGTGTTTGGATTGGTGGCTGGGGTGTGTGAGTGTGGGTAGGTAAATGGGAGATGTATGTGTTGATGAGTGAGTGAGGGATGTGTGGGTGTTAGTGGTTGTATAAGTACGTGTGTGGAGGGATGTATGAGGGAGATGAGTGTATGGGTGGGGGATGTGTGTGTGGGTTGGGTGTGCGTGGATGGATGGTGTGTCTTTGTGAATGGCGGATGTGTCGGTGGTTGGGGATGATTGTGAGGGATGTGTGTATGGGTGGGGAGATGTGTGTGTGGGTGGTGATGTGTATGTATATGGGTAGGGGTGTGTGGTTAAGGGATGTGTGGCTGGGGGATGGGTGGGTGGATAGAGGATGTGTGGGTGGGTGATTGTATATGGGTAAGGGTGTGTTGTTAAGGGATGTGTGGTTACGGGATGTTTGGTTGCGGGAGGGGTGGGTGGAGGATATGTAGATGTGTAGAAGATATGTGGGTGGGTGAGTGTGTGTATTTTAGGAGATGATGGGGGATGTTTGTATGGGTGGGTTAGGGATCTGTGAGTGGGCTGGGGGAGATGGGAGATTATGTGGGTGGGTGGGTGCGGAATTTGTGTGTGGGTAGGAGCGGGATATGTGAGATGGCTGGGAGATGTGTGTGTGTGTGTGTGTGCGTGAGGGATGTGTGGTTGAGGGATGTGTGTTTGGCTGGGTGGTTGGAGGTGTGTGGGTGGAGGAGGATATATGGGTGGGTGATTGTTGGTGAGTAATGGGACGGGTAGAGGATATGTGAGTGAGTGGGGAGATGTGTGTGGGAGGGGGATGTGTGAGTTGGGGAATGTATGTGTGCTTGGGGTGTGGGTGGATGGGATGTGTGGTTAGTGGGAGGTGTGTGTGGGTGGGGAGACGTGTAGGTGTGGGGATGTGATGGATAGGTGGGGGAATGTATGTGTGCCTCGGGTGTGTGTGTGTGTGTGTTTGTGGGGTATGTGTGTGTGAATGGGAGATGTGTGGGTGGGTGGTGGATGTGTCTCATAACATGTTAATATGCATCGTTTATGTTTACAAAATTCATTTGACAATGTTTTTCCTATACACTGTTGATTAACGAAATATGAGTGATTGGAAGGGCCGAATGTAAGACGGGCCTACGTGCCCAATTTGTTACCCTTTGAAAATAAAGTTTGTTCGTTCGTTCACTCTCATTCTCAACCTCTCCCTCTCTCTGCCTGTCTGCCTGTCTGCCGGCCCTCCCGCCCACCCTCCCAAACATATCGGCCGGATCTTATCTATCTCTATGTGTCTCTCTGCCTGACTGCCTGTCTCTCTCTCTGTCTCTTTATGTATGTCTGAAAACAAAGGAACTGTTATAGACATAAAACAGTTACCATCAATTGATATTGGAGACAAATCACAAGTGCGATCAGAGAAGACACGAAGCAGATTACACATACACGATTTGAGCGTCTCAATTGCACCGACACAACGGAGGCGTATTCGTGGAAATCATAACACTGATCGGCGAATTCAGACAATCATTACATGTCATCATCATTATTTTCCACTTTTGAGTCAGCGTTCGATAGGTCGCACTAAATATTGTCATTTCACGTGACTGTATGATGTCTTTGATGTGTGAGTGTAAAACGTCTTTATGTCGTCAGTACATTTTCTTCTAGGAATCCTCTAGCTTTCGTAGCAGATCGTCTTTGATGTAGGGACAGTGCTGGTAGTTGATGGTGTTGCATTCTTATGAGATGACCGAGCCCATTGGATCATCTGCCAGTCTGTATATGTGGCAAAAGTTGCTGATTCCAGTGTCTGTCTGATAATGCCATTTCTTACTCGGTCTCGGATAGTTAATTTGGCAGCTCTTCTTAAACATCTCATCTCGCAGGTTTTGATTTTGCCTTAGTGTGATTTGGATAATGTCCACTTGACATTGGTATCATAGAAGATGCCGGTATGGAAAGCTTACATACAACTTCAAATGACAATGGATGGAGAGTCATCAACCTGGCAGAAATCAAAGGACTGCAGATCAGCAGTACCAGACTGCAAAGAAAGGATATATATATATAACCAAACTTGGAAATCATGTGACAAGAGAACCTATAATCGAATAGATCACATTTTAATTAACAACAAAAATGCATCAAACATACAACAAGTTAGAAGTTATAGAGGAGCTGAATGCATCAGCGACCACTTCCTTGTTGGAGCAAAATTTAAAATAAAACTTAAGAGAGCTTTCTATGCTAAACTACAAAGGTTACACCCAACATATAACAGAGAAAAACTACAAGAAAGTACAGTCAAAGAGAAATTTGCAGATGAAAAAAAAATGTAAACTTGAAATTCCACAAAATACGTTGGAGGAAAGCGTTGACCAAACTTGGCTGAACATCAAGAATACAATTCAAACTACAGCAGAAGAATGTCTCCGTGTGTTAACCACGCATAGAAAGAACAGGTGGTTCAATCAAAAATGTGAAGAAGCAGTCATTAGGAAAAAGAATGCCAGACAATTGTGGGTAAATGACATCAACAACATCCAAAATGAAGAGCAATATAGAACTGAATGTAAAGAGGCTACAAAAATAGTTCGGCAACAGAAGCGAGAATATATGAGTAATATAATCAAAGATATGGAAACTAATCACCAGAAAAACGAATCCACAAAGTTTTTTTAAAGAACTGAAGTCAATGAAACGAGGGCACCAACACAACACATAAGGTTTAAAAGACAAAAATGGGAATATGATAAATACCAATGAGGAAATGAGTAACACATGGAAAGAATACTTTGTTGAATTACTAAATTGTGAAGCTCCAAAGAACACTTTCCCACAGGAAGCGGTTCTAACGTGTGAACCACAAATTGAAGAACCTACTATCGAAGAAATCCTATATGTAATAACACGACATAAAAATAATAAAGCCACTGGGGTTGATGGAATTGCTGCTGAATTTATAAAGGCAGGCGGCCACGCATTATATCTAAAGTTATACGAACTAATAATAAAAATCAGGAGGACAGAAGAAATACCCCATGACTGGAAAGAGTCATTATTGATACCAATCTTTAAGAAAGGAAACAAGTTCCAATGTGAAAATTATAGAGGAATATCATTCCTATCCACAAGCTATAAGATACTATCCGCGGTATTACTAAATAGACTAAAACAATATTCAGAAGACATATTAGGTGACTACCAGGCGGGTTTCAAACAAAACAGATCAGCAATAGATCAGATATTTATCTTAGACAAATAGCCGAGAAAAATTGGGAATATAAAAGAGATCTCCATAACATTTTTGTGGATTTTAAAAAGGCTTATGGTAGTGTCCACAGGAAAAGTCTATGGAATGCTATGCAGGAATTTGGAATACCAAGGAAGTTAATCAACATGACCAGACTATGCATGGAAGATACTTATAATATAGTAACATATATATGCAGGAAATCAGACCCTTTCCAAATAACATCTGGCTTGAAACAGGGTGATGCACTATCGCCGCTCCTTTTCAATCTGGATCTAGAGAAAGTTGTAAGGAAGGTAAAGGAGGAATGTGCTATTGGAAGAACATCCAGACTGCTTGGTTACGCAGATGATATAGATATTATAGGGGAAAATGAACAAAAGACAGTGGAAATATTGACTCACTTAAAGGAAAAAGCTCAACAAATGGGGCTGGTTATCATCCAAGATAAGACAGAATATATGGTAATTTCAAGAGAAGGAACAGCTAAAAACTCTGGCCACATACAAATAGATAATATGGACATTAAAAGAACGGAAACATACAAATACCTGCGTACAATCTTCAACTGCTCCAACATAATAAGGGAAGAAATACAAGCTAGAATCAACTCTTGAAATATGATATACTATGCACTACAACACCTGCTAAAATCAAATGTGCTATCTCGTAAAACCAAGATCAAAATTTACAAAACACTCATCAGACCAGTTGTGCTCTATGGCTCTGAAATCTGGAGTACAACTAAAGGAGACGAAGCTTTGTTACAAACCTTTGAGAACAAAGTCTTAAGACGCATTTTTGGGCCCATTAGGGATACACAAAGTGGAGAGTGGAAATGAAGAAGCAACAAAGACATTTATGATCTGTTTAAGTCCCCGCCAATCACTGGTATCATGAAGGCTAATAGGTTGCCATGGCTGGGGCATATAGAAAGAATGGAAGATAATAGGGAAACAAAACTCGCTTACACTCAAGAAATAAATGACCGTAGACCCCGAGGTAGACCAAGAAGACGGTGGAGAGATAATATACATACAGATCTACAAGCACTTGGAATCAACGACTGACAAGAGAAGGTCCACCAGAGAGACGAATGGAGATGGCTTGTATCTGCAGCAAAGAACCTCAATGGCTCGGAATGCTGAAGAAGAAGAAGAAGAAGAAGAAGAAGAAGAAGAAGAAGAAGAAGAAGAAGAAGAAGAAGAAGAAGAAGAAGAAGAAGAAGAAGAAGAAGAAGAAGAAGAAGAAGAAGAAGAAGAAGATCATAGTGTATAGAAGATCATAATGGAAAGAGTACGATAGAGAAATGAACCAATAAATACCAAGAACACAAATAATTGACACGGAAGCAATAAGAAGCCCGGAAATCTTTATTAGAGGAATTATTATCGGTAATAAACGCCTACACAAAAGGAAGTCACCAGGTAGTGAGGATATAACAGCAGAGAAAGTCCAGAAAGAAAGAGAGCCAGCGTCTGTAACTATCCTGCACTGTGTAAAGACGAATAACCGCATGATTGTTGCATGGCATTCAAGAGAACACCATCCTCTTACAAAGAAGGACTGCATACAATCTAGCGCAGTGGTTCTCAACTGGTGGGGAATTGCCCCCCCCCCCCAGGGGGGAATTTTAGGGTTTCCGGGGGGGGGGGGGAATGAAGACCATTTCAAGATCGCGTTAATGCAAGAATAGATTACTTGATATTGTTTTTCCCTCCATACTTTACAGTTAAGTACGTCTCATCCTTCTAAAATTCATTTTATAAAGTCAGTAGACCCACAAATCATGTTTTATGTGGATGTGCTATTAAATTTACCTTACATTTTTACGTATACTGTATAGGGGTGGGGGAATTTTTAGATAGGAAATATGAAAGGGGGGGGGGGAATGACGTTCTGAAAATACGGTGAAAGGGAGGCACGGGCCAAATTTTTGATAGGGGAGGGGTGGGGGGAGGATGACGTTCTGAAAATATGGTGAAGGGGGCACGGGCCAAAAAAGGTTGAGAACCACTGATCTAGCGAGTCCACCAATAGCCCCATCATACAAATTACGCTTTTCCACGTCAGTTCTTATCTCCAGAAAGTTTTGCATGGACCACAAAAAATTGTTGCATGTATCCTTACTTTTCCATTTAATTAGTTTTCCTTGTCTATGTAACTATAGTTTTATACTATATTATTATACATATACGGTAGTTTCTCTTAACTTATTAGATGTCTAGGGGTGATTAATCGTCTCAAGTGACTTCCTCTATCTATCAGGGGTTTACATACAGTAGTTTCCTTTAAGCAACCCCCTTTAATCTATATTTATAAAACAAAGTGTATGTATGTAAATATGTATGTATATATGTATGTATGTAAATATGTATGTCCTTTATTTGTTCGCGAACGGCCCATCCGATTGAGATGAAATTTTCTACACGCCTTCCTTTCATTCCAGAGCTGTCAACTGTCATAGTTTTTGTTTCTTCTTCCTCCTCCTCCCTCCTCCCCCTCCCAAAATACGTACGTAAATATATGATGATGATGATGAAAGAATCCCCGAACCAAAACGCTAGGGAAAGGGAAGAAAATGACGTGACTACACAGAATCGTCACACGGCAATCATCATCATCAAGTGCCGTGCCGGCTGGCGTAGGCGTTCATGGCTCTCCGTAGATCTCAGTCTTTGGTTTTTTGGATCAACTCTGCTGCTGATATTCCTCCATGCCACGGCAATATCAATAACAATTCATCTTTTTATGTGTAAGGAAGTTATCTACAGTCGTGTAGAAGGGAAGAACTAGACGAGTATGAATTCGGAATGGCGAACTCTCTACCCCTCTCTTCTCCTCCCTCTACCTCCTCCCTCCACCCTTCTCCTCTTCCTCCTCCCTCTCATCCCTCTCCCTCCTCCCTCCTCCTTCTCCCTCTTCCTTCTCCCTCTTCCTCTCCCCTCCTCCTCCATCCTCCTCCCCCTCCTCCCTCATCTTCCCTCCTCCTCCCTCTCCCTCCTCATCCCTCCTACTCCTGCCTCCCTCCTCCTCCTCCTGCCTCCTTCTCCCTCATCATCCTCCCTCCTCCTTCTCCCTTCTTCTCCCTCTTCCCTATTCCTCCTCCTATCTCCTCCTCCTCCCTCCACCCTCCTTCTCCCTTCTCCTCTTCTTCCTCCTCCCTTTCCTTCCTCCTCCTCCTCCCTCTACCTCCTCCTCCCCCTACCTCTTTCCTCCTCCCTCCTCCTCCCCTTCCACCTCTCTTTCCTTCCTCCCCTCCTCATTCTCCCTCCTTCCTCTCCCTCCTTCCTCCTCCTCCTTCCTTCTTCTCCCTCCTCCTCCTCCCTACTCCCCCTCCGCCTTCCTCCTCCTCCCTCTCCTCCTCCTCACTCCTCCTCCTCCCTCCTCCTCCTCCCTCTACCTCCTCCCTCCTCCTCCCTTCACATTCCTCCTCCTCCCTCTTCCTCCTCCTCCCTCCTCCTCATCCCTCCTCCTCCCTCCTCCTCATCCCTCCTCCTCCCTTCTCCTCCTCTCCCTCCTCCTCCCTCTACCTCCTCCTCCCTTCACATTCCTCCTCCTCCCTCTTCCTCCTCCACCCTCCTCCTCCTCATCCCTCCTTCTCCCTCCTCCTCCTTCTCCCTCCCTCCTCCTCCTCCTCCCTCCTCCCCCTCCTCCTTCCCCCTCCTCCCTCTCCTCCTCCTCACTCCTCCTCCTCCCTCCTCCTTCTCCCTCTACCTCCTCCCTCCTCCTCCCTTCACATTCCTCCTCCTCCCTCTTCCTCCTCCTCCCTCCTCCTCATCCCTCCTCCTCCCTCCTCCTCCTCCCTCCTCCTCATCACTCCTCCTCCCTAGTCCTCCTTCTTCCTCCCTCCTCCTCCCTCCTCCCCCTCCTCCTTCCTCCTCCTCCCTCTCCGCCTCCTCCCTCCTCCTCCTCCCTCCTCCTCCTCCCTTCTCCTCCTCCCTCCTCCTCCCTCTACCTCCTCCTCCTCCCTCCTCCTCCCTCTACCTCCTCCCTCCTCCTCCCTTCACATTCCTCCTCCTCCCTCCTCCTCCTCCCCTCCTCCTCTTCCCTCCTCCTCCTCCCCCTCCTTCTCCTCCTTCTCCCTCCTCCTTCTCCCTCTTCCTCCTCCCTCTTCCTTCTCCTCCTTCTCCCTCCTCCTTCTCCCTCTTCCTCCTCCCTCTTCCTTCTCCCTCCGCCTCCTCCCTCCTCCTACTCTCTCCTCATCCTCCCTCCTCCTCCCTCTCCCTCCTCCTCCCTATCCTCCTCCTGATCCCTTCTCCTCCTGCGTTCTCCTCCTCCCTCCTTCTCCCTCCTCCTCCCTATTCCTCATCCCTCCTCCTCGCCTCCTCCTCCACCCTACTCCTCCCTCCTCCTCCTAATCCCTCCTCCTTCCTCCTCCTCCCTCCTCCTCCCTCTACCTCCTCCCCCCTCCTCCCTTCACATTCCTCCTCCTCCCTCTTCCTCCTCCTCCCTCCTCCTCTCTCCGCCTCCCTCCTCCTCCTCCTCCCTCTACCTCCTCCCTCCTCCTCCCTTCACATTCCTCCTCCTCCTCCCTCCTCCTCCCCTTCTCCTCTTCCCTCCTCCTCCTCCCCCTCCTTCTCCTCCTTCTCCCTCCTCCTTCTCCCTCTTCCTCCTCCCTCTTCCTTCTCCCTCCGCCTCCTCCCTCCTCCTACTCTCTCCTCCTCCTCCCTCCTCCTCCCTCTCCTCCTCCTGCATGGGCGAAATAGAGAACACAATGAACCGTTCAACAGGGATTCATTGTCAAAGAAATGTGGTTATTAAGACAAACGAAAGTGAGGGAAATGAAATACTTTGGGCGTGTAGAGTCTGGAAAAGATGTATATGGAAGGAGGCCTAACGAGTAAGCGGACAAGAGGAAAACCCAACATGGATGGGTATATCTTATATATAAAAGGCGATCTCCGTCCGTCTGTCTGTCTGTCTATATGTCCCTAATGCGCTCGCGAACGGCCCATCCCATTGAGATGAAATTTTTTACACGTCTTCCTTTCATTCCAGCGCAGCCCACTGTCATATTTTTTTAGTATGAAATCGGCTGCTTACCCAAAATTATTTCATTTTTCATTATAATTTCATCTATCGCAGGGGACTTAACTCTGTAAAAGTTATTTCAAGGGGCATAACTTTTCTATATAACTTATAGTCATATTGTGGCATCGTTTTCAAAGATTTATAAACTCTTTGTCCATAGTTATGTACCGGCATATGAGTTATAATAAATAATGATACAATCTGTAAGGCATTTTCAAAGTTTTCATAAAAATAATGCATAATGCATAACATTGTAACTCATCTTTTTTTGCTTAAAGAATGAATAAATAATAGTTACCTTATCTCTATCAAGTTTGAAGATTTTATATTTCTTTACACTGTCGCCAACTCTAAGAAGACATGGAACAACCTCAGCCATTATTAAATCTACAGGCATATGCGTTATATTCCTCCTCCTCCTCCTCCTCTCTCCTCCTCCACCTCCTACCCTCTTCCTCTTCTCCTCCCCCTCCTCCCTCTCCCTCCTCCATACTCCTCTTCTCTCTTTCTCCTCCTCCTCCCTCCTCCTCCCTCTTCCTCCTCCCAGCTCCTACTCCTCCTTTTTCTTCTTCTTCTGCTGCTGCTGCCACTGCTCCATTTACCCAGACAGATAGACAAACAGATAGACAGACAGATAGACAGTCGGGAACGGGAACTTATATGACTACTTATATGAATTAAATGAGATGCTCCCCACCAGGGACTGGGCGAAACCGGGCAGGGTCAGGCAGACAGATAGACAAACAGATAGACAGACAGATAGACAGTCGGGAACGGGAACTTATATGACTACTTATATGAATTAAATGAGATGCTCCACACCAGGAGCTGGGCAATGCCGGGCCGGGTCAGACAGACAGACAGACAGACAGACAGACAGACAGACAGACAGACAGACAGACAGACAGACAGACAGACAGTCGGTAACGGGAACGGGAACTTATATGACTACTTATATGAATTAAATGAGATGCTCCCCACTAAGGACTGTTCGAAGCCGGGCCGGGTCAGCTAGTCTATATTTATAAAACAAAGTGTATGTATGTAAATATGTATGTATATATGTATGTATGTAAATATGTATGTCCTTTAATTGTTCGCGAACGGCCCATCCGATTGAGATGAAATTTTCTACACGCCTTCCTTTCATTCCAGAGCTGTCAACTGTCATAGTTTTTGTTTCTTCTTCCTCCTCCTCCCTCCTCCCCCTCCCAAAATACGTACGTAAATATATGATGATGATGATGAAAGAATCCCCGAACCAAAACGCTAGGGAAAGGGAAGAAAATGACGTGACTACACAGAATCGTCACACGGCAATCATCATCATCAAGTGCCGTGCCGGCTGGCGTAGGCGTTCATGGCTCTCCGTAGATCTCAGTCTTTGGTTTTTTGGATCAACTCTGCTGCTGATATTCCTCCATGCCACGGCAATATCAACAACAATTCATCTTTTTATGTGTAAGGAAGTTATCTACAGTCGTGTAGAAGGGAAGAACTAGACGAGTATGATTTCGGAATGGCGAACTCTCTCCCCCTCTCTTCTCCTCCCTCTACCTCCTCCCTCCACCCTTCTCCTCTTCCTCCTCCCTCTCATCAATCTCCCTCCTAGCTCTTCCTTCTCCCTCTTCCTTCTCCCTCTTCCTCTCCCCTCCTCCTCCATCCTCCTCCCTCCTACTCCCTCCGCCTCCTCCCCCCTCCTCCCTCATCTTCCCTCCTCCTCCCTCTCCCTCCTCATCCCTCCTCCTCCTGCCTCCCTCCTCCTCCTATTGCCTCCTTCTCCCTCATCATCCTCCCTCCTCCTTCTCCCTTCTTCTCCCTCTTCCCTCTTCCTCCTCCTACCTCCTCCCTCCTCCTCCCTTCTCCTCCTCTTCCTCCTCCCTTTCCTTCCTCCTCCTCCTCCCTCTACCTCCTCCTCCCCCTACCTCTTTCCTCCTCCCTCCTCCTCCCCTTCCACCTCTTTCCTTCCTCCCCTCCTCATTCTCCCTCCTTCCTCTCCCTCCTTCCTCCTCCTCCTTCCTTCTTCTCCCTCCTCCTCCTCCTCCCTCCTCCCCCTCCTCCTTCCTCCTCCTCCCTCTCCTCCTCCTCACTCCTCCTCCTCCCTCCTCATCCCTCTACCTCCTCCCTCCTCCTCCCTTCACATTCCTCCTCCTCCCTCTTCCTCCTCCTCCCTCCTCCTCATCCCTCCTCCTCCCTTCTCCTCCTCCCTCCTCCTCCTCCCTCTACCTCCTCCTCCCTTCACATTCCTCCTCCTCCCTCTTCCTCCTCCTCCCTCCTCCTCCTCATCCCTCCTTCTCCCTCCTCCTCCTTCTTCCTCCCTCCTCCTTTTCCTCCCTCCTCCCCTCCTCCTTCCTCCTCCTCCCTCTCCTCCTCCTCACTCCTCCTCCTCCCTCCTCCTCATTCTACCTCCTCCCTCCTCCTCCCTTCACATTCCTCCTCCTCCCTCTTCCTCCTCCTCCCTCCTCCTCCTCCCTCCTCCTCCCTCCTCCTCCTCCCTCCTCCTCATCACTCCTCCTCCCTCCTCCTCCTTCTTCCTCCCTCCTCTTCCCTCCTCCCCACCTCCTTCCTCCTCCTCCCTCTCCGCCTCCTCCCTCCTCCTCCTCCCTCCTCCTCCTCCCTCCTCCTCCCTCTACCTCCTCCTCCTCCCTCCTCCTCCCTCTACCACCTCCCCCCTCCTCCCTTCACATTCCTCCTCCTCCCTCTTCCTCCTCCTCCCTCCTCCTCTCTCCGCCTCCCTCCTCCTCCTCTTCCCTCTACCTCCTCCCTCCTCCTCCCTTCACATTCCTCCTCCTCCCTCCTCCTCCTCCCCTCCTCCCCTTCCCTCCTCCTCCTCCCCCTCCTTCTCCTCCTTCTCCCTCCTCCTTCTCCCTCTTCCTCCTCCCTCTTCCTTCTCCTCCTTCTCCCTCCTCCTTCTCCCTCTTCCTCCTCCCTCTTCCTTCTCCCTCCGCCTCCTCCCTCCTCCTACTCTCTCCTCCTCCTCCCTCCTCCTCCCTCTCCCTCCTCCTCCCTATCCTCCTCCTGCTCCCTTCTCCTCCTGCGTTCTCCTCCTCCCTCCTTCTCCCTCCTCCTCCCTTTTCCTCCTCCCTCCTCCTCGCCTCCTCCTCCACCCTACTCCTCCCTCCTCCTCCTAATCCCTCCTCCTCCCTCCTCCTCCCTCCTCCTCCCTCTACCTCCTCCCCCCTCCTCCCTTCACATTCCTCCTCCTCCCTCTTCCTCCTCCTCCCTCCTCCTCTCTCCGCCTCCCTCCTCCTCCTCCCTCTACCTCCTCCCTCCTCCTCCCTTCACATTCCTCCCTCCTCCTCCTCCCCTCCTCCTCTTCCCTCCTCCTCCCCCTCCTTCTCCTCCTTCTCCCTCCTCCTTCTCCCTCTTCCTCCTCCCTCTTCCTTCTCCCTCCGCCTCCTCCCTCCTCCTACTCTCTCCTCCTCCTCCCTCCTCCTCCCTCTCCTCCTCCTGCATGGGCGAAATAGAGAACACACTGAACCGTTCAACAGGGATTCATTGTCAAAGAAATGTGGTTATTAAGACAAACGAAAGTGAGGGAAATGAAATACTTTGGGCGTGTAGAGTCTGGAAAAGATGTATATGGAGGGAGGCCTAACGAGTAAGCGGACAAGAGGAAAACCCAACATGGATGGGTATATCTTATATATAAAAGGCGATCTCCGTCCGTCTGTCTGTCTGTCTATATGTCCCTAATGCGCTCGCGAACGGCCCATCCCATTGAGATGAAATTTTTTACACGTCTTCCTTTCATTCCAGCGCAGCCCACTGTCATATTTTTTTAGTATGAAATCGGCTGCTTACCCAAAATTATTTCATTTTTCATTATAATTTCATCTATTTCAGGGGACTTAACTCTGTAAAAGTTATTTCAAGGGGCATAACTTTTCTGTATAACTTATAGTCATATTGTGGCATCGTTTTCAAGATTTGTAAACTCTTTGTCCATAGTTATTTACCGGCATATGAGTTATAATAAATAATGATACAATCTGTAAGGCATTTTCAAAGTTTTCATAAAAATAATGCATAATGCATAACATTGTAACTCATCTTTTTTTGCTTAAAGAATGAATAAATAATAGTTACCTTATCTCTATCAAGTTTGAAGATTTTATATTTCTTTACACTGTCGCCAACTCTAAGAAGACATGGAACAACCTCAGCCATTATTAAATCTACAGGCATATGCGTTATATTCCTCCTCCTCCTCCTCCTCCTCTCTCCTCCTCCACCTCCTACCCTCTTCCTCTTCTCCTCCCCCTCCTCCCTCTCCCTCACCCATCCTCCTCTTCTCTCTTTCTCCTCCTCCTCCCTCCTCCTCCCTCTTCCTCCTCCCAGCTCCTACTCCTCCTTTTTCTTCTTCTTCTGCTGCTGCTGCCGCTGCTCCATTTACCCAAGTTAATATATTACCAAGTTGGTCTTCGTTTATCTAAGGTTGTTCTAACTGCAACCAATAAATGATTAGACAGACAGACAGACAGACAGACAGACAGACAGATAGACAGACAGACAGACAGACAGACAGACAGACAGACAGACAGACAGACAGACGGGAACGGGAACTTATATGACTACTCATATGAATTAAATGAGATGCTCCCCATCAGGGGCTGGGCGAAGCCGGGCCGGGTCAGACAGACAGACAGACAGACAGACAGACAGACAGACAGACAGACAGACAGACAGTCGGTAACGGAAACGGGAACTTATATGACTACTTATATGAATTAAATGAGATGCTCCCCACCAGGGACTGGGCGAAACCGGGCAGGGTCAGGCAGACAGATAGACAAACAGATAGACAGACAGATAGACAGTCGGGAACGGGAACTTATATGACTACTTATATGAATTAAATGAGATGCTCCACACCAGGAGCTGGGCAATGCCGGGCCGGGTCAGACAGACAGACAGACAGACAGACAGACAGACAGACAGACAGTCGGTAACGGGAACGGGAACTTATATGACTACTTATATGAATTAAATGAGATGCTCCCCACCAAGGACTGGGCGAAGCCGGGCCGGGTCAGCTAGTTTTATATATAGTACAACACATATTAACTACTTTTAAGCCATAATTGTGACATATCCCTTACTTCCCATTTTTCTCCATCTATCTTTGTTTGGTTCAAATCTACTTTTTGTTTGGCCGTGAATCTGTTCCAGCAGTTGTTTTTTTTCCTTTAAATTAGTATTTATACTACATAATAATTTTTTTTTTCGCATAACCTTTACAGGACATTGCAGTCAACGGCAGTATTTTTTCAGCTGCTGTTGATGTCTTGGCAAGTTTTTACGTTCAGTAGTTTTCCATTGCTTTCTGAACGACCGGCTTACATACCCTTCGTAAGTAACGAACATGACACGATCTGTTGCCGAATCTCGCACAGCTGTGTTTCTTGCGAGAGTATACGGGATTACGAACAGCGTCGTTAACACCTTTGTCAGGGAGACCGGCAAAATTATTTTACCTCATTAGAATATAAGTTACTGACATAGCACAAACATATAAGGACGTGTAACAATGACGTATACTTCCCCCAAACAAACACCTTCATGTACTTCATACATTTCGTGCTACTTGTTCAGGCTGAGCACTGCCCCCCTCCACCCCCCAACCCCACTTACACACATACACACATACACACACACACACACACACACACACACACACACACACGGAAATTAATGTCAACAAATGTGCAGTCAATACTTTCCATTGAGATAGCGTACACTTAGAAAATTCTTTAGCGACTAGCTGTGCTAGACTTTGTGTACAAAACTAAAGCAAAAAATATACAATTTATGTATTAGGTGTCACTGGAAAAATTCCTCGTAATGACATTAAGATGACATGTCTCTCTGAAAAATGGCAGCAATTTAGGTTAAATGGTTGTAGTGTAATAGCGTGTTAAATAGTGGCACGGAGTTCTGAAATGGGTAAGGCAATATATAACAGCGATTCATCACGAAGAGCATTGGAAGGAAATTGGGCATCCGGTACAAGGAGTTCAGGCAGGTTTAAACATGTCGGCGGAAGTAGGAACCACATCTTCAACATCTTTGAGAAATACGTAGACTACAATGACGAGCATGATCTTTGACGAAGGTGCAACGGACGCAATTCGTAATCTAGAATACAGCGTTCGAAATATAGCTGCGTGTGATCTGGAAGCAGACCGCCATGTGTTGGTTTCAATACAATGGTATGAGTGCCGGTCGTTCATAAAGCAATGGCAACTGCTGAACGTAAACTTGCCCAGAGCTCTCAAACAGCCAAAAAATGCTGGGGTTGACTGCGACGTCGTATAAAGGATATGCAACTAACTTTTACAGTGAAGATCTGTTTACATGTTTCGTAGATTATAATTAGACTTTCGACTGTGTTCAACATCAGAAAGTGGGGAACACCATGCGTGATATCGAGTTTCCAGCACTTATGATTAATTTAATTAAATCATTATATCGTGATGATATCTTCCCTCGTATATCGTTGTCTACCTCTTACTCTCTTGTCTTCTACCTTACCCGCTAGTATAGTTTTTATAAAAGTGTTGTCTTTTGACATGGCCGAAATATTTAACTTTTATGTTTTGTTCCTTTCATCAACTCTCTTTTCATTCCCACTATTTCAAGAATCTCTGTATCTGATTGTTTTTGTTTCCATGAAGTAAGTCATATTTTTCTGTATATCCACATCTCCAGGGCCTCTATTCGACTTTCTAATGGCTTGTTCAATAACCAGGCTTCCGCGCCATATAGCAGTGTTGTATATGCATAAGATTTGACCATTCTCACATGTAATACATTGTTAAGCTCTCATGGTGTTAATACTCATTTCATATTATTGAAAACTTTCTTGTCCGTCCCTATTTTTTTTTTTTTTAATTTCTCTTTCACTTCTACCATCATTCTGTCCATGTACTGGGTGTTTGTAAAGTCTCACTACATATTGTATGTAGAACAAATTTGAAAACAAAAATCTTTCTTCCCTTGATAACACTATTCTGTTTGGAGAGCAAAGAATTACACCAGCAGACGATAGCTATTTGCTGCATATAGCTTCACGATGGACTGTGGAGGATAGTTTTTGATGACATCATGTACTTAATTTTTGAAATTGTTTTCTACATACGAAGTGTAATGAGAGGGACATACGGATTTGTGACATGGATCGGTTGGTACTCACTGAAGAAAAAAATCCCGGGCGTTGAACTGATATTGTAAATAGAAATCTTAGAATAGCGCGACAAAAAGAAGATAAATACTGATACTGTACAGGAACTGAACATCGAAGATAAATGAATAAAAAAACAGTATACAGTCTTGGAGAGTGAACAACAAAAGTTTAAAGATGGCCACCCAACATTTGACACCCACCAAAGAGGAGCAGCGTTCTGTTATCCGTTTTGTTTTTTAAATCAATGAAGGGGTGAAACCTACAGAAATTCATTGGCGAATGATGGTCCAGTATGGTGATGCATGCATGTCAGTCCAGCAAGTGTATGCGTCGAGTAGGAAGTTTCAAAACCTCGTGACTTCTGTCAGGCACACCGAGCAATGACCCCAGAGTGGTTATACATGCCACCAAGAGAATGTTTTTTTCTACAGGAATCCAAACACTTTATCGACTCTTGAAGACTTGCATTGAGCGCAGTAGCGACTGCATCGAACCCTTATACATTTGTTCTTTTCGTTTTCAGAATATATTCACCCCCCCCCCCCCCCCAAAAAAAAAATAAAGCATATAAAAAACACACACACATTTAAGGTTTTCATTTGAATCCCCTCGTATTATATTCTATGGCCTCCGTGATTAGACTAAGCATCGCTAAGGCAAAGGTACCATTTTCCAAGATGGAAAATATACTCACCAATAAATATTTGTATCTAGTGTATCGTTTAATGTCTACTATCATCTGTTCCTATGAGGACTTTTCATTACCTCTGCATTTATTTATAAACATAACAATGTGTATGCCTACTCTCCAAACTGAGACTTTGTCATGTCTCTTTTAACTTAATAAGTGCATAGAGATATTATATCGCCAAATGTGACCTCCCATTTTGGATAGAAGAACGTTATATCGCCATACTCTGGTCATTATATTATTCGTTTTGTTTCTTCGTATCTTCCGCAATTATAATGGCAGATGCCATTAAGAGGTTAGAACAAGTATCACCATGGTGAAGGTAGCCTTGTGCTAGATGGAAAACATACTGACCAATAAAATGATGAGAAAAATGGTGTTGAGGTGCTACATAGAACCTGTACTTTTGTATGAATGTGAAGCGTGGACAATGGGCAGACAAGCTGAAAAACATCCGATAGCTGTGGAAATGTGGTTTCTGAGGAAAATGCAAAGAATACCATTGACAGACAGAAATATCATTGAGCAAGTCCTACAAGAAACAAATGAAAACGGTAAACTGATTAGAGAAATTAGACGTGGACAGTCAAAATAGTTTGGTCACATTATGAGAAGAAATAAACTGGAGAACTTGGTGACAACTAGCAAGATGGAAGGGAGGAGAAAAAAGGGCAAGCCACGTGGTACGGTCGAGACAAGAACACTGAGCTAATCCATAACTATGATGATCGAGTGAGATGATGAAACATGACCGCTCGCGCTTATCGGCATGGCACATGATGAATTAATTAATGGAAATTCCCCCCCCCCCCCGCGTTTCCATCCTGTTTCAGGATATTGCGGTCAACACCAGCATCTTTCAGCTGTATGTTGATTCCTAGGCTAGATTACGCTCATCAGCACGCCACGACTTTCTGAGCGACCGGCTCCATACTCTCATAAGTCACTTTTGCAATTCGAACCACTGCTAATTCTCGTCGCGTCACGTGACGAGAGTATTCGGGGTTAGCGGAGAAAGCTGCCCTCGGCCATGGAGCCATGGAAATTTAAATTATAATAATTATTCATCTCACTGTGTAATATGTTTGCTCCAAACCTATTTTTTGTTTGACACTGAATCTATTATTCTGCATTGTTTATTGTTGCCACAGTTCTCTCTGCCACATTATTGTGTCAGTGTTGTAGCATACTTATTCTGTCCATAAATAGCATGTTATCGACGTATAATTTTGTAATATTACAACAACAGAATTACTGCTCGAACTTTCTCGAATGTCTCCACGACATATGGCAATTACTGGTAAAGTGTTTAGTCTAGCATAAAATAGCACGTAGTTTAATGACATTCCTATACAATTGAAATGAACAACGTAATTAAACAAGAGAAATGAGCAACATAATTGAAGAAAAGATAAGAAATGTCTGCGCACCATGATTAATGTTGCAAAAAATACACGATAAGAAGTGATGGCAGTGAATGCAAAGACGATGAAATACCACTTTTATATTTTATCACAGCATGTGAAATGGATGGTAACGCAACACGTAACAGGCACGGAAACATTTTCGCTCACAAATAACAGAAACATGGAGAATGAGCATTGAAACAGCGATGAGGAGAAAGACGTAACTAGGGATAAACAATATCTGTCTGAGCCTCTTTTGACACTCGTTCAAGAAAGATATTTATATTTTGACGATGCAAGGAAATATGGGACAGGGGAAGAAGAAAGAGTAAGTGAAAGAGGGTGAGAAGAAGCAGGAGGAGTAGGAAGAGATGCGTAGGAGGAAACAAATGAATACGAAGATGGCGAAGAACAGGAAGAAGAGGAAGAAGGAGGATAAGGTACAGAAATAGGAGGCGGGGGAGGAGAAGCAGCAGAAGAAAAATAACAAAGAGGGAGAGCACATGGTGGAGTAGGAGGTAAAGGAGGACAAGAAGAAGACGAAGTAGACCACGGGCAAAAGGAAGGAAGGAAGGAAGGAAGGAAGGAAGGAAGGAAGGAAGGAAGGAAGGGGAAGGAATGAAGGAATAGAAATAAGTGAAGAAATGGAAGGAAGGAAAAAACACGAAGACGATAATAAAACACTTCACAATGAAGGTAGTAGTTCGAAGATGATGATTATGATCACGTGTCTTGTTGTATACGTTTCTTTCCCATACACTAAAATGAATGTCGTATCACACAGCATAGTTTATTCATATCAGTTATCACGTTAGCGAAACGTTAGGGAACTGCGCTGATAATGTTATGAGAACAGTCAGACGAGAGTTTGGCGACTGGGCTCGTCGTCTGCTAAGTGAGGAAAGAATTGGCAGACAATTTCTCCTTGCATTCAGGCTTACATAATGCGATTGCCCAACCACTTCACAGACAAATAGCTGGAAACTGCTTCGGGATAACATTTAAATTAATGTATTTATTCCTATTACATCTTCAATGGAAAGATAACATCAAAGAATATACACAATTATATACGGACAAGAAGGCGTCGTGGCCGTGTCAGTCTAGTAGCATTATATTGCTTTGAAATACAGACAATGGACACCAGTAATGAAAAACATCTAGAGCCATTTGAGATATTGTAATGCTGAAAATAACGAACTCCCTCCGGACTGAAAAATAGACACTTGAAAAGGAAAATATCATAGAACAAAGAAGAATTCTTAATATCATTCAAATGCGTCTATGTGGTCATATAATACACCAGGAAGAAAGGCCAAAGAAAGTCATGGAAGCCAAAATTATTACGGATAAGAGGAAGTCGTGGAAGCCAAAACATTGGGGATAAGAACGAACAAAAACATGTTAATGTAAAATTGTTAAGAAATGGGCACGCGTATCAGTTTGACATTCTGTCCTTCTTATCTCCTTGCTCTCATACATTATTTCATTTATACACCATTTACGAAGCTAATCTTAGACAACAAAAGAACAATATACATTAAAACGCATTGAAATAAGCAATAATCAATAACAGATGACTCACTAAAACAATTTTAAACATGGTAATTATAATTACCTGATGTAGGGGTAACGTACCATACATAGGGGGATGTTTATTATACTAGTTGTAATTTGAGATAATAAAAGAAAGGGACAGACACGAAGAAAGGCCACGGAGAGACATGGAAGCCAAAATATTGACGGTAAGAGAAAGGAGGAGATATGAAGAAAGGCCACAGAGAGTCATGGAAGCCAACATATTGCTGATAAGAGAAAGGAGGAGATACGAAGAAAGGCCACCGAGCGTCGTGGAAGCCACAATATTGACGGTAAGAGAAAGGAGGAGATAAGAAGAAAGGCCACCGAGCGTCGTGGAAGCCACAATATTGACGGTAAGAAAAAGGAGGAGATACGAAGAAAGGCCACCGAGCGTCGTGGAAGCCACAATATTGACGGTAAGAGAAAGGAGGAGATACGAAGAAAAGCCACCAAGAGTCATGGAAGCCAAAATATTGTGGTTTAGAGAAAGGGTTAGACACGAAGAAATGCCACAGAGAGGCAAGGAAATCAAAATATTGGGGATTAGAGAAAGGGATAGACATAGAAAGGGAAAACAAGTAAATCAAGAATACCAGTAATTACACAGACAAGCACAGATCTATAAATTCCAGCATACATACAATTAACAGATTCAGTGCTAACCAAAACGTAGGCTTGGACCGAACAAAAATTGATGACGGAAAATTGGAGTAGAGGTGTGTCACGGTTCTGACTTAAAAGTTATTAATATGGTAGCTGACATGTTCTATTATATCAAATTACAAGGGGTTGCAAGGTGGAGGGGGGACCTACTTTGTATAAACACATGCTAGATACAGGAAGAAGCGTAGAACAATTAATCATCCCTTAGCACTTAATCAGTTAAAGGTAATGGCAAACCTTAGTTGCATATCCTTTACAGGAAGTTGTAGTCAACCCCAGCATTTTTCTTTACTGTTCGTGATTGCTTAGCAAGTTTACGTTCAGTAATTTGCCATTGCTTTCTGAAGGACCGACACTCACACCTTTGCATGGGAAACCAACGCAAGGCTGTCTTTTTCCAAATGGCCGACAGAAGTGTTTAGAGCGCGGTGTGCAGGATTACGAATTGCGTCCGTCACGCCTTCCCCACACAGCAAGAAAAATGCAGACAATAATGGAGACGAATAATCTGGAGTCTTCGAGACAAACCCTGCGAAGAAATACTTGATGATGATGATGATGATGATGATGATGATGATGATGATGATGATGATGATGATGATGATGATGATGATGATGATGATGATGATGATGATGATGATGATGATGATGATGATGATGATGATGATGATGATGATGATGATGATGATGATGATGATGATGATGATGATGATGATTCCAGTGTCCCCCATAATGTTTTAAATGTTTGAACTACGTGATGAAAATTAGAAAAATACCATAGCCAGACAGAAAAACCAATGAGAAAGTTCTACAAGAAACAAATGAAAACTGTAAACTTTTTAGAGAAATTAGACGAAAAGAGTCACACAAAAAGTGTGGACACATAATTAGAAGAAATAAATTGGTGAATTTGATGAAAACTGGCAAGATCGAGTGGAAAGGAACAAGGGGAAGGCAGAGAAGTAAATACCCGGATGGCTTGACCACGTGGGATGGTCAATAAAGAACACTGAGCTGATACACGGCTCTGGTGAACGCATGAGATGACAAAACATGATCGACCACGCTTATTGGCATTGTGCATGATGCTGATGATGAACCACATGAACAAAATAAAACTGAACGGAACGGTTTACCAATTTTGTCACATTCTGTAGCTGTCAGAAAAACAACCCATCATCAAAAATGCAAAATATGCCTACGTTTCGAGAGACTTTCACAGTAACACCAGGAACCCCAGACACGTCCCTCGTGGGCAATAAAACCCTCCACAGACAGCCCGATGTATGGCTTTTGTAGTCTGTTTACCAAAGGGACTAGAGCAAATTTTTGGACTGTCACGCCAATGTTTTTTGTTTATTTCAGTTAGTTGCATGTCTTTTACATGACATTGCAGACGACCCCAGCAATTATTGGATAACAAGCTTAACGGCTGCAGCAAGAGCCCATGATTGCCCCGGCTGTTTGCGACCTGTCTGTACTCAAATGACTCCGTTGTATTTCGCTATAGTCTGTCCTTCTTATTATTATTACAGTCCAGCATTTATTGGATGTTTGTGATTTTCAAGGCAAATTTATGTTAAGTAGATTGCCATTGCTTTTTGAATGCCCGACGCTCACGCATCGAAATCAATGCAACCCTATCTGCTTCCAAATCGCCAGAATGCTCCTTTATTCTGAGGAAATTCAAAGTATACCAGTTTAAATAATGTACTCGGCTCGCGATGATAATGGAATTCCGCCAGAGGGTGTGGACTGTCTGATTGGTCTGGAACTCTGGGAGTCGTTCGGACCCCGGTATAAAAAGACCTGCACAGGTGGAACCGGCCTTTTCCGTAGTCCACCACACCAAGTGACGAGGCGCCAATGCTTGTAGTAAACTTGTTTAGTTAGACACTGAAAGGTTTTGCAGTGGAAAAGCCAGAATTCTAGTTTTAGATTTTAGATTTTCCTGGGTGTTTAGTGGACTAGAACTTTATGGTAAATTAGTTTTTAGTAGATTAGAAGTTTTTGGTAAATTAGTTTTTAGTAGACTAGAAGTTTTTGGTGGATTAGTTTTTGGTAGACTTTGAGTTTTTACTGGATTAGAAGTGTTTGCTGTACTTAGAAGTTTTTGCTATACTTAGGAGTTTTGTTTGTTGGATTAGAATATTTTCTGTTTGGTTTTGCTGGATTCTAACTTCTTTGTTGATGTTACATGTGGGTATATTATTGTTGCTGCTAGACGTTTAATAAACAAATGATGCTTGTGTTATTCTTACTTTGTTATTTAGTTGATAGACGCTAATTACATAATCATTGGTGTTAGAACAACCCTCGGAGTAATTCTTTGTCTGGAATTGGAGAATATTGTTCTAATTCCCTGTCGGCCCATCCCTGGATCTTCTTAACATTTATTTCTTTTCTATTCTTGTTAACCGAGGACGGTGAGAGGTTCTCTCTCCTTATTCATTTTCTTCTTGGCCCTACGCAGTCAGGGTTGCGCTCTTCTCCTCACATCACCGTAGCAGAAGTAAGTGGTTCTTGCTCCTGTTTTCACCTTTGTTTCAAGTATGCTGATTATTTGTCCCGCTACCCTTTTGAAGCACCAGGATGATCAGATGAAGAAGGTGACATTCCAATCAGACACATAGCTGCTACACCAGTTGGTCCAAACTTAAGAACTGCTAGGATAGGAGAGATTTTAGATGTAGATAGACAGAATAACCCTGTGGGTAATGTGCCACTGTTATCATTACCATCATATTCAGCTAAAGAGTTGAGAAAACTACAAGCAGAAGATGCGCACGTATATAAAGTGTTAACTTGTATGAGTGAGAAAGTGAGACTGAGTAAAATAGAGATGAGGGGTTTACCCCCTGAAACCAAAAGTTTGTTGAAGCAGCGAAAGAGATTGAGTGTGATTAATGGGTTGTTGTACAGGAAATTAAAGAATCCAGGTGGAGGGAGGATTTCTCAATTAGTGGTACCTGATGCATTGAAGCAGAGAGTGTTAGAATCGGTGCACAGCATCGGCCATCAGGGCAGAGATAGGATGATACAAATCCTTAGAAGTCGGTGTTATTGGGTTGGCATCACGAAAGATGTTGAACTGTTTTGTAAAAGATGCCGCAGGTGTAATATTGCTAAACCACCCCATATTAAACTGCAGCGTCCTTCAGGTAATATATTAGCATCTATGCCTTTGGAGGTGGTGACCTTGGATTTTACTATATTGGAGAAGGATAGTCGGGGGTATGAAAATGTGTTGGTCATTACAGATGTTTTCACCAAATTTACAATTGCTGTTCCCACAAGGGATCAGAACGCCTCGACAGTTGCAAAGGCTCTGGTGGAGAAATGGTTTTTGTATTTAGGTGTACCCCATAGGCTTCATTCAGATCAAGGCAGGAACTTTGAATCGGCTGTGATTGCAGATCTCTGTAGGGTATACGGGATTCAAAAGAGCCGCACCACTAGTTGGAATCCGAAAGGGAACGGTCAGTGCGAGAGGTTTAATAGGACCCTACATGATCTTCTGAGGCCACTAGAGGCAAGCCAGAAAAGGAAATGGTCTGAACATATAGCTGAAGTTTTGTTAGTTTATAACTCTACGCCCCACTCGTCCACAAGGTATTCCCCGTACTACTTGGTGTTTGGAATAGAACCCAGATTGCCAGTAGATTTCATGCTAGATGCTAGTGATGATAGTGATTGTAATGATGGGGAACCGAATGTTGAGAACTGGGTGACTGGACATCTTTCCCGTCTGCGTAACGCATGTTAGGGCAGGCGAACAGTTAAGAAAGTTAGCTGCTGTAAGGAAAGAGAGATGTGACAAGACATCATCCCCTAAATTGCTAACCATAGGAGAAGTAGTTAGGAAGAGAGTCCACTATACAGAGAGGTGCAAGATTAAAGACCAGTGGTCTGTAGAGAAATATTCAATGGTACAGGTTCCCAAAGCATCAGGAGGCCCATATGTTACTAGAAAAGTGGGAGAGAATGGACTTGACATTAAGGCAGCAGGACACGAATTGAAACGATGTGAGAGAGATGCTGTAATTTAGGTACTGGAGACGGCAATAAGGCTACCAGAATTGCCTGTTGTGGTAGAGGTTGAGGAACCAAGGGATAGACCAACAAGAAGTGACTGGTACATGTTTAAGCCAGGAGACTTGAATGTGAGACGATCAGAGAGAATCCGTCTTAGAAGAGACAGATGTTATTTTTAAATACATTTTGTTTTAAATGTTCAGTGTTGAGTCAAGCGATAACCAGTATAATGGTTGCTGGTTTATTGGTTATGTAGCTTTTATGTTTGTCTAAATATGTTTATGTAAGAAGTAAGGGTTGTGTTAAGTTTGCTATGATTGTTCATACAGCTGGGGAGCTATTTCTCTTCACTGATGTTATTTTAATCATTACGAATTAACAACTTGTGCCAGTGTAAGGTTGGCTTACACTGTGGTGTGGAGATTAATGTTATTTTGGAATTATTGATGATTGGTGATGTACACGTGTGCTGTTTCACATTATAAATAGCCGGATAGAACAAGTCTGTTTTTTAATAATGGTACTTTTTAGGGATGTACCCGCAGCTCAGGGTTGAAGGCAATGTCCTCAGGAGTTACAGGTTTTTGTTGCTGAGGGATGTGTTCCCTGGCATAGAATTATCAGAGCATAGAGGTGTGAAGATAACTACTTGTTTGCGAAGTGTACTGGGGCGTATAATCCGGTTGTCGAAACGGCAATAGTTAAAGAGGGGAAATTAATCATTGTTTTTGTAATTGGTCGTATAATGTTGTGAACACAAATGTGGCGGGAGACTTGTCTACCTGTTGATTTCATTATTTTTTATTTAACACTGCGGATATTAGTTTAGTCATGAATAACGACTGGTATCAATGTAAATGTAGCTTGTATTCGCATGTGACCACTATTCTTGTTGGTATGTGATGTACATTTTTTTTTTTTTTGGGGGGGGGGGTGTTTTACTTTATAGGTAATGGCTGATTAGGATAGGACAATTTTGTTGAGTCCCATTAATAGTGGAGAATTATAAGGTAAGAGTCAGAAATTATCCCTCCTTTACCCAGGACATTGTGGTTGTAAGGTCCAGTTGTCGGGACGACAACAGTTAAAGAGGGGGAATAATGTACTCGGATCGCGATGATGATGGAATTCCGCAAGAGGGTGTGGCCTGTCTGATTTGTCTGGGACTCTGGGAGTCGTTCGGACCCCGGTATAAAAAGACCTGCACGGGTGGAACCGGCCCTTTCCGTAGTCCACCACACCAAATGACGAGGCGCCAATGCCTGTAGTAAACTTGTTTAGTTAGACCCTGAAAGGTTTTGCAGTGGAAAAGCCAGAATTCTAGTTTTAGATTTTAGATTTTCCTGGGTGTTTAGTGGACTAGAACTTTTTGGTAAATTAGTTTTTAGTTGACTAGAAGTTTTTGGTGGATTAGTTTTTGGTTGGAGTTTGTACTGGATTAGAAGTGTTTGCTGTACTTAGAAGTTTTAGCTATACGTAGGAGTTTTGTTTGTTGGATTAGAATTTTTGCTGTTTGGTTTTGCTGGATTCTAACTTCTTTGTTGATGCTACATGTCTGTATTATTGTTGCTGCTAGACGTTTAATAAACAAATGATGCTTGTGTTATTCTTACTTTGTTATTTAGTTGATAGACTCTAGTTACATAGTCATTGGTGTTAGAACAACCCTCGGAGTAATTCTTTGTCTGGAATTGGAGAATATTGTTCTAATTCCCTGTCGGCCCATCCGTGGATCTTCTTAAAACTTACTTCTTTTCTATTCTTGGTAACCGAGAACGGTGAGAGGTTCTCTCTCTTTATTCGTTTTCTTCTTTGGCCCTACGCAGTTAGGGTTGCGCTCTTCTCCTCACATCACCGTAGCAGAAGTAAGTGGTTCTTACTCCCGTGTTCACCTCTGTTTCAATAAAGACATGAAAAAGTTAATTGCCAAATGCTTTATATATATATATATATATATATATATATATATATATATATATATATATATATATATATATATATATATATATATATATATATATATATTAACATAAATGTCAATTATTACATTTATTCATACTAACATAGTTGTCAGATGTCATATATATTCATATAAACACGGGCGGACGGACGGAGGGACGGACGGGCGGATGGGCGGATGGACGGATGGATGGATGGATGGATGGATGGATGGATGGATTTATGGATGGATGGATGGACAGATGGGGCGATCAAATGGTTATGCGTGAATGACTGGCTGGCTGAATTGTTTGGATGAACGGATGAATGTATGCATGATGGACGGATGTATATACTGAGTGACTGCCTGGTTGACACACAAGACAAACATTGATACAGATGCTTAGACAGAGTTATAGAGATAGACATGGGAAGTAGACAGACAACAGCTAGACAGAGGCAAGCTGGTAGGAGAGTAGACATACAGACATACATAAAGATAACGTCATGTGGACAAAGAGAAATGCAGACAGACAGATACACAGATATAGAGTCAGACAGAGCAAACAGGCTAGATAAACAAATTAAAACTGGTATTCAACGATCAAAGAAGGGCAACCTGAAATTATGCACCAACTATAGAACTGTTACCCTGATCAGCCATGCAAGTAAAATTCTACTAAAGATCATAATGGGAAGACTTCGTAAGAAAATGGAAGAAATAATTAACGTGGTTCAATCTGTATTTAGACAAGGAAGAGGAACAAAAGATCACACCCTCAACGTGCGTTTAATAACAGAGAAGAGTAGAGAATTTAATGTAAACCTATTCTCATGTTTTGTGGATTATTCAAAGGTATTTGCCTGTGTACAACACCAGCAACTTTGGGAAATCATCGGGAATATGAGCTTTCCATCACATGTAATACAACTCATAAGAATGCGCTATCTAGAGCAGGGGTGGCCAACCTTTTCAGCAATCGGGCCAAATTTCGGAAATAATATTTCCTGCCGGGCCACGCACCTAATTTTTTTTTAATTGTTGTTATTAATTAAGGTAAATAAGCAAGCGTGCTACAACTTCGACCACATAGTCGCTTCCCGGTAGGTGAGATCGTGCTCAAACGCTTGCCTGGTTTAATGTAAACCAAAAAAATATATCTTGTTAATTAATTTACCTTTCCCTTGTAGATGAGTATTATTTATTTATAACGTCATTTAGGTGGCTAGTTATATCGACCAGCAATGCAACGTCGCAAACCCACTCTTTGTCTTCAAACTCTGGGATACTCTTCGACTTGCTTGCAAAGAATGATTGTATTTCGAGTTGCAAATCAAACAATCTTTTCAACAATTTGGCACGGGTCAGCCATCTTACTTCTGCATAAAATGTAACGTCATGATAATCTGAGTCCAAAGAATAGAAATTCTTGGAACTGACGGTGACTCAACCCGTTCTACTTCATGAAGGTCACTATTTTGACGACTACTTTCACGACATGGTCCATTTTGAGGGCTTCGAAAATAAATTCTCCTGATGATTAATGCAATGAAAATTTAGCATTGAAGTGTTACCTACTTTGGAGGCATAATTTTCAATCAATTTTACTAAACCTTCGGGTTTCCCAACCATTGCTGAGGCACCATCCGTTGTCAAGCCCGATAAGTTGTTAAGTTGTAACAAAAAGCAATTCAATGTCGATGTAACTACTTCTAACAAATCTCGTAACTTAGTAGTGTCCTTAGGTGGATACAGCGCCGCTAATTCTTCTGTCTTTTTAAAATGGATGTCAACTATTATGCTATTATCAGACAGACTGTGGGATCAACACCTTGTGCCACATTGATTGAAAGACAGAAGATCAAGTGGTTTGGCCATGTTGTTAGAATGCAACACCAGCAACTACCATCACTGGCCTTACATCAAAGATCATCTGCGACGAGAACAAGAGGACGTCCAAAAAGAAAATGGATTGACGACATCAAAGACATTGTACAGCCACACGGAATGACACTATCCAGTGCCGCCCACCGGGCTCTGGAACGCAAATTATTCCTCCCCACGACGTTTGATGGCAGAAGTGGAAGAAGATGATGATGATCAACATCCACGATAAAAACTGCCTGTTGCGCAGTATCTGCCATATCTGTGCTTTCATCCACTGCTAGAGCATAAAATATAAACTCGGATGCTCGACTTTTCAAATTATCTTCAATATATTTTCCAATGTCGTCCACACGCCTAGTAATAGCCTGACGAGACAGACTTATTTTTTTAGAAATCCTACTTCTTTTCAACGACGCTCTCCAAACATCCCTTAACCATTTCACCATCTGAATATTGCTTCGTTTTTTTTTTTAAATAACACATAACTAGCTTTTACATAGCATGTTGACTCTGAACCGGCTCTAGTAATTATCATTTGTTGTGCAGAAATGTTTTTTTTTTTGTAAAGTCATTTACTTGGTCTTGTCGAAATTGCCCTTTCTACTTATAAAACGTATTTGCATGTTTAATCTCGTAGTGCCGTTTGATGTTATTCTCTTTCAACACAGAAACAGGTTCGTTGGATATCAAGCATATGAGCTTTGTTTTAATTTCCACGAAAAAATAGTATATAGTCCACCTGTCTTGAATACTTCTTAATTCTTCTGTGATTCTTCTCTTCTTTGGTCCAACGTCTTTACTAGCTGACGCCATGGTTACGTAATACCTCAAATACACATAATGAATATTCACACAACAAAAACCCACATCGAAATAATATTAATAATCTATATTAATCATACCTTTCTCGCTGATATTCTCAGCCAATATCCAACCAATATTATTTCTTCCTTCAACAACATCCACTCAGAGAAATATCAGGAACAGAGAGTTTATTTCTAATACCACAAGGTCTTTTCACAAACTAAACCACCATGGTTCCTACAGTCTATGGTCCATAATATTCCCTTTACGAATGTTCATATTTAAGTCACTGGAGTACAACTAGCCAGGTTAATAAGTTCCCAAGGTGCACATATTCATTCTGCTAAATGTTCCGGATTTGGGAGTATCCAGTGAAACATTCCTCAAGCGGTGAAATATACCTGATAATACATTTCCTCAGAAGTTATGAACATCCACAGGGCAGATTAACTTCAGGAGTTATAAATGGCCATAGCTCAGATATAGTTCAGACGTTATAAATATCCACAGGGCTGGTAAACTTCAAGAGTTATAAATATCCAAAGGGCATATAAACTTCAGGAGTTATACACATCCATAGGGCAGATAAACTTCAAGAGTCATAAATAACCATAATGATACCAGTCAAGGATGGAAATTATCCATACATGATAAACGACGGGCAGTAATACGTTTCATGGGGTGAAAAATATCCACGATAATGCCATTCAGGTTTTCAAAATGTCCTCATAGATAAAGTTCAGGTTTTAAAAATGTCCAGGTGGAAACAATCCATGTGTTGTAAATGTCCATCTGGATAACTGCCAGGTTTCGACAATGTTTATAACCCTTCTCCTGAATTTAACAACTAGCCATGAAGGGAGGACTCAGCCGGTGCATTTACTTGAGTAGTAGGTACATTGGTGTTGGCCATCCTCATATATACATTGATCATTCATTCAATGGACTTCTGTATTGCTGAGGCTGTCGTAAACTTGGAGAGCAAATAATATTAAGGAAATTCCGCTCATACAGCAATATAAAGGCGAATCCTTTTCATTATATACCGATGAATCAGCCACTCCAAATGAGAACTAGAGCATTTGTACTATGCTTCAGGTTCGGCCAAGGCACAGTCCACCATCCTGGCGTCCAAAGAACCCCACTGTAGGCAATACGGAAAAACAGCAGGTCGCTAGAAAAGCATTTCTCGGACTCCTTACAGTTCTCAATGTTAAAACCTTAAAAACTTCTCAATTCAATCCACACACTCGATTTCTTTTCATGTACCTATCCTAGGCGCACTTTTAGCACGAAACATGACAGCTTGATGGGGATGGTGTATCGGAAAAGGGTCGGCCTGGAGAAAGAGGTGTGGGGGGGGGGCAGTAGTGTTGCTATCTCCCGTCTTCTTGTCACCAACCAGATGGTCGTGTGGACGCAGTTTCCAACTCCTGTGAACTTCAAACGAAACGTACCGGCGGCTTAAGGTTGTGGTTAGAAAATTGGGCTTGGCCTCGAATTAATATTGTGACCTCTGAATACACAGTTTACTAGGGAATCCAAGTGTCGTTGATAGGCAGACAACATATGAAATATGTCACAACGACTCATGATGTAATGTTCTTTTGGTGATATGTACAATAAAGTTAACATTTATGTTCATTTAACTAGCTCCGCGGGCCACAACATGACCCCCGCGGGCCACATGTAGCCCGCGGGCCTCGTGTTGGCCACCCCTGATCTAGAGCAACAAGCAGCGATTAGAATAGACGGCGAGACATCAGATTGGTTTGACATCAAGCAAGGAGTCCGTCAGGGATATGTGCTGTTCCCCTATTTGTTTAACCTGTACGCTGAAGATATAATGAGAAATGTAAGAGATGATATAAACAAGGAGCAATATGATGCCCTAAATATCGGTGGTCATGACATATCAGAGATTAGGTATGCTGATGATACAGTATTGCTTTCCACAACACAGAATGGTATAGAAAACCTAATAGCCTCAACCCAATTGAATAGTGAAAATCACAACTTATAACTTAACATATCAAAAACAAAGATAATGCATACAGATCAAACTACTATTCTTCTTCTTCTTCTTCTTCTTCTTCTTCTTCTTCTTCTTCTTCTTCTTCTTCTTCTTCTTCTTCTTCAGCATTCCGAGCCATTAAGGTTCTTTACTGCAGATACAAGCCGTCTCCATTCGTCTCTCTGGTTGACCTTTTCTTGCCAGACGCTGTTTCCAAGTGCTTGTAGGTCTGTATGTATATTATCTCTCCACCGTCTTCTTGGTCTACCTCGGGGTCTACGGCCATTTATTTCTTGAGTGTAAGCGAGCTTTGTTTCCCTGTTATCTCCCATTCTTTCTATATGCCCCAGCCATTGCAGTTTATTAGCCTTCATGACACCAGTGATTAGCGGGGACTTAAACAGATCATCAATGTCTTTGTTGCTTTTTTTTTCCCACTCTCCACTTTGTGTATCCCTAATGGGCCCAAGGATGCGTCTTAAGACTTTGTTCACAAAGGTTTGTAACAAGGCTACTATGACGAAATAAATATATGTTAATGAGGAAAAATTGGAGGTGGTGGGAAATTTTGAATATCTTGGGTCATTGATTACCAACAACGGTGACACAATGAAAGAAATTAAACGACGACTATCAATTGCTCTTCAAAGACTAAATCAACTGAATAAATTATGGATCGGGACGCAGAGGTGTTTCCAAGGCACCAGGGCCGGGTTATATACTGGCCAAGACCTATTGACGCGTCCTCGTTGAGCGTTCTGGGCAACAAGTCCCTTCGGGGTCCTGGCTAAAGTCAGTAGTATCGCCGATTCCTCCGAAGTCGGAGAGTGTCTGCCTGTACGGCGAGGAACCACCAGTCTGCACACCAATATGCCAGACATGGGACAACGGATACTCACGCAAACCTCAGGTCCTGTAAGACATCACACTGATGTTGGGCAACAGGATGCCTTCATCCGACATACAGGACATCGCGTTGGAGCTCAAGCCAACGAACACAGGCAAGCAATTATGGAATGGGACAGACAGAACTACAAAAACTAGATTTTTAAGAGCATGCATCTTTCCCATTGCAACATACGTCTGTGAGACCTGGACATTTACTAAACAAGCTGAACAGCGCATAAATGCACTTGAATATAAATGGTATAGACGAGTTCTATGAATATCTTGGGTACAGAAAAGAACAAATGCAGCCATACTTCAAGAGCTGAATATTGAAGATGGTTGGCTATTAAATACGATAAAACAAAGAAAATTTAAATATTTTGGTCACTTGAAACGTCACGAAAGTTTGGAAAGAACAATAATGAAGGGGTATATGCCTGGGAACAGAGGAA
Organism: Cepaea hortensis; assembly: GCA_963921405.1. Classification (NCBI taxonomy): domain Eukaryota; kingdom Metazoa; phylum Mollusca; class Gastropoda; order Stylommatophora; family Helicidae; genus Cepaea; species Cepaea hortensis. Next base: position 389,187,363 of record OY992876.1, read on the forward strand.
GAGGAAGGCCAAAGAGAAGATGGGTGCAGGATGTGGCGGATGATCTCCAGATAGGTGTATCGGACGCGGGACATCTTGCTTATGATCGAGAGGTTTTCCGGAAGGTTGTTATGGGAGCGAGGTTCTGCAAAGGACATGCTACTGAATGAATGAATTCAAAGACAGACAAACGGATACAGAATTAAGGAGATAGAATAAGAGTGAGACAGATAGATAGTGAGCGAGAAACAAAATAAAGACACACACACACACATACACAGAGAGAGAGAGAGAGAGAGAGAGAGAGAGAGAGAGAGAGAGAGAGAGAGAGAGAGAGAGGGGAGAGAGAGAGAGACAGAGAGACAGACAGACAGACAGACAGACAGACAGACAGACAGACATACAGACAGACAGACAGACAGACAGACAGAAACAGAGACAGAGAGACAGAGAGAACGAACGAGCGAACGAATTTTATTTTTAAAGAGTCACATATTGGGCACGTTGGTCCGCCTTATATTCGGTCCATCCAATCATGTATCTTTCGTACATCAATTATCTATGACACAGATATATATAGAGAGAGAGAGAGAGAGAGAGAGAGAGAGAGAGAGAGAGAGAGAGAGAGAGAGAGAGAGAGAGAGAGAGAGAAACTAACGCGTTTTAATCATGGTTAATTATATTTCTATTATTACCCATATAACTGTTGCGTTTATTAAACAGTGTTATGTATTTGTTACATATTCTAACGTTCATGCTGGTGTGGTGGGAAACGAGCAGTCGGACAGATTGACTGGGTCTGTAACGCTGACGGGGGTATCGGTGCATGACAAGGCAAACGTGGTCGGGGCCCTATGGGAGCGTGTGTAGATAGATCATCACCGCCTAGAGAGCATGTTGATGCAGATAGTGACCAGAATTTCTGGCCGACACTCCTTAATCCGCAGTAAGGTCAGTTAGTTAGTTAGTTGCATATCCTTTACAGGACGTAGCTGTCAGCCCCGGCATTTATTGGCTTTTTGTAATTCCTGGTCGAGTGTACATACAATACTTTGCCATTGCTTTCTGAATGACCGGCACTCATGCCATTGTACGAAAACCAGCACAAGGCGGTCTGCTTCCAAGTTACCAGCAGCTGTGTTTCCAACGCGGTATGCGGGATTACGAATTGCATTCGTAGCGCCTTCGCTACAGAGCCGGCAGGAGAGGCCAGACGGATACATAATCAGACAACTACTGATACCATTAATAGTGGAAGATGAGGACGGAGCATTATGAGAATGTCTGGAGTCCTGTGATGTCAGTTCTTGACTTAGCTTAATGTTCAATTGATAGTGCTACTCTGCAAGTTTTATCTTTCGTGGAAAGCGTATTTTCCCCCTAAATGAACACAACACGCACACACTGGAACAGGGCGTTTTCTTTACACTTGATATTTTCCCACAATGCTTCTGTCTACTCCTTGTCTTGATACTTTCGCATATCTCTTCTGTCTACTCCTTGTCTTGATACTTTCGCATATCGCTTCTGTCTACTTGTTTCTCCTACACCAGCATGTTATCTGTTCATATTTACATGTCCTTCTTATTGTTATAGTACGTGCCGTGTACGTGGCGTTAGTGATTATGTCTGCCCACAGCCATCTGTCTCGCATACTACCAATCTTCCTTATAGTCTATGTCATGTGACGTTGGTGATCATATCTGGCCACAGCCTTCTGTCTCGTGTACTGCCAGTCTTCCTTATAGTCCATACCGTATGGCGTTGGTGTTCATGTTTTAACAAAGCCTTCCGTTTCGTTTACTGTCAATCATTTCTGATATTCATGTTATCTACAGACAATGAGAAAAACACCTTATGCCGGGTGTATTAAAAGACAGAATGTCAAATGATTCGGCCATCTCATTAGAATCAAACACCATCAACAACAACCACTGGCACTACACCAAAGTAAACGTTTACGAGAGCAAGAGGACACCCGAGAAGAAAATGGACAGACGCTATCTACACTGAATGACACTATCTAGTGCCAGCCATTGGACTCTGAATCATCAACTATTACTATCTACGACGCTTGATGGCAAAACAGGAAGATACAGATGATGACGATGATTATGATGACGTAAGGTCAAATAAGTATCAACTAATTATGTGACGATACTTATGTATAATAACGAGTTGACCCACTGAAACCAGATGACGAACTGTGTTTGGCTGGTGGACCTACTGTCTTTGACTGGTGCTGTAACATCACGCCCAGACTTTGACTGGTGCTGTAACATCACGCCCAGACTTTGACGGATGGCTGTGACGGCTCGCCCAGACTTTGATTGATGGCTGTGACGGCTCGCCCAAACTTTGATTGGTTTCTGTGAAGGCACGCTCAGACTTTGACGGATGGCTGTGACGGCTCGCCCATACTTTGATTGGTTTCTGTGACGGTACGCTCAGACTTTGACTGATGGCTGTGACGGCTCGCCCAGACTTTGACTGATGGCTGTGACGGCTCGCCCATACTTTGATTGGTTTCTGTGAAGGCACGACCAGACTTCGGTAATCTTACAGTTTTGTCCTCTCCTTTCAAAATACGTAAACCCGTGAGCAGTGCATCAAACATTAAAAACCCTTTCAGAAAGGACTTTAAAGGTAAGAAAAATCTACTTCATTGCACCTCGTTTATCCCTTATGGCTCGGTCTCTGTCTTTAGATCGATCCCCCGAGAATCTCTCACAGAGCACGAACTCCGTAGCTCCAGAGATAACCCTCAGGAGTCTACGAGAAACTTATTCTCGCGAACCGAATGATGGAAGCGAACTGACGACTTTCAGGGCTCAATGCAAACGGCTTAATAACTCAGGCACGGAGGATACCACCCTACACCCCAATTAAACAGTGTTCATATCGACTGCACAGCTTTCACGCACATCAAACAATCGCTCTTCGGTACCAGACATTCAACAATGGCTAATTGTTTCTAGCAAGTGTTGCACAAGTCGCGCCGTGTGCACGGTCTACTACTACAGAATCGCCGTCTGTCGGATTAATGTTACATTATGCAAATGTGCGCAGGAAGTATTAGCGCTGCTTGTTTAACGTTCACTCGCTTTGAACGCAAGCGTGCTATTACCTTTAGTGCACTGGACTGATTTGTGCGTGTGGATTAGCTTTCCCTATTACCAGTGTCCTCGTCTTTGATCTCTTCTTCTTCTTCTTCTTCTTCTTCTTCTTCTTCTTCTTCTTCTTCTTCTTTTTCTTTTTCTTCTTCTTCTTCTTCTTCTTCTTCTTCTTCTTCTTCTTCTTCTTCTTCTTCTTCTTCTTCTTCTTCTTCTTCTTCTTCTTCTTTCATCTTTCATCTTTCTTCTTCCTCTTTAATCCACTTCTCTAGTATTTACATATGTTTATGCATTCTGTTTCCAACAAACTCCATCTCTATAAATATATCTATTTCGAAATTCGTTTACGCATGCTACCTACGTGAGAAATATTATTGAATATCCTATGTATGCTATAATCACCTTTAAATAGTCTATCTATGTTCCTAATTGAGACAACCTACCGCTCAGGTATTGTTACACATCTCATGTTTATTACATTTACTGTTGCACGTGACATTAAAGTCACATTTCAACCGTGTTTCAAGTACTGTTACATATTCCATGTAGGTTACAAGCACTGTTATATATACCACATATGTTACAAGGGTTGTTATACGCTTCACATATGTTGCATTTATGGGTCCGTCGCCCTGCTACTGAGCTGAGTGCGTGAGGCGACAGTGTGAGCTGTAAAATTCGTGTTGTTTCTAGGGTGAACTGCATGTTCAGAAAAATGCTTGCTCTCCGAATGCTCAACTAACTGTGCTGCCTTATGAATTAATGTGTTTCTGCTGATTTTCTAGTGACTGCCGTCCATCGAAGATGAACTTAATTTTTAGAGGCGGACCTTTGTGTTGGAATTCTGGCAGCGGCATTATGCATAGTATACCTGTGCGCGCTGTTGGTTTGTGGAGACTCCTGTCTGTTCCACATTTCACATGGGGAAGTAAGGAGCATGTTGTGTGATATTCACTGGCATGGAAACGGAGCATAAAGTAGCGACCCTTAGCTTTGAAGCTGGAACTGTGACTAACTAACTAACTAACTAACTAACTAACTAACTAACTAACTAACTAACTAACTAACTACTAACTAACTAACTAAATAACTAACTAACTAACTAACTAACTACTAACTAACTAACTAACTAACTAAAATTATGGTTGAACGAGGGAGTTGTAAATGAAAACCTGAAATGTTTTGGGTTGAAAATATTCTGAACAATTAAAGAACAAATGTATCATTTTCTGTGTGGTCACCACTGCGTTCAATGCAAGTCCTCCAGCTCCATAAAATGCTTGGACCCCTGTAGATAAAATGATCTTTGTCGCGTGTGTAAACACTCATGCACCACCTGCTGTACCTCTTTGTCGGACCGCTAAGAGTCTCCTCACATTGGCTCTTTGAGTTGTCCAGGCAGATTGAAATTACTTGGGACTAGGTATGGGCGAGTACTGGGTACGGGGGAATTGTTGTATGGTGCTCTAAAATAAGGCCTCGTTCATCCCAAAATAGAGTGAGCATAACCTTCCTAGCAGACAACTGCGTGCGAAACGTCTTTGGTTTTGATGAAAAGGGATGGCGCCATTCCTTGCTTTCTCTCTTCGTTTTCGGCTCGTGGTGGTGAACCAACGTTTCATCTCCAGTAATAATTCTTGATAGGAAACCATCACATTCTGCTTCAAAGCACTGCAACAGTTCTTGACAAGCATCAGTGCGTCATTATTTCGATTCTGCAGTAAGCTGCCGTGGCACCAACCTTGTAGACACTTTGCTGTACTGTGGCACTTCATGGATGATGTGGTGTGCTGAATCTTGACTGATGTCAAGATGTGCTGCAATGTCATTCATAGTCAATCGGCGGTTTTCAACGGTTGCAATTGCCTCTGGGGTGACTACTCGGTGTGCCTGACCCTGTCTAGAACAGTCTGTCACAGAAGTCACGCCGTTTTAAAACTTTCTACTACTCTCAGGCAGACCAAGAGAAATGATGCTGCATGGATTGAGACGATGGCATGGAGGAATATCATCAGCAGAGTTCATCCTGAAAACCAAACACCGAGATCTGTGGAGAGCCATGAACGCCTAAGCCAGCTTGCAGGACACTTGATGATGATAATGATGATGACTCCACTCATACAGTTGCTTCATCATACTGGACATTCATTCGCCATGAATTTCTATATTTTTCATCCCTTCACCGATATAAATAAACGGATAACAGAACGCTGCTTCTCATGGTGTATGTCAAAAGTGGAGGGTCATCTTTAAACTGCCCTCATGATGCCACCGTGTTCGTCTGCACCGTGATGTCATGAGCTTAACACTCTTGACATCCTTAACAACAATATTGACAGGTTACAAGACAATGGCATGGTTATTGTAATTTATATCACAGTTTGCTTTTTTTTTTTTTTCAATATAAAACCTCCTTTGTGTAGCTCATTTATGTGACAAGTACATTTCGATATCCTATCCTTGTTTCAAACACTGTTAAATATTTTCCTTTGTTGTTTGAGGAAGAGTTACATAATAAATGAAAGATGCAAGCACAGTTACATATTTCATGTATGATACAATCACTTTTATATATGCAATTTATGATGCAAGTACTGTTATATATACCGTGCATATTACACAAACTGCTACATAACCATTTATATTACAAAATACAGCTACATTTGCCATCTATAATATAGGTAATGCTTTAAAATAAAGTCGCTTAAAAGTCGACAAGGTCGACTTCATTGCACCGGGTTGTATCCCATGTGGCCCAGTCTCTTTCTGCAGCATGGAAAGCGTCGCAAAAAGTACGAACTCCGTAGCTTCAGCCACGACCCCCCTAGAGTCTCTGAAAACATTCACTCGTGAACCGAAGGACGCGGCCTGGAATGGAACAAACACCATTCAGAGCCCGAGTCCGACGGCTTGACCACTATACACACCATGTATATTACAAGTAATAATGCGTACCCCGTCTATGTCACAAGTACTATGACATATTCCGTCTATGTTACAATTACTATGACATATTCCATTTATGTTACAATTACTATGACATATTCCATTTATGTTTCAAGCACTGTTACACACCCCATGTGTTATACAAGCACTGTGACACATACCATCTATGCTACAACCTTCTACCCGTCATCCAATTAAGTAATGTCGATGATTAGACGCGTCCTATATAGAAGCTAAGCTAATGTCATTTTTTCATGTTCCGTCCGACTGGCCCAGAAGATTGCTGGCATTATTCCCTCTACTTTGATCATTGCGTACGCAGAAGATCTATTTTGCTTCTTTGATTGCGTTTCGTAAGTGAATTTAGATTCCCATCGTGGAAAGCTGGATTGGAAATTTAATGTATATCGTCATTAGTTTACTGCGTTACTCATTACCAGACGTGCGGCGTTTGTGATTGATGTTTGATGAAAGCAGCGTCACTAGTTGTCGGCTCTTGGCGGAAGCTCTTGGAGTGACTTGTTTTTGTGTGTTTTATTGAGTTGAATATTTTATTGACAGAAGAAAGCAGGAGAAATGATGTGACGTGTCTGGCGGTTGCTTTGTGGTGGTTCGGATAAAGCGGAGGAAAAGAGAAAGGACCTTTATCTTATAGTAGGAATACGTTATGAAGACAAAGAGGTTGCATGGTTCTGTGTGTTTAAGGTGATTAAGTGTGTTCGTTGCAAAGTTGTATTCACACTTATTTTTATTTCTTTTCGGAGATGAGTAAGAGGAAGGGGAATTTAATTGTGATGGTGAAGAGAAAGAGAAGAAGAGGGACGAAAGGGGAGATAAAAAGATGTACAGAAAGAAGAGCAAGAAAAACACGAGCAAGAAGAAGAACAAGAATAAGATAAATACGATGATAGTTATGATGCTGATGGTGATGAGGATGGGAAGGAAGAGCAGGATGAAGAACATGAGGATAAGAAAACAAAATCAGCAGGAAAAATAACAAGAAGAAGATGAATGCTTGCTTGCTTGCTTGTGTTCGTTGGCTTGAGCTCCAACGTGAAGTCCTGTATATCGGATGAAGGCATCCTGTTGTCCAACATCAGTGTGATGTCATACAGGACCTGAGGTTTGCGTGAGTATCCGTTGTCCCATGTCTGGCTTATTGGTGTGCAGACTGGTGGTTCCTCGCCGTACAGGCAGACACTCTCCGACTTCGGAGGAATCAACGATCCTACTGACTTTAGCCAGGACCCAGAAGGGACCTGTTGCCCAGGACGCTCGACGAGGACGCGTCAATAGGTCTTGGCCAGTATATAACTCGGCCCTGGTGCCTTGGAAACACCTCTGCGCCCCAAGAAGATGAATGATAAGAAGAGACAGCGGAGGAGATGTAAAGGAAGTGGAGGAGGGGGAATTAGAAGAAACAGAGGTGAAGTAGGTGAGTCAAGATAAAGAGGGTGATGACAAGGGGGACAAAGGACAAAGTCTGGTGAACGAAGAAGAATGAGAAGAGGAGAAAGAAGAAGGGAGAGGATGAGGAGAAAGAGCAAAAAGAAGAAGAACTGTTCCATTTGCACAGCCCTTATTTTTAGCGTTGCCCAAACTCCATGCATCGTCTCAAAGAATAGTCCAAGGAAGCTAAAATCCCATAGCTGTCTCCAAAACACGGTGTCAAATGAGTGATAAATGAGTGATAAATGATGTCTTGCTACTGACCGGCTTCAGACAAAACCTGGGCTTGGACATTGCACATTTAAAGTGCAACACTGACGGAATTTAACTTGTCCAGGAAGATAGATTACCCCTGAACGCGTGTGTTAGTGCCCTTATTTAGTGTTCGTTGGTGCGACTCAAAATACTCAGCATGTGCTATAGCCCATTTACAAATGATTGCCCTCAATCACGATCATTTTTTTTTTTAAACTGTCTGTTGCATAGTTATGAAAATTTTCCTGCCGTCTTATATTTACCACCACCCAAGGAATATGTCTTTGATAGGTCCAAAGGCATCAATTAATCATGGCATTTCTTTGATGTTTTGGTGAAAAACTAGTGATTTCACTCTAACAAACTTGTTTTACATTAATTACTGTAAATTCGAGTGACGACACAAGGCTTATCCAGATTCCTATGGGAGTTGGTGCTGTATAATATTAATAAAGACAGAGTATTTACACAGCCATAGGGTAAATAATGTAGACTTGAAATGCAGATGGATAGGAAAGTAGAAGAAATATATTTGTTACCTTATTTTTCATTTTCTTTTTGTTTCTTCAGCTGTTGGTTAATAATGTATACACAAGGAAACATATTACTAGGATGCATTTAGCTTTTTATATTGAGTTCGTGAAAGCTTCCAAACAGCTGTGCGTTAATGTGCGTATTGAGTGACCAGAGATGACACCTCAATTTAGTCATCATGTGTTAATTTTTAAGGAACTGTTCAGCTGTCTGTGTAGTTTGTTCACACGTGCACATGGGTGAGAGAACCGCTTTGAGTCTTCGTGAAAGAGTGCTCTGCTGTTTACTGTTTAGAGACGGAACATGATTACCTGTTTTGCACAAAGAATATAGCTGTGAATGTCTCAGTAGTGGGTTTCCTTCTTAACGGCCAAGATGTTGTTCCTCTTTTCATTGAAGTTTATAGATTGATTCGTATGTTCGTGTGTTGTCCCCTAATTTGACAACGTGTTTGTCTCAAATTTCTTGTTATACCACAATATGTCAGTTTCCACCGCAACATTACTCTTCTGTTGGTATTCAATGTGTGTGTTTTTGTTTTCAATGCCAGTTGTTTGTCACCTTTGAAACAATCATCACTGTGGAATACAAACTGTTGCCAATTACAAGTTGTACTATTTGTACCGATGTTGTAATGTTTAGGGCCTGCAATTATTCTGAATTGTTGGATCAAAATATGACAGTAGGTGTGCATGTGGATTAATATCTCCGATCTGCCCGGACCTTAATCTGTGTCGGACGATTCCAGTAGGCTGATGACTGCTCTCGGTTGCATAAAATTCAATCCATCCTTTCTCCAATAGTCATCTACCTCTTTCAACACATGGTCCTCACACGTTTTCCAGTAACTTTTATCAGTATTTAATAGCGCGGACTGGGTTAATATCTTGACGTCAGACAATTTGAATGTAGCATTATCAGCTGTCACCTGTTCATTAATTTTAGCCCACACAAACTCGATAGGGCTTAAATGATAACGGTACGGTGGAAGTCTCAAGCACCTATGGCTATCCTCTTCTATTAATTTGTCGATTTGATATTTCTTGCTTATTTGCGTCTGTTTTGCAAGGAACAACAATTCTAGCTTGAAATACGTTTCTGGAAATTGTTTGTTTTACCTTCGGAGCCATATGTTTATTGCTTCCTTTGTGCTCGATGCTGTAGGTTTTTTTTTTTTTTTTTTTTTTGGTCTTCTTGGGCAACAACATTGTGATATGATGCATTGTCCATAATTAGACAAGACGGTCTATCTAGGGATGGATGGAAGCATTGTATTCTCGAGCCAGTCTCTAAATACATTACCATTCATCTCATTATGATAATCCTATTGTCTGTATGCTGTGATACAAACACGAGTCCATTCTGTAGTAAGCCATTATGAGCACTACCATGTAGTAATGCCTATACCAAACGCTGTCCTTTACTACTGGGGATGTATCGCTTTATATGTCCATCCACTGATTGTCATTCCTTTTCACTCGTGTGGTGCACAATGACACAGGTTTCATCAAACTACACTACGTCATAATTTTCTTTGCGCATTTCCCTTATTTTTTGTAGGTATTTGCTTCTCATGGCTCCTAAATGCGGTTGCTCGCAAATGATATTTCTACCTCCCTTGTACTTTCTAAACGTGAAGCCTAATGTCCTTATAATTTTCCACAAAGTTGTTTTGGATAGCTCTATGTCATTGTTCTTTCTCAACCAAACTCTAAGTTTTCTTACAGTCACTGTTTCTTTGGCGTCCAGCATTTTTATAATAGCTCGCCTTGTGACATCCTTGTCAAAGCTGCCTACAATTGTCTTTCTACCTACCGTTTGCTTTTTTGCGGGGTGGTTTCATTCCAGATTCTTGCACCCATCGACGAAATGATCGTTTACTCAACCCCAATGAATGCACTGATCTTTTCACGGGATTTGTAAGAGTGGGAAACAGTTTCCTGCGATCAGCTTCTTGACAAACATATGTGTACAACTTCAAAGCGATGCTTTGAAGTGTACAATATTTCACATTTAATCCCATTCAACAATATTCACACATTAAGATGTTAGCGATAAATGGTAAGATTGTATGAAAGTACCCACATTAATGACGACACTTCTGAACACTCCCTTTCAACCTGCGTGTGGTACTTGCCATAAGGTCATTCTCGTGCTGCACGATAAATTCAACTATTGAAAGCTGATGTTTCCATGTGAAGATGTAATACATTTCATAATATGCACTTCATCTCTGACCCGTAAATTAAATACCGCATATAAACAAACATTGAAATCTACTGCACAATCTCCAGAACAAAAATGTTTTTCTTTGGTAGACATAATGATAAGTTTATATGCTAAATCGCATCATTTTCCCTCAGTTGGTTACTGAGATATGGATGTTTATATTGGGGAAAACAAATGTAAATGGACTATAGCACTTTCCTGCAATTCGTTTTTAATATGATAGCGACATCGCATTACTGAGAAATAATTGGCCAATCCTTTTCACTTTTGCAGTCGACGAGCCTGAGAATCGAACCAGCGTCGTGAGCGAGGCAGGTGACTAAACAAATTCGGCACGGCGACTTTGCTAGAGTTGAGTCAGTCGACCGATTGGTGTTTGCTGTATTCAGAAGTTCGATTGTATCGATAAATCACATGTTATGATTGATAATGCTAATTTGAAGATCACTGGTTCACGCTTATTCTTTTTTTTTTTTTTTTACCTGCTGCTTTACCACTGAAGCGTAGCGGAAAGGAGACGTAATGTTTTTTTTTTTTTTTTGCTTGTCTTGTGCGCCCGCTCCGTGGCAATGGTGTTACGGACGCAGTTCGTAATTCTGCTTACCCGCGTTAGAAACACAACCGCAGACGATTTGGCAGCAAACCGTCTTGCGTTGGTATTTTACGAAATGGTATGGGTGCCGGTCGTTCAGAAAGCAATGCTAAACTACTGAACGTAATCTTGCCAAGAGATCACAACAGCAAACTATGCATGGTGTTGACTTCGACGTCCTGTAAAGGAAATGGAACTAATTTTTTTTTTTTAAATTTTTTTTTTTTGCTGATAAATGCCATATATATTCTTTAAATATATATTTTTTGCTGATATATGACATATTGCCATATGTGATTGCTTCGATATCTCTTTTATTCCATGTAGCCAGTTTCTGGGTTGTCGCTTGGGCTTGTATCCCTATGTTCTCATCTAGAAGGCTGTAGCCGCTGGTTGATATTGTTCCATTCTAATTAAATGTCTGAACCATTTATTTCTTTCCCCTTTTATCGAGTCAGTATTGGTGTTTTCCCTACACTCATTTCTCATTTCTCTCGTTTCTCATTTATCTTTCTATCTCTTCTTGGTTTTCCAGCTGCGATTCTTATGCATCTCATCTCACATGATGGGATTTTACGCCTGTGTGTTTCTAAGACTGTTAATTTCTGACACTGATAAAACCGCGCCGTTACATATATTGGTTACATAATGATTTATAACTGAACAATCCACCAGATGCTAAAAAAGCACTCTACAACACAATCGCCCTATCAGCTCTATGCTACCAATGAAAAACCTGGACAATGACAGAAAAGGAGACTAGAAATATCACACCTGACATGAGATTCCTGAGAATAATAATCACTGTATCACTAAGAAAGATAAATCGAAATTATGCAATCATGACTAAAGTGAGGGTTTTAGCAGGGATAGATTTAGTTAGAAAACAACAAGTCAAATTGTTCAGCCTTATAGCTAGACTACAAATTAACAGTATACTACAACAAGCAATGATGTACAGACCAAATGGAACCAGAAGAAGGTGTTGATCATGTAAACGATGGATGGACGGAATAACAGAGTCCATGAGAAGCTGGATATATTAAGCCCATAAACGGGCGCTCTTTCGTGTTTATTCTTCACCTCTACGCCGCAAGGTGGAAGAGCAACAAGATGAGATGATAAGCTCCACCACATACTAACACACAGATTACTCGACGTCACTTGTATAAATACTGAAATGGAATATGAGATTTATAGTTTGCCAGATTTGGTCAATTACTGGAGCCAATCTAGGCGGTGTCTGGTAAACTTAGGATGATTTTGTATTGACTGAAATGGCACGCGATATGAATCAATTTGAGACTGCCAGTGGTTTCCATGCCGGTCTCTCTGGCCGAGGGGTTACGCCACTTTCTCCGTAATCCCGTTTATCACGCTAAGTCTCGTAGCGGGCGAGAACTGGGAGCGGTTCGTCCCCCGCTGGTGACTTGCGGGATAACTGAGCCGGCCGCTCAGAAAGCAATGGCAAACTACTGAGCGTAATCTTGCCAAGAAATCAACAGACAGCTGAAAGATGCTGCTGTTGACAGCGATGTCCTGAAAAGGATATGCCAATTTTTTTTTAAAAAGTGGTTTCCATGCTCTCTGAAGTATTGTTCTCTCCCTTTAATTATTCATATGCAATTAATATTGAATGTGTTGGTTATATCATTCGCCATCAGGCGAACCCACTCCGATTTCAGAGGTACTTGTAATTTACGTCCCTAAGTCAAAGACGACAGGTCGACATTTTAGTCCAGCTGTCCAGTGTAGGGATTAAACCGTTTACTTCGGCATCAGCATATCGTAGTTTTAAGAACATGCGTTCTTAACCATTCGGCCATGCGGACCTGCATTGTTTTATTATTACCCACTATATGCTACAAAAAGACCTGGAGCAATTGAATGCGAAGATTTTCGTACAATTAACCTCATAAATCATGTCACTAAGCTTCTACTCAGAATCATAATGAGAAGAACAAGGAAGAAAATAAAAATGCAAATTGGTGAAGAACAGTATGGATTTGTGGAAGGAAAAGGTACAAACAATGCAATATACACATTACGAACACTATTAGAAAGATCAGTAGAGACAAAGACAGACATATATTTGTGCTTCATAGATTTTTCTAAGGCATTTGATAAAGTAAAACATGATGAGCTGATTAAAATGTTGGAAGATATTAACATTGATGGGAAAAAATATTTACCGGAACCAAACAGCAACAATTAAAATGGGAAATAAAGAAGGAAATTATGAACACATAAAGTTGGGAGTAAGACAGGGATGTGTTTTGTCACCGGATCTCTTCTCCCTCAATAGCGAAGTAATATTGAGAGAGAACATAGAAAAGCCAGGAATAATATTTAGAGGTTATAATATAAATATAATACGCTATGTATTGATAGCGGATAATGCAACAGATCTACAACAATTGTTGAACATTGTAGTAGCAGAGAGTGCAAAGAAAGGACTCTCCTTGAATAACAAGAAACTAGTAACAATGGTGATATCAAAGAAACAGGTGACACCCAAATGTGAAATAGAGATAGAAGGGAAAATTCTTCACCAAGTGGATAGTTTTAAATATCTAGGGACATTTATAACATCAGATGGAAGATGCACATCAGAGATTAAGAGCAGAATAGGGCAAGCAAAGGCTGCATTTCAAAAAATGAAGAATATCTTATGCAATAAGTCGCTATCATTGAATGTAAGAAAGAGAGTGCTGAAGAGCTATATAGAACCTGTTTTGTTGTATGGCTGTGAATCTTGGAATATAAATGAACAAATTAGGAAGAGATTGGAAGCAACAGAGATGTGGTTCCATAGACGAATGTTGCGAATTCCTAGGACTGCCAAAGTAACTAACGACGAATGCCTTAAAGAGTTTGGCGAAACTAGAAAATTATATTTAACAGTTAAAAAGAGACAAACAGCTTTTTTTGGTCATGTGATGAGAAGAGAGGCGCTGGAGAGCATCGTGACAACCGGAAATATCGAGGGGAAGAGAGGCAGAGGCAGACCATAAGAAATGATGCTGGATGGATTGCGACGGTGGCATGGAGGAATATCAACGACAGAGTTGATCCAGAAAACCAAAGACCGAGATCTGTGGAGAGTCATGAACTCCTACGCCAGTCGGCTCGGCACTTGCTGATGAAAGAATACAAGAATCAGCAAAGGACAGGAGGGTTTGGTGTGAGCTAGTTGGGTGTTTATGCTCCACTGGGACATAAACGGCAGGAAGAAGAGGAGGAGGAGGATAAGAAGAGAAAACAAAGCTGACTATGACGGAAGAAGAAGAAAGAAGAAGGACTAGGAATGAAGGAGTATGGGCGGAAGAAGGAGGAGGAGGAAAGAGGGTAGGAAGGATGAATTAGTAGGAGGAAGGAGGAGGTGGGAGAAGAAAGGAGGAAGAAAGTTGGAGGAGGAAAGAGCAGGAATAAGGAAGTAGTAGTAGGTGTAGTTGTAGTAATAGTAGCAATAGTTAGAGGTGGCGAGGAGGAGGAGAAGGAGAGGCAAATAGAAACTAAGACTGAGCCTAGGCGGAAGAAGATGATGATTGAGCTGCTCATGATGATGATTATAATAATTCCAGCCTCTGTGACCTAGGGGCGGTGAGCGTTTTTCACAACCACCGATATACCGAATCAAGGATTCTAAATCAACTGGAGGGGATTTGAAAGTAGCACGCCTTGTGTTGATTTCGATAATATGTGCGTCTGTTGTTCTAAAAACATAGGCAAAACTGTATAAAAACATAGGCAAAACAGCTAAAATATGCTGGGGTTGAGTGCGACATCTCGTACAAGACATGCAACTGACTAATAATAATAATTAATTATTATGTAGACAATGAAAATGTTGATAAAACTGTGACTGCTGTTGCTTAAAATGATGCTGATAAACTTCAAGAATTGAATCTTCTACCCTACAACAAACGGACGATTCTATTCCTAACCTTATTTTATCATTCATACCCTTACACAACCATACAGTTTGAACAAACTATACTATGTTGCCAACATAATGCCAGTTTCGTTGCTTCCAACTTCAATGTTTTTATGCTCAGCTATTGTAATTACAGGGTCTTTCTAAGAGCTCTGATAATTTTAAATCGACCAGGTTAGTTTTAGTTTATATAACGACAGCAAAAAGGCGTATGTAACATTGTCGATTTTTCGTGATGTGAGTAAAACATATTTATAAGATATAGACTGGCTTCGGGATCTGATAATTTGCGGTCAAGGTGATATCACGACTGTGTTATTAGTCATGAAGTGTTTTATTTTTAAGAGTCAAGGTGACATGGTAGCTGCATGTTTGACGGCCAGGTTCTGAGACTTGTTTTTCTTCTTCTTCTTCTTCTTCTTCTTCTTCTTCTTCTTCTTCTTCTTCTTCTTCTTCTTCTTCTTCTTCTTCTTCTTCTTCTTCTTCTTCTTCTTCTTCTTCTTCTTCTTCTTCTTCTTCTTCTTCTTCTTCTTCTTCTGCTGCTGCTGCTGCTGCTGCTGCTGCTGCTGCTGCTGCTGCCGCTGCTGCTGCTACTGCTGCTTCTTCTTCTACTTCCTCTTTTTTTCTTCTTCTTCTTCTTCTTCTTCTTCTTCTTCTTCTTCTTCTTCTTCTTCTTCTTCTTCTTCTTCTTCTTCTGCTACTGCTGCTGCCGCTGCTGCTGCTACTGCTGCTTCTTCTTCTACTTCCTCTTTTTCTTCTTCTTCTTCTTCTTCTTCTTCTTCTTCTTCTTCTTCTTCTTCTTCTTCTTCTTCTTCTTCTTCTTCTTCTTCTTCTTCTTCTTCTTCTTCTTCCATCTTCTCCTTCTCCTCCTTCTCCTCTCCTACTACTTCTTCTTGCTCCTTGGTTATCATCTCTGCAAATAATCAACCAGGTGCCGTCCCCATAATGAAGGTTGGCTGCAGTGGATCTCCAACACTGTCTCTCACCTTGATTGTGCATTCTGTCAGACAGATGTTCGTCCATCTCTTCATGTTATCTTCCCATTTGTATCGTTCTTGACCTCTTGTTCGCTTTCCTTTACCCTTATCCTCCAGTATGGTTTTTATACGAGTGCTATGTCTTTTATGTTTTCTTAAATGTTAGTCGCATATTCTTTACAGGACGTAGGAGTCAACTCCAGCATTTTATGGGTGTTTGTGATTCCTGAACAAGTTTACCTTCAGTAGTTTGCTATTGAATTCTGAACGACCGGCACTTGTAGCTTGTATGGAAACCATGCGCAAGGCTGTCTGCTTCCATATCGCCCGCAGCTGTGTTTCGAACGCGAAATGCGGGATTACGAATCGCATTCGTAACATGTTCGTCACAGAGACGGCCTTTTAACGTGACCAAAATAATTAACATGTCTCTCGTTACGTCTTTCATCGCCACTTGCAGCGCGTCTCATCCATCTTGGGTCTCGAAGATGTTACGAGGACAATCAATTGCAAGGGAACGCATGGCAATTGTTCATATGTAGTTGCTCTTAACAGATTAAACACCAAACAAAAAATATGTTTTAACCAACCAAAACTAGATGACGGAAAATGGGAACTAGTGGTGTGTCACAGCTATGGCTATAAACGTTGTTAAGTAGGTCAGCATGGCCGAATGGTTAAGAGTGTTTGTTCTTATATATCCGGTGTCCTGATGTCGAGGAAGCGGGTTCAACAACTCCTACAGTCATTTGGACTAGAAATGTTGACTTTTTGTCCTTGACTTTGCGACGTAAATTACAAGTACCTCTGAAGTCGGAGTTGGTTCGCCGGATGGCGGGGAGACACTGATTATATGTAAAGCTAATCGACATGTTATATTCAGACTAGTGCTACTGTTAGTAGTGTGTGTAGACTACACTTGAGTTCAAAGCGAGCGAACACAAAGTAAAGCAAACAAAAGTTGTGAATATGGTATCAGACACGTTGTATTATAACGCATTGACAACATTTCAGCTACACATAAGCCCATGGCAGATAGGAGAAGTCGCTTGAGACGATTAATCATTTCATAGCAGTTAATAAACACTACAGAACTTGGTGACAACTGGCAAGATTTAGAGGAACAGAACAAAGATTAAGCAGATCAGTACAAATATGGATGGCTTGACCACATGCCATTGTCGAGACAAGAACTGGAGTTGATCCACGACTCTGGTGATCGTGTAATATGGCGAAACATGACTGCCCACGCATACCGGCAAGGCACATTATGATGATGATGGCGCTTAATCAGTTAAAAGTTATCACTCGCATTTTCTGTTGCTGTCTTCAGTTTGTGCATAGACTTGTATCACATTAATATCGATTACTTTGCCCTTTACTTTGACAGACAGAGCGTGTTCTGATATGGGCATACATCCTTTTAAATCACAGACGCCACAAATAATATATTGCACGATTCCTTGTCTGGAATATGCCGCTGCATCTCGACAGGTCCATACTACAGAGTTATATATCATATGAAATAAACAATAAAGTCTGACATATGAGACTACGACCTCCAGAATGAGAATGGAGGAGGAAGCAGAAACAGCGGCATTCCGTTGGTTAGAGGAGACCACTGCACACACATTGTATTCATTACAGACTCAAAAGTATGCTTAGTAAAGTGAAGAAAGCAACGTTTCGTGTGCAATGGCTATCCTCGCTTCAGAGGTAACAGATTGTGAGAATAGTATAGATCTTTTGCCCTGGCCATGCAAGAGTGCGGGGGAATGAACAGGATGATAGGCTGGCAGGGAATGCACCTCTTTGTGGTATATTACCTGTGGAAAAGGGAGACGTATTCGAGAGCATTAGAGTCAGGTGGAGAAGGCGTGGGAACAGATTGAGAACCCGTACGTGCAAAGAATGTAATTGCGGGGGATCGGCAGGGGTTCTGGGAAAATCTCAAAAATGAGAGGGAAGAGCAGAAGAACTTTCAATCAGATAGCGGTTGGAACAACCAACTAGTAGTATGATTCTTCGCTGGGTGTTGAACGAAGGGACGAAGCGCGCATGGGAATGTCCAGAGTGCGGTAACATGTGTTCTTTACTCAACTCAACGGTAGCATTTGTTCTTAGTTCAACTCAACGAAATGAATAAATGAATAACACTTTGGCTAAAATACTTAAAGCACATAGCACTGTCATTGTTCGTGCAATATACTATTTGTGCTTTTGTGTTTAAATTCACGAAGTGAATACATTGTTGTAAATATATTCTGTCACTGTCTGTGTTCTGTCTCTCCATGATAATACTGAAAGTACTTTCATGTGTATACCCTCCTGAGTAAATGTATGTTTTCTGTCTTCCTAAACAATGTATTGCTTAGTGGGTTGTAACACATAAGCCACAAACAGTATATGTTACAGAGCGTATTGTCCGGCATATTTCGCGTAGGCGGTTTCAGCTGCTTTTATGCAAACAGAAAGAGTTCGTGTTACATTTGAAATTACCGCAGAGATAACAAATGCATTCAACCAATACCTGTGACTATGAGTTTTAATTGTTTCAGCTAAAGTATTATTCATTTATTCACTTTATATGTTATATAACTCTGTAGTATGTACCTGAGGAGATGCACTGAAATATGCCAGGCAATAAATCGTGCAACATACTGTTTGTGGCTTATGTGTTTAAATACCTGTGTCTATTAGTTCACAGCTGGTTCGTGATATGTCTGATCATGTTTCCACCTGGCGCTGGATCTTGTTAAGAGAAGTCCATAACGACGTTCCTGTTGATCTTTTACTGTTGATGCTGTACGCCAAAATTTGTCTTTTGGTTTCTACAGGTGCTGAGAGTAAACTTAACGTCCCCCTTTTAGATCAAAATTGATAGTTTTCTTTTGCTTCTTCTTTTTATTCGTTCTTCTTTCGTGAGGGAGTGCTTCACGCCTAGATACCCAGATACCCAGTGGGGTCTGTTCCTATGAAAGAGTCTGCTTGCGAAAATTATATGAGTGCTCCATTGAATGTGTGTGTGTAAAAGCACTGGTCTAGCCCTCTTCTACTTTTTCTTCGTTCCTCTGTCGGGGGTGTGTGTCGCATCTATTCACACACCTCAAAGTGTGTCCGTCACATCCATTCACACACCTCAAAGTTTGTGCGCCACATCCATTCACACACCTCAAGTTTGTGCGTCACATCCATTAATACACCTCAAAGTTTGTGCGTCACATCCGTTCACACACCTCAAAGTTTGTGCGTCACATCCATTCACATACCTCAAAGGTCGGCGTGTCCGACTTCGGCAGGTATTTTGGTTAGGTTTGCTTCCTCTGTCTGGTCTGTGGCGAAGGGGTTACGAATTCGTAATATAGCATACCTCGTTTGAAACACAGCTGCGGGCGATATAGAAGCAGATCACCTTGCGTTGGTTTCCATTCAATTTTTATGAGTGCCGGTCGTTCAGAAAGCAATGGCAAAATACTGAATGTAAACTTCCCCAGGAATCACAAACAGCCAAAAAAAAAAAAAAATGCTGGTGTTAACTGCTACGTCCTGTAAAGGATATACTAATAATTTTGTGCTTTCTCTAGACAAATTCCCTCCAGGGTAACGGGCACTACCTATCGTGTAGATATTGTATTCCTTAATAAGATTGCCAGGGCGGTGATTTACGGCCAACTCTTTGCGATATCCTACTACAGTAACAATTTTAACATGCACAGTGTGTTAACGAAACCTTCCATTTTACGCCTCTATCAGAGAAGCTAGGGCTAGTTAGTTAGTCGACAGATCATACTCATTGCACATCGAACCTTTCAGTCCATAAGTGCTCGGATCCCCTCCTCAGCAAATCCGACTGCGTGTAGCGGCTCACGACACCAGTTCTGTGTTAGTTTATTACTCTTCTTTGGCTTCCTGCGTAGTATTCTTGTTTGGCCACACCTCTTTTAACTTGCTGTTCTCGCAGCCTGACCATGGTTGTAGATTTCAAGTCACCTCTTGGTTCTCGTAAACGACTTACTTCTCGTAGAGCATTCAGAATGTCTGCCTGGTCCATGGCTCGTCCGCCTTCCACAGTAGCCCTACCTGCAAGCCTGTCAGTCTGCTCATTCCCTTGTACACGCGCATGTCCCGGCACGAAGATGAAACTAATCTTTGCCAGCCTAGACCGCTCCAGAGACAGCAGCCACTCTATTCGGACCCACCCCATCTCTATCCTCCTGAGCATACTCACTGAGTCACTAAGGACACATGACTGATTGAATGTCTGTGTCTCGAGCCATGTTATTGCTTCACTTACTGTCATGATTTCCATAGTCAGGCTGCTTGTGGTCAAAACAAAAGCGCCAGATTCTTCCTTCACAATTTTCCCTCCGGCCTGAACGTAAAGGCCTTGAACTTCTCACTCCTCTGACGACCGAACCTTCAGTGTAAATGACAACATAATCCTCTAAAGACTCTAAAGAATTCCCGAAGATCAGAGCCTGTACTTCCATCTCCACAGCAGTTGGATTTTCTTGTATGAATTTCCTGTCTAGTTGGATGCACACTGAAAAGGATGTACATAACTCTGTTGGCGATTGTACCCACTCCTCGCCAGGTTCTAAGTCCTCAAGTGAACACACCTGCTGAAGAATGTCTTCGGCTTGACCCATCCACGACTTTCCTCTTTTTAACCTGCCGCCCATTACCTTCTTAATCTCGCTATACAGTGAATGTTGTGTGTTTGCGTTGACTCTGAGATAGGCACGTGCTTGGCAAAATTGTATTCTGTCCCTCATGGCTGGAAAATCAAGAAGGTAGCGCATCGACCTGCATGCTGTATATCTTGTACATCCAAGAATAAGGAGCATAGCTTCGTTCTGTATCCTTTCCATCCTTTCTATCTGCTTATGGCTGAGAGTCAGTATCGCCATCGCATACTCAAAAACAGAAAGGACCTGACCCTCGTAAAGAAGACATAGATGGCGCTGCTCACAGTTTGCCGCCGCCATCACCCGCATCACAACCAAACCCCGTTTGGCCTTTGTTATCACATGGTCTACGTGCTCAGTATAAGCTAGGCTTCGATCAAATGGTATCCCCAGGTAATTCATTGCCTGCGTTATTTCCACCGTCTCCGAACCCAGATTTACAGTTGGCGTTGGAGTGTTGAGAATGTGGTTATTCAAAGAGAACCATGTCACTGTTGCCTTTGTTGGGTTGATCATTGCTCCAGCTTGGACACACCAAGTGCTTATGCGATTGAGTTCGGTTTGCAGTTCCACAGCAACCTGCTCTCTATCCTTACCCTGACGATATACTAACACATCGTCTGCATACTACAATGTCCTCCCCGGTCCAATGATTAGCTCGCTGGTGATTCTCACATTGTAGGCGTTGAACAGCACCGGAGATAATGGTGATCCCTGTGGTAGGCCAGGATATATTATTCTTGGTTCCGAAGTCCAACTGCCACATCTAAAAACTACTTTCCGTTGGAAGAAGGCTGCAGCGATCCAACTAAGGAGGAAAGGACTTATCTTGAGTTCAAGAAGCTGAAGCATTAAAAAATCCAATGATATACTCTGTTGTACGCATCCTCAAGATCAATCGCTGCAACAAATGTTTCAATGCCTGAGTAGAAACCTTCATTGACATCATGGGCAAAAACTGTTGCATTGGTCCAGGTTTTTCCTTTTGGACAATACCCTCCCAGGGTAGGTTGGAAAACACCTTGCCTCTCTAGCTGGCTTGATATTTTCTGGCAATTAACTTCAACAGCAGCTTTCCTATTGTATTCTGCAGGCTTATTACTCGATGTCCCTGAATTTGTGTGTGGTCTTTGCCAGGCTTCGGCAAGGGAATCAGATAGCTGTGTAATCACTCCTCCTTGATGCTAGCACTCCCTATACTGTTGTTGTACATGTCTGTAGCTCGTTGTCGGTACACCTAATGATGTCGTCATATCTTATGCCATCTGGCTCTGGAGCGCTGTCTTTTGATCGTCGAAGCACAGCCTTGATTTATTTCATTATCACTATGTCTTAATCTGAAATGTTCTGGCCTTGCACCAATCTGAGGTGACCTCCTTGGCAAGATTTCGGCCTCTCATGTCTGTCTGGTTGTTCTGCTCTAGATAGTGTTCGAAGAGGGCTTTGCCCTTGTTCTCGTCAGTCCTTTGCCAGATGAGGTCAGCACCCCGGAAGTCATGAATACTCTTATTCTTGACTACCCCACTCATGCTTTTATGTAGTCGCCAGAACAATTTCAGTGACTTGTCTGTGCTTACTTTTTGACATACCTCTACCCATTTTTCACTTGTTACCATGTTAACCAGTTTTTTGTTTTTTTAAATAACTTTCTTTTGTAAATTCATGCAATGACTAGAATGGGCAACTCTGTTCTTTTTGGCGTTTCGCCATTTCATTACAGCACTACTCTTATCCACCAAGGCCTTTCCCAACTCAAAATTCCACCAAGGTGGTTGCTCCCACCTTTATTTTTTCCTGCCCTGAAGCTTTCTGTGCTTGTCGCGCCTTATTTTACTCACCACATCTTGCCCTGTACTGTCATACAGGAAAGTCATGAACGTTGACTTGTGCAGCCTGGTTCTGCCTTTCTCTACCAATATGCTGCAAGGGTGATGTTCACTGCCGTGGTACCCTAGAACACCCCATCTACACACTGTAGTGAGTGAAGGAGAAACCAGCGCCAGATCAATAGCACTGTCCTCATCGCCTGGACGGCTTGCTGTCCTGGTGACACAACCACTGTTGATACAAAGCAGGTAAATGGTACAAGTTCAATCTCGAACTCATCCCCCTGTGTGTTGGAAGAAATGTTTCCCCATGATCTACCTTTAGCGTTGAAATCGCCATAGAAAATAACATTTCTCTCGTGACCTAATGTGTCACTTAAGCACTGACACTTTTGGGAATCCGCACTCGCATTACGGGCATATACATTAACCAACATGAATGGTAGACCGGATCGAACTCTAACCGCCTGTATTTGTATGTCGTCACTGTCCCACCTGGACATGTCTTAGCTCTGAAGCCACCATACTGTCGCGAATGAGAATCGCCATTCCCGGGTGTCTTAGAAGACTAGAAGCTAAGGTACCCGACCTTACTACCCAAGAGACAAAGGGCACGCATGATATCATTAGATACCAACGAACCTTGGTAAAATTTCCAGCCCTGTGCAGGAATCAAACCCTGTACGTTCTGAGCCGGTGTGCGTCACGTTAACATCTCAGCCGTGGCTGCCAAGAATTTGGAAGTCTAGATTAGATAATCTGGTATTTGTTTGTGTAACTGGAAGACTAGATTAGATAGTCTGGTATTTGTTTTTGTAACTGGAAAGCAAAATCTAGACGATATTTCGGCAACTGGAACGATTTGGGGAAAGAGAGATAGAGGAAGACAGCGATAGATAATGCTTGATAGTGTTGTGTCGTGGTACCAGAGGGTGTCAGCGCATGATTAGATACCTGCCGTTGGAGATCCCAAGGTGTGGAGAAGCCCGCGCTAGTCGGCAAGATACTTGATGATGATGATGATGATGATGATGATGATGATGATGATGATGATGATGATGATGATGATGATGATGATGATGATGATGATGATGAAAATGTTAGCCGTCTTGTATCCGACAGATCATCATTAACAGGTAGAACGTCCACCTCAACATTTCCCTCCCCACATCCGCCTGGAATGACTCCGATCTATGCCTATTCCCTTCTCATTATCGTTACTATCTAAATAAAATTTTATAAAATTGCCCGTGTAATTTCCTGATATTAGTCTATGAAGTTATAGGACCATTGCAATCTGTAGACAAGATTGCATGGAGGAGTAGATGGGCGATCATTCCCTCACTTAGCGAGACGACGAGCGAAGGTTCGAACCCTCATCTGCCCGTACTCATAACATAATCGTCGCGGTTCCATGAGTGTAGTGACTATCATAAACCCACCGTGGCATTGTACAACATATTAATATATTCCCAAGTACCATGTCTGCATTACTGAAAAAAAATCTATTTTACTGCATCGGATTTTATCTCGTTTTATTGGGCTCGTTTTCTTTCCACGAAACTGCCTGCCGAAAGCTTCGCACTGGTTACTATCCGTTCTGATTTTTATCATATATCTCTCAGCCGGTGCTGTGGACAAGAGGTTACAAATGGAATTCGTAATCCTGAGTACCCCGGTCGAAACAGCTGTAGGCAATTTGGAAGCAGATGCCATGCGCTGGTTTTAATATAGTAGTATGAATGCTGGTTATTTAGAAAGCAGTGGCAAACTACTGAGTGTAAATTGCCAAGAAATCACAACCAGCCAAACAATTATGGTGATGACTGCGACGTCCTGTTCATTAATGAATGAATGAATGAATTAATTAATTAATTTCAATCATTCAGTAGCGTGTCCTTTGCAAAACCTCGCTCCCATAACAACCTTCCGGAACACCTCTCGATCATAAGCAAGATGTACCGCGTTCGATACACCCATCTGGAGACCATCCGCCACATCATGCACCCATCTTCTCTTTGGCCTTCCTCTTTCTCTCTTCCCAGGTATATACCCCTCCATTATTATTCTCTCCAACCTTTCATGACTTTTCAGGTGACCAAAATATTTCAATTGCCTTTGTTTTATCGTCTTTAGTAGCCAACCTTCTTGAATATTCAAATCGTGAAGTATATATGCATTTGTTCTTTTCTTTATCCAAGTTATTTTTAGAACTGTCTATAACATTTATATTCAAATCCATTTATGCGATGTTCAGCTTGTTCAGTAAGTGTCCAGGTCTCACAGGCGTATGTGGCAATGGGAAAGATGCATGCTCTTAAAAATCTAATGTTTATAGTTCTATCTGTCCCTCGCCACAGGTTATTCAGTTGTTTTAGTCTTTTAAGGGCAATAGATATTCGTCTTTTAACTTCTTTTATTGTGTCACCATTGTTGGTAATCAATGACCCAATAAATGTTTTGCGTATCCTTTTACAGGACTTAGCTGTCAACAGCAGCATCTTTCAGCTGTCTGTTGATCTCTTGGCAAGATTACGCTCAGTAGTTTGCCATTGCTTTCTGAGCGGCCGGCTCAGTATCCGCAAGTCACGAGCGGGGGTCGAACCACCTCAGTTCTCGCTCCGCTGCGAGACTCTGCGTGATAAACGGGATTACAGAGAGAAAGTGTTGTAACCCCACAGCCAGAGAGACCGGCAATCAATGACCCAAGATACTCGAAATATTCTACCACCTCCAATGTTTCCTCTTTAACATATATTTATGTCTCCATAGTAGTTGTATTTGTATGCATCATCTTTGCTTTTGCTATGTTAAGACATAAGTTGTGATTGTCACTATTCAATTCGGTGGAGGTTTTTAGGTTTTCTATACCATTCTGTGTTGTGATAGCAATACTGTATCATCAGCATATAGAATCTATGTTATTTCATGACCACCGATATTTAGGGCATCATATTGCTCCCTGGTTATGTAATCTCTAACATTTCTCATTATATTTTCGGCGTACAGGTTACACAGATAGGGGGACAGCACACAATCAATTCACGGTTTTCATTTGATTCTTATAGGACATGCCCATTGGTTGTTGTTGTTGTTGTTGTTTTTTTTTTTTGGGGGGGGGGGGAAGGGGGGGGGGAGAGAATATCCGTGGTATTCTTTGCATTTTCCCCAGAAACCACATTTCCACTGCCATTAGATATTTTTCTGCTTGTCTGCTCATTGTGTACTTTTTTCATGCAACTAACTTTTTATCTCATGTGGTTCGTTTTCTTTCCACGAAACTGCCTGCCGAAAGCTTCGCACTGGTTACTATCCGTTCTGATTTTTCTCTCTCTATTCGGGTGAATGTCCTGATACGGGCAGCTAGTCTTCAGCTTGTCGTTGTTCTCTTTTAGTTTGTTATTTTACAGTTGTTGTTCTGTGAATACATTATGTTACAAGCCCTTGTATATCTTGATCCTGTCTACAAGTACGAGGGGGCTTCACTTCGCATGATTTTATTGTGTTATTGTGTGTGGTAAGTACATTCTGAAAAATTATAGAATAAATGTATCTGTTTACGATGTAGTTATCACGGCGTTCAATGCAGTGCCCTCCAGCGTCCGATAGAGTGCTTGGATTCCAGTAGAAAAAAGTTATCTTGGTCGCGGGTGTAAACACTCTGGGGGTCACTACTCGTTGTGCCTGGCCAGGTCGTTTACATTCTGTCACAGAAGATACTCCGTTGTGAAACTTCCTACTCCACACATACACTTGCTGGACTGGCAGGCATGCATCGACATACTGCACCTTCATTCGCCGATGAATTTGAATAGGTTTCACCCCTTCACTGATTTAAAAAAAAAAAAAACGGTACATGTCAAAAGTGGCGCAGCAATCTTTAAACTGTCTTTGTGAATTCATCTGTTTGTCTGCACCCTGATGTCACGTGCTGAACACTCTTGACATCCTTAACAACAATATTGACAAGCTACAAGACAATGGAATGGTTATTGTAATTTATTTCACACTTTTAAGGTTTTCATTTGAAGCCTCCCCCCCCCCCACCCCTCTCGTTCTGTACATGTCATTTCTTTGTGTTTCATTTTAATTTTCATTTAGATTCTCTGTTTCTTTGTTAAAAATTTGACATTTTTGTAGCAAAGGGATTATGTTTGATTTGCCACATTCTGTACAGATTGGTTGTTCCATGTGTATGCAACCTTTCCAAGCCTCAGGTTCCACATTGTTTCCCTTGTTGTGATTTTTATATTTTCAGTTATTTGTGTCTTTCCGTTCGGTGTATTTATTACTTAGATTTTCTTGATTTTTATTTATTTCCATTTCCATTATCTGATTCTTCTTCTTTTATTTGTGTTTTCCCAGGTCTGCTTCTATTTATGTCTTGCTTCTAGTTCATGTTTTAGCTGCTGGGTCTGATTGTTTGTGTCCTGCTTTTCCTTGATGTGGTTCACTGCAGCCTTACTCTTTTAATCGTATATGTATGAGGATATTTGAGTGAGTGGGAGAGAAAAAGGTGGAGAAAGATGCAGAGCGATGTAGAGAGAGAGAGATGGAGTGGGAGAGAGTAAACATAGAGATTTAGAGAGATTGGAAAAAGATGGAGATAGACTTGGAGAGAGAAACGGTGAGAGAGATGGGGGCAGAGATGGAGATGTAGAAGGGGATGGGGAGAGAGATGGAGATGGGAAAGAGAGATGGGGAGTTAGATGGGGAAAGAGAGATGAAGGAGAGAGATGGGGAGAGTGATGGAGAGGGAGATGTGGAGAGGGAGATGTGAAGAGGGAGATGGAGAGAGAGGTAGAAAGAGAAATGTAGAGAGATCGTAGGAGAGAGAAATGGAGAGAGAGAGAGATGGTAGGAGAGAGGAATGGAGCGAGATGGAGACAGACACACGGAGTAAGAGATAGATGGAGAGAGAGATAGACAGAGCGATGGAGAGGGAGATGGGGGAGAGGATGAGAGAGAGAGAGAGAGATGATATAGAAAGATGGGAAGAGAGATGGGGAGAGAAAGATGGAGAGAAAAAGGTGGAGAAAGATGGAGAGAGATGGAGAGAGAGAGAGATGGAGTAGGAGAGAGTAAACATAGAGATTTAGAGAGATGGGAAAAAGAGGAGAGACAAATGGAGAAAGACATGGAGAGAGATATTGATATAGAGAAATTGCGAGAGATGGAGATAGACCTGGAGAGAGATGGTGAGAGAGATGGGGGAGGGAGAGAGAGATATAGATGTAGAAGGGGATGGGGAGAAAGATGGAGATGGGAAAGAGAGATGGGGGAGAGATGGGTAGTAAGATGAGGAAAGAGAGAGGAGGAGAGAGATGAGGAGTGTGATGAAGAGGGAGATGTGGAGAAGGAGATGTGGAGAGGGAGATGTGGAGAGGGAGATGTGAAGAGGGAGATGGAGAGAGAGAGGTAGAAAGAGAAATGGAGAGAGATGGAAGGAGAGAGAAATGGAAAGAGAGTTGGTAGGAGAGAGAAATGAAGAGAGAGATGGTAGGAGAGAGGAATGGAGCGAGATGGAGAGAGAGACACGGAGTAAGAGATGGATAGATAGATGGGGAGAGAGATAGACAGAGCGATAGAGAGGGATATGGGGAGAGAGGATGGGAGAGAGAGAGATGATATAGAAAGATGAGAATAGAGATGGTGAGAGAAAGATGGAGAGGAAAAGGTGGAGAAAGATGGAGAGAGAGATGGAGAGAGAGAGAGAGAAAGAGAGGAATGGGGTCAGAGTCCAGAAACGAACCACGAACTTCTGACCGCGAGACTGGCGGTTTGCCAACTCCCACCCAAGGACCGAAGACCTGCAATGACTGCCCTGTCTAATCCAATGTGACGTTTAATATGCCTAAAGTACTTTAGTTTCCGAGACATGTTGTTGAGGTAGGTTATGTTATGTTATGTTATTTTAGGTTAGGTTATGTTATGTTGTGTTTGTTAGGTTAGGTTAGATTATGTTGTGTTTTTTTAAGGTTTTTGTGTGTGTTGCGTATCACTTACGGGACGTTGCAGTCAACACCAGCATTTTCAGCTGCTGTTGATGTACTAGGCAAGTGTTACGTTCAGTAGTTTGCCATTGCTTTCTGAACGACCGGCCCTACTACTACGTTTTCGAAAATACCAGCACCGCTGTGTTTCGAACCCGGGTATACGGGCTCACAAACCGCGTTCGCAAGCCCTTAGCCACAGAGACCGGTTTTTTTTAAGGTTAGGTTAGGTTATATTTGTTGTTTTAGGTTAGGCTAGGTTATTTTATGTTACGTTATTTTAGGTTAGGTTAGGTTATTTAAGGTTATGTTAGGTTAGGTTAGGTTAGGTTAAGTTACATTGGCACCTTGCCGTCTTGACAAACGATAGTTTGTTACATTGTGTTTCATAAAGGCTTAATAACTACAACCCATGGCCATGGCGAATGTGACTGATAAGGCCAATTCGCGCTGTAAATGTTCGTTAATAGTGGATGCACATGAACACAAGGTCATTTTCACCATCATGCACTATCTTACGTCTCACACAATAATATTATCCTTTGCCTTTATTCCATTTCTGATATTTGTCCTCCATACAACACGTTCAGTGGCGACTTGCTCCCAATGTGCATTATCAATGCCTGTATCAGTCATGTCGGCTTACACACATCTTTGTATCGTAGTAGACGCCGACCCTGAGATCTCTTACCCACCTGTAATTCACCAAAAAATATGTCCTTTGGTATTCTACCATCGTCAACCCTCCTAATGTGTCCTATCCATCTAAGTCTAAGAAGACTGAGCACGGAA
Organism: Cepaea hortensis; assembly: GCA_963921405.1. NCBI lineage: Eukaryota > Metazoa > Mollusca > Gastropoda > Stylommatophora > Helicidae > Cepaea > Cepaea hortensis. The sequence continues at coordinate 389,216,673 of OY992876.1, forward strand.
CAAACCGTCACACAACCCGATCTTTCCAATACTTCAGTATTTGTGATCTTGTCTTGCCACTTAATACCAAGTATTCTTCGCAGACACCGCATATGAAAGCTGTTTAAACGTTTCTCTTGATGTGAGTAATTTGTCCAAGCTTCACTGCCATGAAGAAGAGTACTAAGGACACTGGCTTGATATACAAGGTCTTTTGTTTTGGCAGTTAGCTTTCTGTTCTCCGAGACTCTTTATCTTAACCTGTTCATTGTTGTGGCTGCTTTAACAATCCTGATGTTGATTTCCTGAACTAGGGATAACTTGCTATTTACCTCTGGTCCTAGATATGTAAACTTGTCTACTATCTCTAGTTCGGCATCGTCAATAAATATTGATGGTACCCCATGTGCACCTTGTGACATAATCTGTGTCTTCTTTTTGCTCTTGCGACAACCAAAGAATAATCCGTATCACAGTCAGCATTGTAGTAACTTCGAGTTAATGATGTTTGGTTCAGATGTTGCCTCCGTGTGATGATGAAGTCCAGCTGATGCCAATGACCGGATCTTGGATGTTTCCATGTGACCTTATGCAGCCCTTTTGTTTTAAAGAAGGAGTTTGTAATACATAGGTCATTTGTGGTGCAATGCTCCAAAAGCATTTGCCCATTTCCATCCATGCGACTGATGTATTTTCCCATGCACACTGGCCATGAACTCGAGTCCTTGCCCACACGAGCATTGAAATCACCGAGCATATAAATGTAGTCGGATTTTGGAACTGTCTTAATCACAGAGTCTAGCTCCTCATAGAACGAATCCTTCACATCATCAGAAGAAGTGAGTATCGGTGCATATGCAGTGATAATGGTGGCAAAACCACAAGAGGTTGCCAAGCGCAGGGATAATAGTCTTTCATTACCTCCAGCTGAAATTTAAATCATTCCCAGTTGCGAATTTTTCACTGCAAAGCCCACACCATGTTGCCTTTTTTTCTGCCTGCCCTCTACCCTTCCACAAACAGGTGTAATTGTTTTCCCTGAGTGACCCTTCCTCAGCGAGGTGAGTCTCCTGTAGGCCAGCAATATCAAAGTTAAGACGATTGAGTTCGGCATCAATCACAGCCGTTTTTCTCACATCGTCAATATTCGTCAGGTTAGTGGAAAACCCTGGACACGTGGTTCTTATGTTCCAGGTGCAAGCCGTAGCTTGAGGTTTCTATTTTTATTTTTATTAGTACTTGGTGCATTGGTTTAATAGCCCGCGATTCAGATTTTTTCCTAGCCCCAAACACCCATTGAAACAGGCAGGCTATGGTGGATCAGCACCCAATTGGCCGGGTGCTGCCCAGCTTAAGGCGGGCGGTAGCTGATCAGTGACACTTGTAGGTGTCTCCCACCGTCAGAGGCAACGCGTGGCGCCTCATGTCTACTCCACTTGACTAGGACTTATAAACCTATAAACTTATTATGCTACCTCTCGCTTTGATTCCGAGACCGGTTAAGACCAGGGATGGAGTTATACTTCTCCATAGCACAAAGCCTGGGCTAAACTATAGAGACCATGTGTTGCCCATGCAACATGATCCCTCTCTCGGCGTGCCTAGTTCACTCCCGAGGAATGGTAACACCTGTACATCTGGAAAAAGACAAGCTGCAGAAGCTGCCGGATGAACAAAGCAATGCTCTAACTGTCCGCCTGTCGGAGCTTCAATCCTAGACCAGCTGCCAACCAAGGCTTAGGGCTTGGTCTGCCCTACCATGACATTTTGTCTTTAGGTTGCATTTCCTCGCACCAGGATAAGGCTTGTACCCTCCCAATTGCGCTCTACCGCTCGAAGCCGTTGGCAAAATATGGGTTGTCGGGTTTGGTAAACGCCGCCCAACATTCGGCGCTAACAGAAAGCAGGTAGTACCGTCTACTGTCATACGGTAGCTCAGTCATATCTGAAAAAGACCTGACACTTTAGGTTTCGGTAGGTTATATTAGTTTGTGTTATGTTACGTTATGTTATGTTATGTTATGTTAGCTTAACTTACGTTAGGTTAGGTTATAATATGTTATGTTAATCTATGCTATGTTAGGTTATATTATGTTATCTTAGGTTAGGTTATGTAAGGTTAGGATAGCTTAGCTTATGTTATCTTAGACTAGGTTATGGTATGTTTTCTAGGTTATGTTAGATTATGTTATTAGATTAGATTATGTTATGATTTTAGGTTATGTTAGGTTATGTTATGTTTTAGGTTAGGTTAGGTTATGTTATTTTATGTAGGTTAGGTTATGTTATTTTAGGGTAGATTATTTTAGGTTATGTTAGGTTAGATTATGTTGGGTTAAGTTATGTTATGTGTTTAGGTTAAGTTATGTTATGTTATGTTTTCAGGCTATGTTATATTATGTTATGTTGTGTTAGCTCAAGATAGGTTAGGTTAGGTTAGACAATGCAATGTTGTTATTTCATGTTATTTTATTTTAGGTTATGCTATGTTATGTTAGGTTAGGCTGTGCTATGTTATGTTATATTATGTTATTTTATGGTGACTTACGTGAGGTTAGGATTGCGCATTTCCACATATACACTATAATGTATAAATGCCATCCCCTGTCTATAACACCATCGGTCTTCAACGGTTGTTTCATTTTCACTTGTATTATCGTCATTGACATGCTGCGTGTCGAGTGACGCAGCCCATAATGTGTGTGTGTGTTTTTTAATTTTTATGTTAAAACTGTCATCCAGCTCTATTCTCAATAAGCTGATAACTGATGTTTGTTAAATTCCTGATAAGTTTATTATTGATTCTTGATTGACAGTTTCTTACGAAGTTAACAATTGACTCTTGATCATTTGTTGATACTTTGATAATTATTGATGTTATTCTTGGTGCATTAATATTCTTGATCTTTTGATATTTACATATAATCAAGAATTGATAGTTGACGAGTCCTCTAGCTGCAACACTCTTTATCTTATCTTCACAGACTCCTCCAAACCCAAACTCTTCCATTCGTCATCATGTTCTAATTTCCATATAACATTTGCATAAAGTCAAGGACCCTTCACGCACCTTAATGCACACACTGGACATTTGGTGCTACAGCCATACCACCACTGGGTGGGTGATGTTTTCAGTAGCACATCATTCATTCATTCATTCAGTAGCATGTCCTTTGCAGAACCTCGCTCCCATAACAACCTTCCGGAAAACTTCTCGATCACAAGCAAGATGTCCCGCGTCTGATACACCCATCTGGAGATCATCCGCCACATCCTGCACCCATCTTCTCTTTGGCCTTCCTCTTCCTCTCTTCCCAGGCATATACCCTTCCATTATTGTTCTCTCCAAACTGTCGTGACGTTTCAAGTGACCAAAATACTTCAATTTTCTTTGTTTTATCGTCTTTAATAGCCATCCCTCCTCAATACATCAACTGCTTTTATTTTCCAGGATATTTCCAACCTGATTCAGAGCCGAACAAAGAGTAGGTGTGGACCAAACATGGTTCACGGTCAAATGAACAACTATTATAATGTAAATTTCCGCTCACTGAGTATATAAATTGTCGAAGATAACACGAAACAAAACAAATAACACCATGACGCCAGTACAGCGATATATCGTCCTTCTGTCTAAATGGGTGGTCAGAGTTGGCGATATATTATCCTTCGGCAATGAATCAAATAGTATCCATTCTAGTCCGGAGACCCTATGTCAAAATTTAATCAATCAATCATGTACCGTCTTCACAATAAAGGTTGGCTGCAGTGGATCTCCAACATTGTCTGTCTCTCGCTCTGACTGTACATTCTGTCAGATTGCTATTCGTCCATCTCTTGGAGTTATCTTCCCACTTGTATCGTTGTCTACTTCTTGCTCGCTTGCCATCAACCTTACCCTCCAGTATGGTTTTTATCTGAGTATTATGTCTTTTAACGGGCGAAATATTTAACTTGCCGCTTTTTTATTTCTTTCATCAACTATCTTTTCATTCCTAGTTTTTCTAGAACCTCTGTATTTTATTGTTTTTTGTTTCTATGAAACAAAACTTAATCATCCGTTTAATTCAGTTTCAAACACATGACTTCCGCGCCGGCAGGCAAGCGTATAGTACGTAAAATAAACCAGGACCGTTGTGGCTACGTCTATTTTCTGTATTTCCTCTAGAGGCTACTTACTTGTCCATAACGAAAGATTTCCCTTAAGCGGCATGAAGAAACCGCCAAACTATACGCTCATTCTAAAAATACCATGGGGGAAAATTGTTGCTATGTCTTCCGGGAAAATCTTAAACAGATCGAAATTCAATCACTCGAATGACATGGCGGTTCCGAATGGGAATAAAGAAAGTCGTTTTCGACTGGGCTTTCTAAAAGGTATAAAGATAAAATTGAAAGATGTGTGTAATAGATCTCTAGATGTGTCGGAGACAACTAACATCCCCCCTACAAACAGTTGATTGCTATTTCTGTGCCTTTCTATAGCCTGCCAGCCCTGGAGATTCCACATCTTTGCTTTAGTACTCTTTCTCTTACCTCCATATTCTCGCTGCCTGTCTGTTTGCAGTTCTTGCCCTCAATACATAATACAAAAATACTTTTATGTTTTCCGCCGGTTCTTGCCTGAGGCGAGCTGGATAATTTCCTTCACATTTTTTGCAATGCTATGTAACATTTTCCAATTATTAATTTTATTTTCAACTCTTGTAACGGAAACAAAAATGTTAAAATTGCTCTGTTCCTTTTTAGTTTTCTTTTGTTTGTCTTATTTTTACTTTCCCTGTAATTTTCTCTGTTTGATATGTTTTAGAATTTGCGCGTGTTTGCGTTGTGGTTTAAGGTATGGTGTTTAATAAATTCCCCGTTACATCGAGTCAAGGGTCGGAAATCAGCTGCGGGTTATTTGGAAGCAGACCGAATTGTGTTGATTTTGATGGTGTGAATCATCGGCTTTACGGAAAGCAATGGCAAACTACTGCACTAGCATTGCCTCACAAGAAGTCAATAGATGATGAGGTTAATTACAACGTCCTGTAAACGATATGCTACTAACTTTAACTTATTCAATGCCGAAGGATAATACATAGCCAAATGTGACTTTCCATTTAAACCGAAGGATGATATTTCGCGATATTAGGGTCATCATGTTATTTGTTTCATTTCGTGGTATTTTAAATAATTGTAATGCTCAGCGAATGGGAATTTAGATTATAATACTTGTTAATTTTATATGTATCATGTTTGGTCAAAACATACTTTTTTTTTGGCACTGAATCTGTTATTACGTATGTTTGTTGTTGTTGTTGTTTTTTTTGTTGTTTTTTTTTTTTTGTTTGTTTTTTTTGTGTGGTAAAGAATAATGTGCCATTTTGACGCGGCAGAAAGCGATCATGTCTTTTCAGGTTCTCTCTGTTACAGGCGTGTTTTTATTTTCTCTGGCATCCTCTGTCTACAAATATATCAGTTTTAAACCGTGGCAGTGTTCTCTATTGCCGCGTTTACCATCAACATCGTCATGCTGCGTGTCGTTTGACGCAACCGATTGTCTCCTTTTTTTTATTTTATTTTTAAAACCATCTGGCATCTTTATTCTCCGTATGTTGATAATTGATTATTGATAAGGTTGTTAATAAACTGATAATTGATTCTTGTTAAGATCTAAAGCTGATGATAGATTCTTGATTGATAGGTTCTTGATAAATTGATAATACATCTTGATATATTTATAATTCTTGATGTTATTCTTGGTAAGATTATATTCTTGATCCGATAATCCGGCAAAGAAACCACTGGCATTCTCTAAGAGTTAATCCCCTTAAATCTATTTATATCGCGTGCCATTTCATCCACTCTAAAATCGCCCCAATTTTATCAGACACCGCCTAGAGTGGCACCGGTAATTGACACTCTACGAGGTGTGGCAAAGTAAACTAGTTAGTCGTTAGTTAGTAGCGGTTTCAACTTTCAAAGGGTCGCCCCAGCATTTTCCTTTCCTGTGCCAATGAATATATATCGCACAAAATACTCCTCACTGCCCCGTGTGAAAAGTGGAACAGACAGGAGTCTCGACAATCCACAGTCTATACAGCTCATATTCTATTTCAGTATTCATACAAGTCGCGTCTAGTAACCTGTGAGTTAATATGTGGTGGAGCTGTTGTTGTTTTATTAAATGTATTTACGTTTGCTCGCTTTGACGTACGTTACAAGTATCTAAGAAATCGGAGTGGGTTCAACCGAATACGAGGGACCACTTATAATATGGGAAACTGAATCAATCAATCAATCATTTGCCATGCCGGAAAGCATGGGCGGTCATGACTCGCCATTTCACTCGATCACCAGAGTCGTGGATCAGCTTAGTGTTCCTGTCTCGTCCATGTCATGTGGTCAAGCCATCCAGGTATTTTCCTCTCGGTCTTCCTCTTGGTCCGTTCCCTTCGATCTTGCCAGTTGTCACTAAGTTCTCCAATCCATTTCTTCTCATAACATGTCCAAAACATTTTGACTATCTAAGTCTAATTTCTCTAATCAATTTACTATTTTCATTTGTCTCCCGTAGTACTTGGTCATTGGTTTTCTGTCTGTCCATTGTAATCTTTGCATTTTCCTCGGAAACCACATTTCTGCAGCCATCAGATGTTTTTCAGCTTGACTGCTCATTGTCCAAGTTTCACATCCATACAAAAGAACAGGCTTTATGTATCCCCTCAACACTCTTTTTCTCGTTTCAATTGACATCTTTTTATTGGTCAGAATGGTTTTCATCTTGCTAAAGGCTACTTTCGCCATGGCGATTCGTGCTCTAATCTCTTCAAGGCATCTCCCATCAGATAAATGGCGGTGAAATGACGCGTCTATTCTTCGGGGAGACGCTCTTTGGTGTTTTCCTGTGGATTATGTGATGTTATTTCGTATTCGTTTATTGGAAGTGTTCAAAAGAAGGTAGGTGGTGGATGAAATTTTGAGGTCAGCCGACAGATATTTGTTGGTTATAGTCTCAAGTTTCGCGACGGCAGGCAGAGGATCTCATTCGTGAGACAATGGCTGCGGTCAAATGACCAGTACGGTTACTGCCATAGAGGAATGCAACGGCAAACTACCTCTTTAAAAATGCCTAGTACATTATGATTCAAATATTGAGCACAACCCACCACTGGCAACGCTGATCGTATTCCTGTATGAACCTAAGGCCTATCCACGTCAATATGGAAGCACTATGAGGCCTGGTGTTCCTTGCCAGTGAGAAGTCCTGATCGTTCGGGTCCACATCGATTGACGGACGTCAGTCGCGGCGATTGGGCAATTTTGAGCATAGCCTACGATGGGTAACGTTGTAATATTCTGTTATGATAATTTGGGGTGTCCAGCGTGTGCCGCGTGGTTACACACCCGCTTCACACGCCAGTGATCCTGGGCTTGTTTCCGGATCCGGTCAGGGATATGCACTACTGACGAGCTCAAACGAGACGAAACTCGAGTATAGTGCTTCCATATTGACGTGGATAGGCCTTAGGTTCATACCGGAATACGATCAGCGTTGCCAGTGGTGGGTTGTGCTCAATATTTAAATTTCAAATCCCGAAACAACCAAATAATCAACATTATGATTCGCCTTAAGACTGATCATCGCAAGACAAGGACAGAGACATTAAAATTAGCAACATGGGAAACTAATACACCGCAAAAATCAGCCCATTGCACTAAATGTAGTAGCCAATGTATGGACTACGCTTGAGTTCAAAGCAAGCGAGCAAGTAAAAAGTGTTTCTTGATATGGTGAAGTTTATACGAGGGTTAGTTAGACGCATACCCTTTACAGGACGTCGCAGTCAACTCCAACATTTTTTGGCTGTTTGTGATCTCTTGGCAAGTTTACGTTCAGTAGTTTGCCATTGATTTCTGAACGACAGGCATCCTTATCATTTTATTTAAAACACCAATGCAAGGCGGTCTGCTGCCAAAGCGCGCGCAGCTGTGTTTCGAACGCTGTATACGGGATTCCGAACTGCATCCGTAACACTTTCGCCACGGTGGATAGATGAGGAAATGTGTCACAAAATAATTTAAGACAGTTGAACCGTGTTTCTTTGTAGTTTGAAAAGGTGTCATTATGTGGCATGACCATCTACCTCGATGGTTTGCATACTTACCGCATTCGTATGCGTGTGCACATACCGTTTGAACCACACATGTTGTTAATAATGTTGACCATGCTCGAAGAATGTACTACGGACGAATAGAGTGTTGTATATAAAATCTGATTCTTGTTCTTTATGATTTGCGTTCTTTAGTTGTCAGCCAGCCCGTTGCTGTGTATGTTCTAATGTTCTGTCGTCAGTGAGTTTGTATAGTATGTGAAACATGTCTTCGTTGTTTTTCGTATAGAACGCAAACATTCTTATTGTTATATTTTGTTTTGCCATTTCATGTTGTAGTCTCCATCTTGAACATTAACTGAATGAAGATAACAGATAACAGAATGAAGATTTAAACAAATAAATCAATGAAGAAAACAAATAACTGAATGAAGAAAACAAATAACTGAATGACGAAAACAAACAACTGAATCAAGATAACAAATAACTGAATGAAGACAACAAACAAATGAATAAAGAAAACAAATAACTGAATGAAGATAACAAACAACTAAATGAAGATAACAAATAACTAAATGAAAATAACAATTAACTGAAAAAGGATAAACATAACTGAATGAAGGTAACAAATAACAAAAATGATGATAAAATATAGAAGAATGAACATAACAAATAACAGAATGAAGATAACAAATAAGTGAATGAAGATAACAAATAACATAATGACATAACAAACATCAAAAATACAGAAACAAGTAATTGTGTGCGGTCAATATGACGGTGTCAGTGCTGTGACGTGGTAGATATCATGTTGGCTGTGTCAGTGTGGTAGATATCATGTTGGCTGTGTCAGTGTGGTAACGCGGTAGATATCATGTAGGCTGTGTCAGTGTGGTAGATATCATGTTGGCTGTGTCAGTGTGGTAGATATCATGTTGGCTGTGTCAGTGTGGTAGATATCATGTTGGCTGTGTCAGTGTGGTAACGCGGTAGATATCATGTTGGCTGTGTCAGTGTGGTGACGCGGTAGATATTATGTTGGCTGTGTCAGTGTGGTGACGTGATAGATATCATGTTGGCTGTGTCAGTGTGGTAGATATCATGTTGGCTGTGTCAGTGTGGTAGATATCATGTTGGCTGTGTCAGTGTGGTGACGTGGTAGATATCATGTTGGCTGTGTCAGTGTGGTAGATATCATGTTGGCTGTGTCAGTGTGGTAGATATCGTGTTGGCTGTGTCAGTGTGGTAGATATCATTTTGGCTGTGTCAGTGTGGTAGATATCATGTTGGCTGTGTCAGTGCTGTGACGCGGTAGATATCATGTAGGCTGTGTCAGTGTGGTAGATATCATGTTGGCTGTGTCAATGTGGTGACGCGGTAGATATCATGTTGGCTGTGTCAGTGCGGTGAAGCGGTAGATGTCATGTTGGCTGTGTCAGTGCGGTGAAGCGGTAGATATCATGTAGGCTGTGTCAGTGTGGTAGATATCATGTTGGCTGTGTCAGTGTGGTAGATATCATGTTGGCTGTGTCAGTGTGGTGACGTGGTAGATATCATGTTGGCTGTGTCAGTGCGGTGACGATTTAGATATCATGTTGGCTGTGTCAGTGTGGTAGATATCATGTTGGCTGTGTCAGTGCGGTGAAGCGGTAGATATCATGTTGGCTGTGTCAGTGCGGTGAAGCGGTAGATATCATGTTGGCTGTGTCAGTGTGGTAGATATCATGTTGGCTGTGTCAGTGTGGTAGATATCATGTTGGCTGTGTCAGTGCGGTGACGATTTAGATATCATGTTGGCTGTGTCAGTGTGGTGACGCGGTAGATATCATGTTGGCTGTGTCAGTGCGGTGACGATTTAGATATCATGTTGGCTGTGTCAGTGTGGTGACGAGGTAGATATCATGTTGGCTGTGTCAGTGTGGTAGATATCATGTAGGCTGTGTCAGTGTGATGAAGCGGTGGATATCATGTTGGCTGTGTCAGTGTGGTGACTGTAGATATCATGTTGGCTGTGTCAGTGTGGTGACTGTAGATATCATGTTGGCTGTGTCAGTGTGGTGACGCGGTAGATATCATGTTGGCTGTGTCAGTGTGGTGACTGTAGATATCATGTTGGCTGTGTCAGTGTGGTGTCTGTAGATATCATGTTGGCTGTGTCAGTGTGGTGGCTGTAGATATCATGTTGGCTGTGTCAGTGTGGTGACGCGGTAGATATCATGTTGGCTGTGTCAGTGTGGTGACGCGGTAGATATCATGTTGGCTGTGTCAGTGTGGTGAAGCGGTAGATATCATGTTGGCTGTGTTAGTGTGGTAGATATCATGTTGGCTGTGTCAGTGTGGTAGATATCATGTTGGATGTGTCAGTGTGGTGCCGCGGTAAATATCATGTTGGCTTGCGGCACTTGCTGTCATCTGTTGAAGTCCTCATCGAGACAGGAAGCATACTGTAAGATGTTAAGGTGGTCGGTACGCTATTGACCAAGTCACCAATCCAGAGTTGCTGGGTCTGTAAAGATATGATCCCGCATTTAAAATCCTTTTATTTCTCAAGAATCCTTTACTGTAACTTGCATACGTGCTGGCTTGACTTTCATTGCCGTGACAGCTTTATCTCCGTTTGACAGACAGTTCTCATGATCTTTAAAAGAGGTATAGTTTCCCTATGTTTGATGAATGATGGGTCGGTCTCAAAGACTGATAATTAGTTCAAGTAGCATCAACCAGTAGCCTGCTTACGCAAAACTTCAATCGGGTGACATTCTTTCGAAATGTTTCTCCGTCATAAGTCACGTGAAGATCCATCCATCCATCATGTGCCATGCCGGTAAGCGTGGGCGGTCATGTTCTGCCATCTCACTCGATCACCAGAGTCGTGGATCAGCTCCGTGTTTCTGTCTCGACCATGCCACGTGGCCAAGCCACCCAGGTACTTGCTTGTAGGTCTTCCCTTTGGTCTGTTCCCCTCGATCTTATCAGTTGTCACCAAGTTCTCCAAATAATTTCTTCTCATAACATGCCCCAAAAATTGTGACTGTCTACGTCTAATGTCTCTAATGAGTTTACGATCTTCATTTGTTTCTTGAAGGACTTGTTCATTGGTCTTTCTGGCTGTCCATGGTATTCTTTGCATTTTCCTCAGAAACCACATTTCTACAGCCATCAGATGTTTTTCAGCCTGACTGCTCATTGTCTAAGCTTCACATCCATATAAAAGTACAGGTTCTATGTAGCATCTCAACACTCTTTTTCTCGTTTCAATTGACATCTTTTTATTGGTCAGTATGTTTTTCATCTCGCTAAAGGCTACTTTTGCCATGGCGATTCTTGTTCTAATCTCTTCAAGGCATCTCCCATCAGATGCTATTACTGTTCCGAGATAATTGTACCTATTCACTTGTTGAAGAATATCCCATTTACTTGTGTATTACATTGTGGTAATTCGTTCTTCCTAGTGACGACCATAATCTGTGTCTTTTTACAATTTAATTCTAACCCTAGTTGTTCACTGTGTGTACCAACCGCATCTACTAAATTTTGCAGGTCCTGTTCATTGTCTGCAATCAAGACTGTATCATCTGCATATCTAATGTTATTGATGCATCGTCCCCCAATGTTGATTCCTTCCATGTCTTCAATATTTCTGAAAATACTTTCACTGTACAGGAAAAACAGATCTTGAAACATTACACACCCCTGTCTCACACCTCTCTTAATAGGCTGATATTGGCTTACTTCATTATCAACTCTTATGGCAGCTTGTTGTTTCCAATATATGTTTTTTACAAGTCTAAGGTCTTTTCCATCAATTTGTAGATCTTCAAGCGTCCTTATCATGTTGACATGTCTCACTTTATCGAAAGCCTTTGTGTAGTCAATAAAGCAAAGGTGTAGATCTTTGCTTACTTCTATAGAACGTTCGATTACGGTTATCGGTATATACACAGCATTTACTGTACCCTTGCCTTCTACAAACCCACATTATTCTTCTCCTATTTCAGGTTGTATTTTCCTCCTAACTCTTTGCATGATAATTCTTAGCAAAATCTTCGTGATGTGACTCATTATACTAATTGTTCGATGTTGATCACATTCCAAGGCTCCTGATTTCTTTGGGATTGCAATAAATACAGAATTACATAACTCCTGAGGTATATTTCCAGTATCATATATTGTATTGATTGACTGGTAATTTTATCTATTCCATATTCTTCTAAAGCATTAATCATTTCTGTTGTGACCCTGTCTTGCCAGATTTCATATGGTTAAGAGCATTCTGAACCTCTATATTCAAAATTACTGGTCCTTCATTATTATTTTGAACATCATACTGTTCGTCTCTGTTATCGTCATAAAGGTTTTTCACGTAATCTGACCATACATGTAAGATCTGATCTTCTTCATGTCGCCATGTTTACAATTATTTAACACTCTATTTTTCGTATTTCACGGTTCAAATCTAATGAGGACGTAGACCCCACGTTCGCACTTGTCAAAGTCTTGCTTAGGGCAAGAAGTATGGCTCGTATCTTGACAAGTGTGATACTAAATATGCTTATCAAATAACACGAGGCTAACAACCGATAATATAATTCGCGCTATTTATTCGCGCACTGCACACATCAGAAACAATACAAGCTTCGCGCAATCACAATTCACAATAACCAATAGATCATAAATGCAAGCAATCAATACCTCAATATAATAATACATCAATGCACTCCACTTACAAGTCACACAGACAGGCGTTCCATCTCCAACGGTCATACAGGCTAGCTCGCAAGACATGCATAAACTCTCAAGCCGCTTTCACACGTCAGTCCGTTACGGCCACCAAGCCTAGTCTGGCTGGACTTTCAGCACACATCACAGTTGTGCTCGAGTCAGCCCGCGTGACCCCTCAATGTTCACGCTGTGTTCCAGCTGACCGCCGACTGCTTAGTATCGCTCAGCGTTGATTGCCTGGCGTTGTTGAGGACGCCGCGTTATAGCTGTGGTGCTTATAATAGATCAGCGTTGCATTGTCGGGCGTTGGTGCAGACAACGCGTTATACCTCTGGGTGAGACTCTGACAATGACTCTTCCATCTTTTGTCTTTAGGCAGCCTGCTGATGTACGTGTTCTTTGATTAGTAAGCTCCTGAATTCTTTTGTGCATTAGTTTCGCATTTTTACTGTTGTGTTGTTTTTCAATTTCTCTGCACTTTTTCTCAAACCATGTTTCTTTTGCCTCCTTACATAAGGTTCTGACTTTTCTGTGAATGTCTTCATATTTGGCAGGATTATTTTTGTTCTGTCTTCTTGTTTCCATTAGTTGTAAAATTTCTTCAGTCATCCATGTCTTAGGGCCCACTTTCTTTACTTTTGGAATAATTTTTTCTGCTGCACAACTGACTGAATTCTTCAGCATTTCCCATTGATCATCTACATCTTGAAATAGGATCTCTAGATCAGACAATAAATCAAATGTGTTCTTTACTTCTTCTTCTTCTTCAGCGTTCCGAGCCATTGAGGTTCTTTGCTGCAAATACAATCCGTCTCCATTCGTCTCTCTGGTGGACCTTCTCTTGCCAGTCGTTGATTCCAAGTGCTTGTAGGTCTGTACATGTATTATCTCTCCACCGCCTTCTTGGTCTACCTCGGGGTCTACGGTCATTTATTTCCTGAGTGTAAGCAAGTTTTGTTTCCCTATTATCTTCCATTCTTTCTATATGCCCCAGCCATTGTAGTCTATTAGCCTTCATGATACCAGTGATTAGCGGGGACTTAAACAGATCATAAATGTCTTTGTTACTTCTTCTTTTCCACTCTCCACTTTGTGTATCCCTAATGAGTCCAAAGATGCGTCTTAAAATTTTGTTCTCAAAGGTTTGTAACAAGGCTTTGTCTCCTTTCGTTGTACTCCAGGTTTCAGAGCCATACAGCACAACTGGTCTGATCAGTGTTTTGTATATTGTGATTTTGGTGTTACGAGATAGCGCCTTTGATTTTAGTAGATGTTGTAGTGCATAGTATATCTTATTTCCAGAGTTGATTCTAGTTTGTATTTCTTCCCTTATGATATTGGAGCAGTTGAAGATTGTACCCAGGTATTTGTATGTTTCCGTTCTTTTAATTGTCATATTATCTATTTGTATGTGGCCAGAGTTTCTAGCCATTCCGTCTCTTGAAATTACCATATATTCTGTCTTATCTTGGTTGATAACCAGCCCCATCTGTTGGGCTTTTCCCTTTAAGTGAGTCAATATTTCCAATGTCTTTTGTTCACGTTGCCCTATAATATCTATATCATCTGCATAACCAAGCAGCTTGGATGTTCCTCCAATATCACATTCCTCGTTCTTTACTTCTATGTTAAAATTATCTTGTATTTCTTTTTCAGTTTTCAATTTGCATAAGTCATATTTAGGGTTTCCTGCTGTATACTTGACTTTCTTTAACTTTACCCTCAATGTGCCTGTAATTAATCTGTGATCACTGTAACAGTCTGCATTTGGAACTGTTTTTACGACTGTTAACGCATTTCGAAACCTTTTGCTAATCAGGATGTAATCTATCTGGTTTTTAATCCTGCTGTCTGGACTCCTCCATGTCCATAATCCTCTAGGATGCTGTTTAAACCAGGTGTTTCCTACAACCATTTCTTGTTCTTTTGTCCATTCTACAAGTCTGTATCCTCTTTCATTTCTCTCTCCCACACCGTGGTTGCCTACACTGCATCCATCACTTTGCTTTCCTATTTTTGCGTTGAAATTACTCATTATGATATTTATTTCTAATTTTTTACAGTTCTTCAAAGCAGACTCCATGTCATTATAAAATTCCTCTATACTTTCTTCACTGCATTCACTTGTTGGGGCATATACTTGAATGACATTTATTTTAAAAGGTCTTCCGTTTAATTTTATTAATAGAACTCTGTCTGACACAGCCCAATATCCTTTGACAGAATTTGATGTTTGCTTATCTAATATAATGGCTACACCTCTTTGCTGTTCTTCTCCCCCAGAGTAAATAATCTTACAATCCTCTCCTGTCCTTATCCCTGCTCCTTTCCATCTCGTTTTCGATATTCCTAATATGTTAATCTTCTCTCTCTCCATTTCTTTTTTGATGTTTTCTAATTTTCCATCTGCATTCATTGTTCTAACATTCCAAGTTCTACTTTCAATGATATTAATCTTTTGCACCTAGTAGCCTGTTGACGGTCTGGAGTCTCCTGGTGCGCATTACTATCCCTACCGGGCGAGGCTGCTCCTATGGAGCACCCATTTACAACGTTTCTCTGATTATCGATGAGTCCACACAACATGATTTTCTTGGCATCTGTAAAGAAGGTAGTTTGTCATTGCTTTCCTTCCTAGCAGTGACCATACTGGTTAGTGACAGTAGCCATTGTTTCTTCAAAAAAGAGATCCTCTGCCTACCGTCGTGAAGGTGGAGACCATAACCTACAACTACTATCTGTCGGCTGCTCTCCATCTTCATCCACCACCTACACAAATGGCTTCACGTAATCCTGATCGGGGGGCTAAACGGGTACTCCACCTTGCCCAAGGGTTTCCAGTAGGCTAGCGGAGGGAAGGAGGCGCCTTACTTCTCCTTTGATAGGGGATACCCCTACCCCGCTACCCCCAACAATGAAGATGTCATGTGAATTTGTCGGATTTGTACCCAACTTGTCGGATATGGGTTTGATTGATGGCTCAACCCCACAGAGATAAATGATGAAAAATCATTTTTCCCCATGTGATCCTGCCCGTTTAATTAATTTTGTTGTCCTGACTCAATTGTTGAGACCAGAAATAGAGTTTTAGAGAACCAAGGAATACCTTTAGGAAATACTGAAAAAGTTGTACTCCCTTTTATACCCAATTTATTCCCTATGTGGTTCCTTGCCTCTCCTCTACCAACTAATTAATTCTATCTAGGGTAATTTAAAACAATTTGATTATGACAAGTAAAATACAATCAATACATGACATGACCTTATTTTTCTTTGTTGATTTAATACACATAAATATGGATTTTGTAAAGTGCATTCAAAATTACAATTTCCTGTCATAGAAATAAGGACATATACATATACATTAAATATTACAGACTTGATGTGCCCATGATCAGGTAGATAATTAACCGTTTAGATTTTTCGCAGTGGCCTGTAAAGCTAATCTTTTACTGGTCTGGATGATCTGAAAAAAAGAACTGTCTCCAATCAGGATTCTCCACTTCCAGCTTTGGGAATCACTCTGGCTATCATCAATTGTAGTATTATTTATTGTTCCTGGGTGTAGTAGAACATAAGTTGGCTCTTGTTTTCCTTTGTCTTGGCAGGTACTTATTTTAAATAAAGATTACCTCTCCTATGAGACAAATGGAATGGTTGCAGGTAGATAAGGTTCGACGCTACTCTGTCAAGGGCATCACTCAACCATGTGCTCACTCAACAGGTGCTGCCTTCAAACTTCACCAAGTCAGGTCTGGATTGACATGAATAAGACCACTACCTGAAATTCCATCAATCACATAATTCGAATAATATCAGAAATATGACATTAGGATTTACATGTAAAAGCCTAAGAACATAACCAGGGAAAACAATAAAATGGATCCTGTTCTTTAGAGAAAATAACATAGAAGAAAGATAGTCATGGTGTTTTCATGTAGTTATCACCAACACAGTTGTTTGCTCTCAATCCAATCTTCCACTATCAAATGTTCAAGGTTTACTAGCAGATGCGCAGTTTCATCATCACCTATGCCTGTCCTCAGGTTTCTAGAAGTAATACCTTGAGTGATTGGGAATTTAGCAATTATGTTGACCATTCTCTTCTGTATCTAGTTTTGTTCTCTACTTCATCTTTTTCTATTCAAGAAAAAGGTCTTATACATTAAGAGCTTTTACAAGTCAGGTCCCATTTCCATGAGTATTTGCTTATCAACATGATAAGTACATTTGGTATTATTCTTGTATAGCCTTCAGGTGTATTCTTCTTCATTAAATGCTTCAAGTGAGAAGATTTCTTCCATTCTCATGGATGTAACATTGATTATTATCATCAACATCATCATGGTTTTTATAATAATTGTAATTAAAATCCTTATCATTATTTTCATAATTATTACATTGTTATTACAATCATCATCATTATTATCATGTTTATGACATTAGAAATCATTACATTATTCTAACATTCTCATCATAATCATGGTTATATCATTTTCATTAAATTACAGTCATCCTCATCATCTTTGAAATTCATTATTATCATTACAACAGACCATATGTGTTAACATGAACTACAAAGTGGGATTTTGCTTAAATTACACACACAGATGCTGGTGCTATGCGTAATGTATGACATGGCTTGTGTCGTGCTTAGCGCACAAAACTAGATGATAGAGATATGAATGATACTTTATACAAAGTGGTGTTATGCGCCGGAGTGTACTAAATTAGTTTTTAGTTTATGGGGTACACCGAAGCATTTCTCTAGTGATAGGCATGGCATTCCACATCAAAGTTGCTGGCTATCATTAGATTGACTGTTGGCTTATACTCCCTCTTTCTCACTCAGCATGTAACTTCACTCACTCACTCAACTCTGACATCATTCATATGTATGGCTGATAAATTCACTCAGTCCACAGACACATTCATATGGGTATGGGTGATCATATAGGAATCCTTCATCACACATTCTTCATACTGTCATGTAAAGTGGGTACTTATGTGATTTCCAAATGACAACATAACATGTTTACACCATATGGCATCACAATGAGGTCTCACCCATTCATCAGACACAATCATATCTATATGGATGACAATCATGCATATGTAGGTGCTTTACACAGAATACATTCACAGATTCACCCAGAAGGACATTACAAGGGCATCTCATCCTTCAACCTAACTTGTAGTCATGCATGCTGGTGGATTTTATGAAATGATACATTCACATCTGTTTAACAATGATGAACTCACACATGAATCCTCACAGACATGTTATCAACAATGTCATAATGATCATTGTGATCATTAGACACACTTAGGCAATTCATCCAGGATTTAGCAACATGGAGTCCAGGAGTTATCACATGTTTCTCATGAAATACATACAATTTAGGTGATATATCCAATTCATATTCAGGCATTATGAATTAAAATACTTCTTGCATGGCGGTTGGTTACGAACTATTATGAGGCACAAATATTATTATTGCCCATGGTTAACAGCCATGTTTATATATTTGCCTTACCCCAAGTGGCTGTACCATCACACAAATTATGAGACCTGTAGAGCTCTGGCTGGTTCTCATGTGCTCATGAATTAAAAGAAACTATTTGGTTGTCCATGTGCTCATGTAAAAAATGACATTGTCCGTCAAATCTTGAATCAATTGTTGATGGGTATCCGTGTGCCATCTTCCTCATCTCTGAGGGGTGAGGAGATGAACACTTCGTGCAGAGTGGCATGCTTCTGTTAAAAAAATCAAAGATAGAGAGCATCTGTTGGATCATTTCCCCAGGACATGCCTGTGTGTTGGGAAACAAGCAGGTGGACAGATTGCTGGATCTGCACCGTTGAGTGGGCTATTGGTGCACGAAAAGACAAATGTGGTTAGCTCCCTTGTAGGATAATGTGTACGGTGTGGAAGAATGTTCTTTGTCCATCAAGAATGATGATGACCATTCATTTTATCCTGTGGGGTTGAAGGTATGGAGCCCTGAATTCTAAGATCGCTGATAAGGCATATTTTGCCTCGAAATGTTCTTTGACAATGTTTGCCAAAGAATGCTTGACGTTCCAGGAGAAGGATCTCCTGCAGTGTTTTTTTTTTCTTTTCTGTCCAGCCTTTTCTTCACAGCTCTTGCAGTCCTGGTTGCTTCACAAGTGACTGCACATTTGCGTAATGATGTACGCCACGAATTTCGGTCTTTGGCAGCAGTCTCCCAGGTGTCACGATGAATTCCAAAAGCTTTCAGTGAGATTTTCAGTGTCTTTAAAGCGTTTCCTCTGGCCGCCTTGGGAGCGTTTACCACAACGCAATTCGTTTAGGAAGCCTGTGATCTGGCATGCGAATTAAGTGACCAGCCCAGCAAATCTGATTCTTCATTAGTAGAGTGTGGGTATTGGGCATGGACGCTCTTTCTAGGACTTCAGTGTCTGGGATCTTGTCTTGCCATTTAATCTTCAATAGCTTCCTTAGGCAGACTGTGTGGAAGTGGTTTAATTTCCTAGCGTGTCGCTGATAAACAGTCCAGATTTCACAAGCATATAGCAGTGTGGATAATACCACTGCTTTCTAGACTGTCAGCGTTGTTTGCAGACTTATTCCATTTCTGTCCAACACATTCTTGTACAGTCTTCCAAAGGCCGCGCTGGCCTTGGAGATTCTTGCATTCGCTTCATCATCAATAATGGCAGCTTGTGATACAGTGCTGCCAGGATAGGTGAATTTGTCCACAACACTTATTCTATGACCATTCACTTTGATAGTATTCTTCGTAGACACCGCATATGAAAGATGTTTAAGCGTTTCTCTTGGTATAAGTTGACCAGGCTTCACTGCCATAAAAAGAGTACAAAGGACACAGGCTTGATAAATAAGGACTTTTGTTTTAGCAGTACACTTTCTGTTCTCCCAGACTCTTTTTGTTAATCTGTTCATTGTTGTTGCTGCCTTAACAATCCTGATGTTGATTTCCTGATCTAGGGATAATTTGCTATATACTTCTGAGCCTAGATTTGTAAAATTGTCTATCTCCAGTTAGACGTCGTCAATAAAGATTGACGGTACCACATGTGCACCTTGTGACATAATCTGTGTCTTATTTTTTTGCTAATTGTTTAACCAAATTCAGAACAAGCGTTGGAGAATGCAGATAGTAGACGTTGTAATTCTTCCCCAAAATGCGTCGTAATTGCAGCATCATCTGCAAAAAGCAACTCTCTGATTAATACCCACCTAATTCGCCTTCAAACTCTGAGCATTGTAGAGGCCGCCATCCGAGCTTGAGTGAATGTATATACCACCATCCTGATCACGTATGGCATATTTCAGTAGAAGTGAAAATTATATTCTAAAGAGGGTGAGAGCTAGTACACAACCTTGCTAAACTCCACTCTTGATGTCAATCTCTTCAGAAGTTGCACCATCAAACTTGATTATACCCTTCATGCCTGTGTAGAACGATTCCACAATGGATGGAAGAGTTGATGGGCAGCCAATCTTCTTTAGTATCTTGAACAGACCCTCACGACTGACCAAATCAAATGGCTTTGCGATCTCGATGAAGCAATAAACAGTGGTTGATTCTGTTCACGACATTTTTCATGCATTTGTCGCAATGAGAATATCATATTAATGGTAGGCCTGTTCTGTCGGAAGCCATACTGTGATTCGGGGTAGACTTGATCTCCTAGGGCTTGAAGTCTGAGCAAAACAATTCTGGCAAATACTTTCCCATCAATACACATAAGTGAGATACCACTATAGTTGTTACAATTGCTACGATCGCCCTTGTTCTTGTACAATGTTATGATGCTTGAGTCTTTGAAATCCTGTGGGACGTGTCCTTATCGCCAGCATAGCTCTATTAGCTGGTGGATCCGTAGAGTGAGTGTGTCTTGCCCACTCCTGATAACTTATATTGGAATCCCATCCTTACCTAGGGCCTTGCCAGATGCAAGTTCGTGTATAGCACACTTAGCTTCTTTTATGGTGGGAAGTGTGTCTAGGTGGTCAAGAGTTGGTAGGGTCTCTATGGTGTTGAGTTCATCCATCCATCCATCAATCATGTACCATGCCGATAAGCGTGGGCGGTCATGTTCTGCCATCTCACTCGATTACCAGAGTCGTGGATCAGCTCGGTGTTCCTGTCTCGACCATGCGACGTGGCCAAGCCATCCAGGTATTTGCTTCTCGGTTTTCCCCTTGGTCTCTTCCCTTCAATCTTCCCAGTCGTCACCAAGTTCTCCAATTTATGTCTTCTCATAACTTGCCCAAAAAATGTTGACTGTCTACGTCTAATGTCTCTAATCAGTTTATGATCTTCATTTGTTTCTTGAAGGACTTTGTCATTGGTTTTTCTGTCTGTCTATGGTGTTTTTTGCATTTTCCTCAGAAACCACATTTCCACAGCCATCAGCTGTTTTTCAGCTTGACTGCTTATTGTCTACACTTCACATCCATGCAAAAGTATAGGTTCTATGTAGCACTTCAACTCTTTTTCTCGTTTCAATTGATATCTTGTTATTGGTCAGTATGTTTTTCATCTTGCAAAAGGCTACCTTCGCAATGACAATTCTTGTTCTAATCTCTTCAAGGCATCTCCCATCAGATGTTATGACTGTGCCGAGATAACTGTATCGATTCACTTGCTTAAGAATATGCCCATTTACTCGTATATCACAATGTGGTATTGCCTTCTTCCCAGTGACGTTCATAATCTGTGTCTTCTTAATATTCAGTTTTAACCCTAGTTGTTCACTGTGTGCAACAACCGCATCTACTAAATTGTGCAGGTCCTGTTCATTGTCTGCAATCAAGACTGTATCACCTGCATATCTAATGTTATTGATGTATCGTCCCTCAATGTTGATTCCTTCCATATATTCTATATTAATGAAAATATTTTCACTGTACATAAAGGCTAATAGACTGCAATGGCTGGGGCATATAGAAAGAATGGAAGATAATAGGGAAACAAAACTCGCTTACACTCAAGAAATAAATGACCGTAGACCCCGAGGTAGACCAAGAAGACGGTGGAGAGATAATATACATACAGACCTACAAGCACTTGGAATCAACGACTGGCAAGAGAAGGTCCAACAGAGAGACGAATGGACTGCAGCAAAGAACCTCAATGGCTCGGAATGCTGATAGAAGAAGAAGAAGTACAAGGAAAAAAGATCTGGAGACATTACACATCCCTGTTTCACACCTCTTTTAATAGGCTGATATTGACCTACATTGTTATCAATTCTGATGGCAGCTTGTTGTTTCCAATATATAGTTTTTACAAGTATAAGGTCTTTTCCATCAATTTGTAGATCTTCAAGCATCCTTATCATGTCGACATGTCTCACTTTATCGAAAGCCTTTGTGTAGTCAATAAACAAAGATATAGATCTTTGTTTACTTCTATAGAACGTTCAATTACTGTTCTCAGTATATACACAGTATTTACTGTGCCCTTGCATTCTACAAACCCACATTGTTCTTCTCCTATTTCGGGTTGTATTTTCTTCCTGACTCTTTGCATGATAATTCTCAGCAGAATCTTCGTGATGTGAATCATTATACTAATTGTTCGATGATGATCGCATTCCAAGGCTCCTGATTTCTTCGGGATTGCAATAAATATAGAATAACATAATTCAGGAGGTATATCTCCAGTATCGTATATTGCGTTCAGCAGTCTGGTGACTTGGTCTATTCCATATTCTTCTAAGGCATTGATCATTTCTATTGTGATGTTATCTGTACCCGGGGGTCTTGCCAGTTTTCATATGGTTAAGTGCATGCTTAACTTCCATCTTCAAAATTGATGGTCCTTAATTATTATTCCGATGATCATATTGTTGGCATATTGAGGGCATTATCCGCTAGTTTAGTCTCACTTGAGTAAAGCTCCAAATAGTGCTCTATCCTTCTATCCATCTGCTGTTTCTTATCAGTGATCATTTCTCCAGTCAAGGATTTCAGTTGTGCACTTCTTTTGATCATTGGACCACAGGCTTTCTTTATTCCTTCATACATTCTTCTGATGTTTCCCTTATCACTTGCAATTTGAATTTACTCACATTATTTGATTCAATAGTCATTTTCACACT
The DNA here is from genome assembly GCA_963921405.1 of Cepaea hortensis. Classification (NCBI taxonomy): domain Eukaryota; kingdom Metazoa; phylum Mollusca; class Gastropoda; order Stylommatophora; family Helicidae; genus Cepaea; species Cepaea hortensis. The sequence goes on from OY992876.1 coordinate 389,239,593, forward strand.
GCCTGACAGCCTTTTGTACATCCTTCCTAGCTTGCTTCAGCTCACTGATAATGTTACACGCTATTCTTTCCTTGTTTCCTAAGAGAGCTATCTTGATTTTTATCAATCAAGGGCTGCAGTGTCTGGGCTGTTTGCCGCAAACCAATCCCGCCTCTTCTGATCCTCAGTGTCGTAAACCCTCTCTGCTATTTTACAAAGCATTTCCATAAGTTTACCATACTTTTCACTTGCTGAACAATTTTCTGATGTATCAGTGAAAGCATCTTCAAGTTGATGTTGGAACTCAAAGCACTTATCAGGATCGTGGGTGTTAATAATATTAACTCTGGGGCTAGATCTGTGTTTAGCTGTGTAGATTCTCTTTGGTCTCAGCCTAACCCTTGCAACAACCAAAGAATGATCCGTATCACAACCTGCACTGTGGTAACTTCGAGTTAATGATGTTTGGTTCCGATGTTGTCTCCGTGTGATGATGAAGTCCAGCTGATGCCAATGGCCGGATCTTGGATGTTTCCATGTGACCTTGTGCAGCTCTCTTGTTTTAAAAAAGGAATTTGTAATACATAAGTTATTTCCGGTGCATTGCTCCAAAAGCCTTTGCCCATTTCAATCATGCGACCGATCTTGTATTTTCCAAGGCACACTGGCCTTGAACTCGAGTCCTTGCCCACACGAGCATTGACATCACCGAGAATATAAATGTAGTCGGATTTTGGAACTACCTTGATCACTGAGTCTAACTCCTCATAAAATGAGAATCAGAGGTTGTGAGTGTCGGTGCATGCAGTGATATTTGTGGTAAAACCACAAGAGGTTGCCAAGCGCAGGGATAATAGTCGTTCATTACCTCCAACTGGAATTTCAATCATTTCCAGTAGCGAATTCTTCACTGCAAAGCCCACATCATGTTGCTTTTTTTCTGCCTGCCCTTTATCCTAACCAAAAAAAAAGGTGTAATTGTTTTCCCTGAGTGACCCTTCCTCAGCGAGGCAAGTATCCTGCAGGCCAGCAATATCAATGTTAAGACGATTGAGTTCAGCATCAATCACAGCCGTTTTTCTCACATCGTCAATATTCGTCAGGTCAGTGGAAAATCCTGGACACATAGTTCAGACGTTCCAAGTTGCAAGCTGTAGCTTGAGTTTTCTACTTTTCTTTTTAGTACATTTTCTTTTTGATGCATTGGTTTTACAGCCTGCGATTCAGATTTTGTCCTAGCCCCCAAGCACCTTTTGAAACAGGCAGACTGTGGCGGATCAGCACAAAAATTGGCCTGGTGCTGCCCAGCTTGAGGCGGGCGGTAGCTGATCAGTGACACCTATAGATGTCTCCAACCATCAGAGGCAACCCGTCGCGCCCCATGTCTACACCAATTGACAAGGACTAATAACCCGTAACTGCTACCTCTCTCTTTGATTCCGAGATCGGTTTAGACCAGGGATGGAGTTATGTCTCTCCATAGAATAAAGCCTGGGCTAAAATATAGAGACCATGTGCTGCCCATGTAGCATGATCCCTCTCTCGGCCTCTTCCTAGTTCACTCCAGAGGAATGGTAACACTAATACATCTGGGACAGGACAAGCTGCAGAAGCTGCCGGATCAGCACAGCAATGCTCTAACTGTCCGCCTGTCGGAGCTTCGATCCTAGACCAGCTGCCAACCAAAGCTTAGGGCCTTGTCTGCCCTGCCATGACATTTTATCTTTAGGTTGCATTTCCTCGCACAATTATAATGCGTGTAGTCTCCCAATTGCGCTCTTCCTCTCGAAGCCGTTGGCATAATGCGGGGTGGCTGGTTTGGTAAGCGCCGCCCAACATTCGGCACTGACAGAAAGCAGGTAGTACCGTCTACTGTCATACGGTAGCTCAGTCATGTCTGACTAAGACCTGACTAATACAATGTTTATAGTGATGGGGGTAATGATGACGATTGTAAGATATTGATGATGGGGACGAAAATTATGCTGGTTATGATAAAGATTATCATGACACTAATGATTGAATGATGATGTTGAAGATAATGATAATGGTACAGGAATACGGTACAGGAGTTGATGACGCTAGGGTCTCCCATAAAGGAATAATTATGTTGGAGGCGATGATGGTAATATTAATTATGATAATTAGGATAGAAATGATGGTGATGAATATGATGATCGTGATGGCGATGGGGATAATAACGATTTTGGAGATAAAGACAAGGCTGATGATATATATTACTCCATTTTATGACTCCAGGATATCCCAAGAATGAATTATTATAATGATGGTGATATTAATAATGATGATGATGATTAAGATAATGATGATTATGATGATAATAATGATCGTGACGACGATAATGATAATAATTTTATTGAAGCTAGTGGTGATGGTGAAGAAAACAATAATGATTATAATTACTATTTTGATGATAGTAATGACGATGATGATAATAATGATATTCACAATAATGATAACGGTTAATAAACACGTTATACCATTTTCTGACGCTGAATCAATCAGGTGCCGTCTCCACGATGAAGGTTGGCCGCAATGGATCTCCAACACCTTTTGTCTCTCGCCCTGACTGTATATTCTGTCAGATTGCTGTTCGTCCATCTAATGACTTTATCTTCCCACGTGTATCGTTGTCTAACTCTTTCTGGCTTGCCTTCAACCTCACCCTCCAGTTTGGTTTTTATAAGAGTGTTAAGTCTTTTAGATTGGCCGAAATATTTCACTTGTCTCTTTTTTATTTCTTTCATCAACTCTCTTTTCACTCCCAGTTTCTCAAGAACCTCTGTATTTGATTGTGTGTGTATTGTTTGTTTGTTTGTTTTCTTCTTTTTTTCCCTGTTAATCCACATCTCCGGGGCCTCTATTCGACTTTCTAATTGCTTGTTCAATGTTCAGACTTTCGTGCCATATAGTAGTGTTGATAATACATAACATTTAACAATTCTCATTTTTAATACGGTTTTAATTGTAGATGTTAATACTAATTTAATGACGTTAAAAAATTTTTTGGTCATTCCTATTCTCTGTTTGATCTTCCTAGCTTCCTATTCTTTTGACGCTAGGATCTCATAAATAAGGATTTTATATGCCGAAGTCTTAAAGTATCGCCTTAGCTACCCTCTCAGTAGAGCTTTCATTTATCAACAATCACTCAACGTAATGTCCAGATAACATGCACCCTCTTGTCGATAGTGTCAATTACATTGTTCATACAGTGATCTCTGGATACCCCGACTGTGGTCCCAGGCAGAGTTCAATACCTCACTGTATACGGAGATCGATTCTAGCCGAAGTCTTCCTGTACTGGACTTGAACAAACAGCCGTTGCTTTTTGTCTAGGAAGCTATCGAGTGCAACTTCAAGCATGTGTTTGTGTTTGCTTGGTAGTAGATGTCGGTGTTTTGTTTGTGGATCCACCAGGTCGGGGTATAATTAACTGTTGTTGTTCTTTGGTGGTTGTTGCGGTTGTTGTTGTTGTTGTTGTTGTTGTTGTTGTTGTTGTTGTTGTTGTTGTTGTTGTTGTGCTTCTTCTTCTTCTTCTTCTTCTTCTTCTTCTTCCTCTTCTTCTTCTTCTTCTTCTTCTTCTTCTTCTTCTTCTTCTTCTTCTTCTTCTTCTTCTTCTTCTTCTTCTTGTCTGTCTTGTTCTTCTTCCCCTCCTCTACTACAACTACTACTATTACTACTACTATTACTACTACTACTACTACTACTACTACTACTACTACTACTACTACTACTACTACTACTACTACTACTACTACTACTACTACTACTACTACTACTACTACTACTACTACTACAACTACTACTACTACTTCCTCACAGTCTCATCATCATCATCTTCTTCTTCTATAAACTAGTCGTGGTGCCAGTAGTGGGTTGTGTTCAATATTTAAATTTCAAATCCCGAAACAACCACATAATCAATTGATTATTGCTCACTGGATTTAGGAGGCCTGGTGTTCCTTGCCAGTGAGAAGTCCTGATCGTTCGGGTCCCATCGATTGACGGACGTCGGTCGCGGCGATTGGGCAATCTTGGGCATAGCCTACGATGGGTAGCGTTGTGATATTCTGTTGTGACAATTTGGTGTGTCCAGTGTGTGCCGCGTGGTTACACACCCGCTTCACACGCGTGATCCGGGACTGTTTCCGGATCCGGTCAGGGATATGCACTACTGACGAGCTCAAACGAGGGCGAAACTCGAGTATAGTGCTTCCATATTGACGTGGATAGGCCTTAGGTTCATACCAGAGTGCGATCGGCGTTGCCAGTAGTGGGTTGTGCTCAATATTTATACCGGAGTTCAACAGCTCACCGTACATTGATATTGATGCTACCCAAATGAGATCTAATATGCCTCATGGTTGAATGGATAGCTTCAGTATCCTTTGGAAAACTGCGGCTTTACTCTTAAGTTCGTCTAATGACGCTCAGGCCGGCTATCGGTATGAAGATGTGTAGAGACTTTCCTTCCAACCCGTTTCTAAGTACCATTTCCACGAGGACTGTATTACAGCAGTCTTCTTCCTATCTCCAAGCTCAGGCATAAGTAACGCATGCCTATAATGTGACCTCATCTCTGCAAAGTATCATGTGCTGATGTAATCAGTCATCATCTTCAACAGCCAGCGAAGAGTTCCATATTAGTGATCCCCGAAGCAAACTGTTTGTCTGGCTGTTCTTCGGAGTACTGTGTGTCCAAAAGATACTCTGGTGACTCCCTGCAGCACCATTCTCTTTATTCAAATGTTCTTGTATTCTTGATCCAGAAAAGGCCCTGACCATGTTTGCCTTATCATGCGCCAATACCCCACCCAACGGTGCAGATCCAGCCAATCTGTGCACCAGCTCATTTCCCACCACACCAGCCTGTCCTGGGGAATAGATCCACCAGATGATCGCTATCTTTGATTTTTTTTTTTCTGTTTGGGTTTAATTGAAGCATGCCACGCCACACAAAGTATGCCTGTCTTCGCCTGTGCCTTACATGCTCTGTGAATCCGGAGATTGAAGTGTGGAGTTTGGAGAATGGAGTCGTTCGGAACATGGAGTCGTCCGGAGAATGGAGTCGTCCGGAGAATGGAGTCGTCCGGAGAATGGAATCGTCCGGAGAATAGAGTCTGGAACAGTGGCCACAGAGAAAGACAGTTCCTGACGAGTAGCTAACAAGGTCACAATCAGGACAATCAGCATCCATATCCTTCAGAGTCTGAAGCAGAGGATCTGGCCGACACACAGTTCTCCAAGGTAAGACCAGATGAACTAATAATCAGAATGTAACTGGTACCATTAGAATTAGATATCTCCGCCGACTGTTGAAGATGAAGCAATGTCCCGGGTTCTTTTATGTTTGTTCTTCACTCAGATCAACTCACTTCACCTCAGCTTCGGCTGGAAGAGTCTGATCTCTTACTGGCTTATCTAAAGTGCAGTTGGGTTGTGTTTTCATCATAAATCACAATTTATAAATCTTAACAAAAATGTTTTACTTCCTGCAGTTCCTAATTCCTCGCGGCAATTTACATAATTGTATTCCTCCCAGCTTTAATATATACTTACACCAACACGAACTGATAATTTCATTTAAAAGCATTACATTTTCTTCTTTGAAGTCATTCATAAAAATCGCGGCCCCAGATGACGCGACTATTGATGGCTGTAAGTAATTGAACATCATCAAAGACGGATAACTCCAGGGCTTTTACATATACAGACCAGGTTGATGACTCACTTTAAGGTGAAGGAAACTTGGAATTCTTCTTCTTCTTCTTCTTCTTCTTCTTCTTCTTCTTCTTCCTTCTTCTTCTTCTTCTTCTTCTTCTTCTTCGTCTTTGCTCTACTCCTTCGCCGTGAAGCGCCGTATAGAGGAGGCAGATGTAATTTCCTGGGTTTTTTCTAGCCAGTCGAAAATTCGAGAAGTAATTTTCTGGATTTTGATTTTCAGATTTTAATGAGCCAGTGCTTTCAGCCCGGGTTTCTTAATGTGTTCTTAATGGACATTTTGAAATGAGATGCATTTAGGCACAACTTCTTCACTGCCAGCTACTTATTTTGCTATTTTGCTAACAAGCTTACTTTATGTTACAGGGAGATTTTCTTTTCCCACGATCATATATTTGGGAATTCTAGTTTTCTTTTCTGGGCTGCTAATGTGTTTACTCAAAGCTGACTTTCTCGCTCTCTCTCTCTCTCTCTCTCTCTCTCTCTCTCTCTCTCTCTCTCTCTCTCTCTCTCTCTCTCTCTCTCTGTCTCTGTCTCTCTCTCTCTCTCTCTCTCTCTCTCTCTCTCTCTCTCTCTCTCTTCACTATCTCTCTCTCAGTATGTCACCCCCACCCATCTCTCTGTTTCCTTCTATCTCTATTTATGTATGTCTCTGTCTATATCGCTCATTAAGTCTCCATAACTCTTTCTTTCTATCTTTCTCTATCTCTCTCTCTGTCTCTCTATCTCTCTGTCTCTCTATCCTCTGTGTCTCTCTACCTGCCTTTCTCTATCTCTATTTATCTATTTGTCTCTTTATATCTCTCTAAAACGTCGCTTAAAAGTCGACAGGGTCGACTTCATTGCACTGGGTTTTATCCCATATGGCTCGGTCTCTTTCCGCAGCACGGAAAGCGTCGCACAAAGCACGAACTCTGTAGCTTTTAGCGACGACCCACAGGAGTCTCCGAAACATTTAACTCGTAGACGGAAGGGCGCGGCCCGGAATCGAACCAACAACCTTCGGAACACGAGTCAAACGGCTTGACCACTTCGCCACAGAGTTTATCTCTCTATCTGTCTCTATCCCTATATCTCTCAATTTCTCTATCTGTCTCTCTCTCTCTACTTCTCTATCTCTATCTCTGTCTCTGTCTCTATAGCTGTCTCTATAGATCTCTTTCTGTATCGTGTGTTTATGTGTGCGTGTGTGTGTGTGTGTGCGTGCGTGCGTGCGTGTGTGCGTGCATGTGTGCGTGCATGCGTGTGTGTGTGTGTGTGTGTGTGTGTGTGTAGTTGCTATGATGTTTGCTTCCCTGTCCGACGGACAGGAGTTCGAATCTATGACGTTCGATGTGGCTCTAAATGAAAAACACATGTGTGAGCGCGCGTGTGTTAATATATTCTGAAAAAGTAAAGAATAAATGTATCATGTTTCGATGTAGTCACCACTGCGTTCATTGCAAGTCCTCCAACGCAGATAAAGTTTTTGGATTCCTGTAGAAACAAACTTCTCTTGGTGGCGTGTGTAACCACTGTTGGGTCATTCATTACTCGGCGTGCCTGGCCCGGTCATGAACTGCAAGCTACAGAAGTCACGCCATCTTTAAATGTCCTACTCCACTCATACACTTGCTGGCTGACAGCCATACATCGACATACTGGACATTCACTCCTTCACTGATCAAAAAATGGATAACAGATAGCTTTGATGCATGTCAAAAGTCGGACGACCATCTTTAAACTGTCCTTATGACACCACCGTGTTTATCTGCAACGTAATGTCACGTGCTTAACACTCTTGGCATCCTTAACAACAATATTGACAGGTTACAAGACAATGTGACAACTGTAATTTCTATAACACGTTTAAGGTTTTTATTTGAATCCATCCCCCCACCTCATGTGTGTGTGTGTTTGTGTGTGTGTGTGTGTGTGTTTGTGTGTGTGTGTGCGTGCGTGCGTGTGTGTGTGTGTGTGTGTGTGTGTGTGTGTGTGTAATCTGTGGTGACCTAGTTGCTAGGACGCTTTCTTACCAGCCTTTAATGCGTTAGAATCCACGGATTATTTTTTTTTAGATTTGACCTGGGCGCCAATGTCGAGCCAATCGAAAACGCTGGATACCAGAAAATGACTTGGGAAGTAAAGGCGAAGGCCGTGACATTTATTACGTCACCCTACGACTACCGATTCGTCTATGTAAGTATGGGCTAGCACAATATACCAGCGGAACCGTGGTGGCATAGTGGCTAGAGCTTGCCTGTCGACCCGACGTCATTGGGTTCAAATCCGGAAAGAATCGGGTTTTTGTTTCTTACATCGACCTGAATAAAGTTGGCGGGTGTGCTATTGATAACAATCAACTAATTATTTAATCACTCGATGTATCAACCAATTATTTAATCAGTACATCAAAATATTGATATCAAACAACTAATTAATTAATCAGTCAACCAATTAATTAATCAGTCAATCAATCAATCAATCAGTCAATCAACGATTCAATAAAACAATCATTTAAACAGTAAGTCAACATATTGACATCAACCAACCAGTAATTTAATCACTTGATCAAACAATTAATCAACTTCTCAATCCAACAATCGTGTTATCAGTCAAACAACGAAACAAAGTCTTCTAAATGATTCTCAAACAACAATCTTTCGAGCCACAAATGATTGAATGAACCCCTATCCACACTGTGAACAAGTAACCACACACGCCACTTGACCGATTCCGTTCCGTTTTGAAGAACAAAAAAAATAACAAATGATTCCATCTCGCGCAACAAATATTCCTTCATGCCACCGTCTCAATCCATCCAGCATAATTTTCTTGGTCTGCCTCTGCCCTCCTTTCCCCTTGATCTTTCCAGTTGTCATGATGTTCTCCAATGCCTCTCATCTCACCACAAGACCAACGAAAGCTGTTTGTCTCTTTCTTATTGTTGTATTTAGTGTTCTAGTTTCATTAGCCTCTTTCAGGCACTCGTTCTTAGTTACTCTGGCAGTCCAAAGAGCTCATAGTCCGGTTTATATTTTCTGGCCCTCTTTTGACTGATTAGGATTCTCGTATTCTCATACAATCCGAGAAAAGACGAATAATAAGCATACAGATACCATAAATTACCCAATGCTAGAAACCCAGACTGAGAATGAAAATAGGCCACGTATTCCTGCCTCAAGCCGGAAATACAGTAGCAGCAGCTTAGGAAATGAGTAGTCGACTGCCAAAACATAAGAGACAGTTCGACTCGCTAGCACATGACAGAGTGGGTTTAACAGCAGCATTTTAAACAGATGGGTTTGGTACCATGAAATAGTCTGCTCGTTGCTGGCCAAAGTTATGTGACTGCACTTTTGTGTAGGGGAAAGCACTGGTTTCTTCTTCTTCTTCTTCTTCTTCTTCTTCTTCTTCTTCTTCTTCTTCTTCTTCTTCTTCTTCTTCTTCTTCTTCTTCTTCTTATTTTTCATTGTTCCTCTTCTTCTTCCTCTTCTTCAAATGTTCCTTTTTCAATTGAAATGCTTCACTCCCAGTTCTGCACCTCTACCTCTAGGCTATTGCATCTGTCTCCAGCATGTATTTGTGTCAGGTTTGCCTTCGCTAGGCAGATAGATTCTATCCAATGTATGAGGCACTATCTACCCGTCGGTGTGTTTTTCTTTCCAGACAACGTTGCCAGGGCGAAGTACAAACACTGTTTCCCGCCCTTATCCGAGACGGCTAAGTATTTGAATTCATTAGTCTATGACAATGAATTTTACTTATATCAGGAATATCCTGTTCAATCCTTCTGAGTTATAAATGGCGTCTATTTTTATTTAGTATTGTGAATTTTTATATTTTTCTTACGTTTAATTTTGCTAATTTATATTTTATTTCCTTGTTATTCTTCAGACAATTATGTATTCTGATTGTGCTGTCCATGTAGCTTAGGGTTCGGTAACTCAATTCAACAGTTGACTAAGCTGAAGACAGGCCTTCTTCATACAGAAGGGCATGGTTCAATTCAAAGATCAAAGATAGGGAACATACTTTGCATCTTTTCCCCCCAGGACATGCTGGTGTGGTGAGAAACGAGTAGGCGGACAGACTGGCTGCATCTGCACTGTTGGGTGGGGAATGAATGGTGCATGATAAGACAGATAGTGTCAGTGTCCCTCATCCTCGTGGATGAACAGAAACATAATCATAACCTGGAGAGAATGGAGTTGCAGGGAGTGACCAGAGGATCTGGCGGACACTAAGTTCTCCGAGGAAAGGTCAGACGGAAGCGTAATCAGTTTGCAACTGGTACTATTGTTAATGACTCCTCGCAGGTTGTTACACATGAGGATGGAACGCGTTTGGGAATATCCCGAGGGCTGTAATGTCAGTTCTTGACTCAACTCAACTCAGCTCAATCCCGCTCAACTCAACTCAACCCCGCTCAACTCAATTCAACCAACCCCGCTCAACTCAACTCAACCCCGCTCAACTCAGCTCAACCCAACTCAACTCAACTCAATCCCGCTCAAGTCAACTTAACCCCGTTCAACTCAGCTCAACCCAATTCAACTCAACTAAATCCAGCTCAACTCAACTCAACCCCACTCAACTCAACTCAAATCAATTCAACTCAATCCCGCTCAACTCAACTCAACCCCACTCAACCCAGCTCAACCCAACGCAACTCACCCAAACACATTTCAACTATCCCAAAATAAGGTTTCGAAGTTAGCCGCAGGCCATATTGAAGCACACAACTTTGCGTTGATTTTCACTATAATAAGACCATCGGCAGTTTAGAAAGCAATGGCAAACTACTAAAACATAACTTGCCTTGAAAATCACAAACAACCAACAACTTGATGGTGTTGGTTGCGACGTCCTGTAAAGGACATAAAACTAGCAAAACAAAAGGAATCCAACATTAGTCTTGAATCCGATACTTTACTATAGTATGACCAGAAATGAATGCCGTCATTCACTATCAATTATCTTGAAAACTGTCTGTTGCACCGTTATGAAATTTATCCTGCCGTCTTATTTTTACCCCCACCCAAGGAATATGTCTTTGATAGGTCCAAAAGCAACTTAAATCATCGAAAGCGGCGACATTTCTTTGATGTTTTGCTGAAAAACTAGTGATTTCTCGCTAACAAACGTGTTTTACAGTAATGCCCCGCCAATTCAGATGATGACACAAGGCGTATCCGGATTCGTATGGGAGTAGGTGCAATAAAAGAAGTAGCTTAAAAGTCGATAGGGTCGGCTGCATTGTACCGGGTTTTTAACCCATATGGCTCAGTCTCTTTCCGCAGCGCGGAAAGCATCGCACAAAGCACGACCTCCGTAGCTCCAGCGACGACCCTCGGGAGTCTCCGAAAAAATGCACTCATGATATGAAGGACGCGGCCCGGAATCGAACAAACAACCTTCGGAGCCCGAGTCAGACGGCTTAACCACTTCACCACGGAGAATCCCGAGAGGGGTGCAATGTGTAATATCAGTAAAGACAGAGAATTTACAGGGGCATGGGGTAAATAATTTGTAAATTGACAGGAAAGAAGAAGGAATATATTTCTTACCTTCTTGTTTCTTCAGCTGCTGTTTAATAATGTGTACACAAGTATTCATGTTAGCTTTTATATTGAGTTCGTGAAAGCTTCCAAATAGTTGTTTAGCTGTCTATGTAGTTTGTTCATACGTACACATGGGTGACAGACCCGCTTTGAGTCTTCGTGAAAGATTGTCTACTCTGCTGTTTACCGTTCAGAGACGGAACATGATTACCTGTTTTGCACTATGAAAATAGTTGTCAGTGTCTCTGTAGTGGGCTTTCTTCTTAACGACCAAGATGTTGGTCCTCTTTTAATTGAAGTTTATAGATTGATTCATATGCACGTGTGTTGTTCCCTAATTTGACAACGTGTTTGCTCTCACGTTTCTTGTTATGCCTCAATATGTCAGTTTCCAACGCAATATACTCTTCTGTTGGTATTCAATGCGTTTAGTGTGTGTGTGTGTGTGTGTGTGTGTGTGTGTGTGTGTGTGTGTTTCAATACTGTTGTTTGTCATCGCTGAGGGCTTGCGGAATTGAAAATTCATCACTGTGGAATACCAACTCCCGTGTGTTGCCGGGACCCATAAGGGAAGCAAAGAATAGCAACACTGTGGCCTACCACGCATGTCGTAAGAGGCGACTAAGGAGGCTTGATAGTTCCGTCGCCCTGCTACTGAGTGAGTGCGTGGCGCGACACTGTGAGCTGTGAATTTCGTGTGAAATGCTTTTGAATTTGCCCAAGTTTTTATTTTTGGAACGTGACTGCATGTTCGGAGCGATGGCAGGTGGCTATGTCCCAGAGTTGACCAGTTTTTGCCTTATGCAGAAATGCGTGGCTGCTGGGCTTCTGGTTGACTGCCATTGCCGTCGGTGATGAACTGTATGTTCGTGGACTGTGTAGGTGAACATCTAGGAAATATCCAGATAGGAAAATGACTGCCGATTCCATCAGAGATGAATTGGGTGTTTCGTGGGGGACTGGTGTGTTGACATTCTGGCGGCGGCATTATGCACAGTGTATCTGTGCGGGCTGTTGTTTGTCGAGACTCCTGTCTTTTCCACTTTTCACATTGGGCAGTGGGGAGCGTTTTGTGTGATATTCACTGGCACAGGAACGGAGCATAATGGGGACGGCCCGTTGCTGTGAAGTTGGAATTGCGACTAACTAACTAACTAGCCAACTGTTGCCATTGACATTATGCTGATTCTGTAATGTTTAGGGCCTGCAATTCGTCTGAATAGTTGGAGCAAAATATCCAGTAAGTGTGCACGTAGATTAAGGTTTGCGATCTGCTCAGACCTTAATCTGTGTCTGACGATTCCAGTAGGTTGATGACTGCTCTCGGTTACATAAAATTCAATCCATCCTTTCTCTGGTAGTCCTCTTCCTCTTTCAACACATAGTCCTCACATTTTATCCAGTAACTTTTATCAATATTTAATAGCGCGGACTGGGTTAGTGTCTTGACGTCAGACAATTTGAATGTAGTATTTGCAGCTGCCACCTGTCTTTAATTTTAGCCCACACAAGTTCTATAGGGTTTAAATGAGAATGATACGGTGGAAGTCTCAAGCACCTATGGCCATGCTCCTCTATCAACTTGTCGATTTGATATTTATTGCTTTTTTGTGCCTGTTTTACAAGGGACAACAATTGTAGATTGAAATATGTTTCTGGAAATGGTATATTTTTCCTTCCGAGCCATATCTTTATTGCTTCCTTTGTGCTCGATGCCGTAGGTATTTTGTCTTCTTGGGCAACAACATTGTGATATCATGCATTGTCCATGATTAGACAAGACGGTCTATCATGGGATGGAAGTACTGTATTCTCGAGCCAATCTCTAAATACATTACCATTCATCTCATTATGATAATCCCTATTGTCTGTATGCTTTGATACAACACGAGCCCAGCATTCTGTAGTAAGCCATTATGAGTACTACCAGCATAGGCTATGACCAAACGCTGTCCTTTACTACTGGGCACATACCGCTTTATCTTTCCATCCATTGATTGCCATTCCTTTTCCACTTGTGTGGTGCGCATTGATCCACGTCTCATCCAAATACACTATGTTCTAATTTTCTTTGCTCATTTCCCTTATTTCACATAGGTATCTGCTTCTCATGGCTCCTAAATGCGGTTGCTCGCAAAGGATATTTCTACCTCCCTTGTACTTTCTAAAAGTGAAGCCTAATGTCCTTATAATTTTCCACAAAGTTGTTTTGGATAGCTCTATGTTATTGTTCTTTCTAAACAAAACCCTCAGTTTTCTTACAGTCACTGTTTCTTTGACATCCATCATTTTTATAATAACTCGCCTGGTGACATCCTTGTCAAAGCTGTCTACAATTGCCTTTCTACCTACCGTTTGCTTATCGCGTGTTGGTTTCATTTCAGATTCTTGCACCCATCGACGACATGACCGTTTACTCAAACCCAATGCATGCACTGTTCTTTTTTCGGGATTTGTAACAGTATGAAACAGTTTCCTGCGATCAGCTTCTTGACAAAAATATGGGTACAACTTCATAGCGATGCTTTGAAGTCAGTGGCATGCAGAGGGGGGTGCGGGGGATGCGGAAAATTAAGGGGCATCCAATCAAGGGGTTGGCCCCGGGCATCAAAGAACCTCTGCACGCCACTGTTTGAAGTGTCCGCAATTTCACTTTCAATCCCATTGAACAATATTCACACATTCAAATATTAGCTATTAATATTATATTAATGGTAAGATTTATTTATATATTTATTTATATAATCACGTTTCATGAAAGAACTCACTTTGGAGACACCTCTGAACAATCCCATTTAACTGCGCGAAGTCTGTGCCAAAACGAAAACCAAGAGACAATTTCAAAAAAAAGCGCGGATGTGTCTTGGTGAAGCTGTAATACTTTTAAAATGATGGACTTAATCTCTGAGCCGTAAATTATATACCGCATATAAGCAAACATTGAAATCTGCCGTACAATCTTCAGAACAAAATTTTTTTTGTTGGGTGGACATAATGATAAGGTTATATGCTAAATCTCATCATTTTCCCTCAGTTGGTTACTGAGATATGGAATTTTATATTAGGGCAAATAAAAGTAAACAGATTATAGTATGAGTTGCGCGCCCTATCTTATCATCATCATCATCATTATCATCATCATAATATGCCATGCCGATAAGCGTGGGCGGTCATGTTTCGCTATCTCACGCGATCACCAGAGTCGCGGATCAGCTCTGTGTTCTTCTCTCGAATATGCCACGTGTCCAAGCCGTCAAATATTTACTTCTTTACCTTAACGTTGGTCTCTTCCATTCAATCTTGCTAGTTGTCACCAAGTTCTCCAGTTTGTTTCTTCTCATAACGTGCCCCAAAACATCTTGAATATCTACGTCTAATTTGTATAATCAGTTTACGGTTTTAATTTGCTTCTTGCGGGACTTGCTCATTTGTTTTTCTGTCTGTACATGGTCATCATCATCATCATCATCATCATCATCATCATCATCATCATCATCATCATCATCATCATCATCATCATCATCATCATCATTATCATCATCATCATCATTATCATCAAATTCCATGTCGGCTAGCGTAGGCGTTCATGACTTTCCACAGACCTCGGTCCTTGGGTTTCTTGATCAACTCTGCTTATGATATTCTTCAATGCAACCACCTAAATTCATGCAGCATCATTTCTCGTGGTCTGCCTCTGCATCTCATCTCCTCGATCTTTCAAGTTGTCACGATGTTCTCCAATGCCTCTCTTCTCATCACATGACCAAAGAAATCTGTACGTGGTATTCTTTTATTTCCTCTCAGAAACCACATTTCCATTGTCCAATCTACAAGCCACTAAATCCATCGACAATGTACGTATTGATCACCACTGAAAGAGTGAACAGAATAGTACTTCTTTGGTGTATTTTTTTTCTTTCTATTTTATGTTTGAATTTGAGCTAGAATCGAAACCACCAATCGCCGAGTTTCACCAAATCTCCGAAATCGATTTCTTGTAACGAGCAGTCACGTGTAATTGACTGTCACGTGTGTAATGACGCGTGTATTTAACCTTAAGCGAGAAACCCTGGATAAGTCATACTAGAAACACAAGAAATGCATCCACAAGTATTGATTCGCACTCATACAATTAGAGGAAAGAAATAGAGAATACAGGACACACTAGACAATTTTGAAATGGATCGGTATATTGTGACCATCACAGTCAAAATAATTAAGTATTCGTGCACATTAATTAATAACAGTAGATAGAATATGTATTAACTGATTCAGTGTACAACAAAAATTAGGTTTGGATTAAACATGGAACACAATCAAATGAACAAGCATTATGATGTAAATTTATATTTACCGAGCATTGTAATTGCGGAAAACACCGCGAAAGGAAGCAAAAACCACGATCATTCTAGAACGGCGATATATCGTCCTTATGGTCACATTGTTCGATATGTTATCCTTCGGCATTAGATCCGAATCAGTTAAGGAAGTTAAGTGTAGAAGAGTCCAAACAGAAGCAAAGTGTTCACAAGATGAAGAATATTCTTTGCAATGTATCGAGGTGAGGAAAAGAGAGCTTAAGAGCTATTTGGTGTCCATCGTGATGTACCGAAGCAAATCATGGACAATTAGCAGACACGTGAGGAATTATGTGGAGGCTCGAGGGATGTTTTATAGAAGAAGGAGATGAACACCGTGGACGGAGAGAAAGAGGAATGAATATATCTTAAAATATGTTAGCTCAGAAAGAGAACCGATTTCTCACATTAGAAGAAGACAGTTCACATAGTCCACACCATAGTCTGGTAAAAACGAAGTGTGACGAAGGGATCTGGCCGACGCTCGACGCTAAGAGGAAAGGCGAGACGGACATATAATCAGATTGCTACTGGTACTATTAGTGTTGGAACTCTTCGCTGGCTGCTGAGGATGGGGACGGAGCGCTTATAGGAATGCCCAAATGCTGTGATGTCAGTTCCTAAATCAATCAATCAATCAATCAGTCCACATTCTTTGGGCATGTCGGAGAAGAGGACAGCTGGAGTATGTCGTCGGAATGGGAAGGTGGGGGGGGGGGGAATAAGGCAGGAGCGAGACGAAAAAATAAGGTGCTGGGCAGTTTGATATCTTGGCATGTAGAAACATCAGTATCAGAAATGATTGGCAGCACAAACAACAGAGGGCTGTTTGTAGACATGATCATCAATCCACCCAGCCCTCCATCCATTCATCCATCTATCCTTCCATCCATCCATTCATGCACCCATCCATTTATCCATCCATTCACCCATTTATACGTACACATATGCATCCATCCATTCATATACCCATCCTTCTATCCATCAAACCATACATCCATCAATCCGTCCATCCTTTCTTCCTTCTTGCATCCCTTCCTTCAGCTGGCCCTGTATTTCCACATTCCCCCTCCCCTTCATTTTTTCAATAGAGCATCAACCCCGAGCCATTTCCCAATAGTTCACTCTAAAGCCTTAACCATCTCACAACACACTACCCTACTTTCTGCCACCGCCTGGAGCTGGCACCATGTCACCCACGCAGTACCCAGCTGTCTCTACAAGACCCCATTCCACTTGGTTGGCTGGGTTCTCCAGTTGTCCTGATCTCCAGACTCGTTAAATGGTCGGTTTATTTCAGCGGCAACAATCTACTGCGGGTTGGGAGTATCCTGCGCCGTGCCAATCCTCACTAGTCGCTTCTTACTGCGTGTATGGTTAGTTAAAGTGTGATTAATCTTTGCTGCTCATACTGGCTACAGTAACAAACAGGAGATTCGACAATATTATTAGTTGTATACCGAACAGATTAAATTAACTCCACTACTACTACTACTACTACTACTACTACTACTACTACTACTACTACTACTACTACTACTGCTGCTGCTGCTGCTGCTACTACTACTACTACTACTACTACTACTACTACTACTACTACTACTGCTACTGCTACTACTACTACTACTACTACTACTACTACTACTACTACTACTACTACTACTACTGCTGCTACTACTTGTCGTGTGTGTAAAGAATGACTGTCGTAGTAGTTACTTGTTCTTCTTTACCACTTTAGTGTCGTCCCTGGAGTGAAGGGAATCAACACCCACATTATTTTTTAATCCAATATCTCTATCCTGGAGATATCCAGCAGACTCCGTCCACACACTCCTTCAATCTGAAGACACCTTCCTCTCACTCTTACTCACCCCTGGATCATGCCCCCTCTCATTCTTCCCCAACATAACACACTTGACAACTCTAGCTTCAACAAATAAAAACAAGAAATTTATTAAAGCAAAGAGTATATGTAGGAGAAGTGTGTGTGTGTATAAGGTGTAGAATGTGTGTCGAATATTCTAATGTTAGACCAGTGATTTAGAAGCAAAGTCTGTAACATCATAGTGCTTAGCACACAACAGCACCATTTATTCCGGACAGTGAACCTCACCCAGAAGATGACAACTTTCTCCAATCACTCGATCAAACAGGATGCTGGTAATCCGATAGACACTGTTGCTCTTGGTCTTCACTCTACCACACGGTGAAGTTACTCTGTTTCATAATGTTTGTTGAACTGATAATCTTCCAATTAACTGAAATGTCACTTGGGGAAAATCTAATGTTCATAAGTCTCTGATTATAACATTTTCCCCTCTTTTAGAACACAACCTATTAATGTTTGTTAGGTAGATGTGTATATATATATATATATATATATATATATATATATATATATATATATATATATATATATATATATATATATATATATATGCCTCGTCATCTAATTAGTGACGCGCATGAATGGATTAACGAGATTCCCACTGTCCCTATCTACTATCTAGCGAAACCACAGCCAAGGGAACGGGCTTGGTAGAATCAGCGGGGAAAGAAGACCCTGTTGAGCTTGACTCTAGTCCGACTTTGTGAAGACACATGAAGGGTGTAGCATAGGTGGGAGCGCAAGCGCAATTGAAATACCACTACTTTTATCGTTTCTTTACTTATTCAGTCTCTCGGTAGAGATTTGTTCGCAGCAGACGAGCAAATCTCCGGCGGGCCTATTCTCGCTGGTCGCGAGATCCGCACAGTGGAAGTATGGGAGATTTGCTTGCAAATAGACAGGCAATATCTCCTGCGGTAGCTATGGCGGACCTATTCCCGCTGGTCGCGGGGACCGCTATAAGTCAGGTGGGGAGTCTGACGATAGTGCACGCTTTACACAGGTCCGGACACTTGTGATTGACAGATGTGCGCGCCCTCATGGTCCGGGCTCGTACAAAGCCCTCACCTGTGGGACATGGCTGAACGTCTCTAAGCCGTGTCCCTTGGGTGTCAGGGTCTGGCCATAACTCGCCACCGGCTCGTGGTGGTGAGGTCTCGGTGGATTGACGCTGAGCCGCCAGCGTCTGCAGCCTACCTTGTGCCAGACGTATTGGTTACCCATTCCTCTGGAATACACAAGACTAGGCCGAGGGAGGGGTCATGTCGTTTGGGCATCACATGATCTCTGAAGCTCTGCCCAGACATTGTGATGGAATATTGGCCATATTCCACTCACATACTTTAGTCTGTCAAGACTGCAAGGTGTCTACTTATATATATATATATATATATATATATATATATATATATATATATATATATATATATATATATATATATGTCCTTAGTATGCGAGTTATTAATCTTCGGTGATGAAGCTTATCACTCATTAAACACAACACTTATGTTCATCAAATCCTGCTCAGCAGAAGCCATGTTTCTGCGGAACAACTAGGTGTCTGAGCCCCGTGTAAAAACCTCTCAGCAACCTCTGTCTTCTTTCCATGAGCCATCATTGTATAAAACTTTGAACTGCTTCTTCGTAATAAATCATCTCACACTCACGTGGAACACTCAAGGGGAACTGTAAATGGAACCTGTAGAGTAGATAACATCATGGTGAGGGCAACTCAATCCTGACCGTAATTAGGTGATTGTAGGCCAATAGCAGCACTCAGATCTATAACAGAGATCCGATCTCTGTCATACGGCCAAATCGCGCATCACAATGGTCTTATACATGGCAACACCAGGAAAGAATAAAGGAACGGGTAGAAACCCAGTAGATGCCCTACTGGAAGATCCTACCATTTCACATTCCCCTCCTCCCTCTCACCCATCTTTAATCTCTCTAATTATTATTCCACTACATTGTCCTCAACTCCCCGAGTAAAATGATATATCACACAAGCTAGTTGAAGCCACACAATAGGATACCAGTGCCGACGCTCCTATGATACTTTCTAGAACCGCACTAATAGAACATTCTATCATTAAGCATAATACATTATATCAATGCACCTATAATACATTAGATCACCGCACAGCACTGTACTCTATTCCTAATCATACTCTTAAATTAGATATTATTAATAGCCTACCATATGCCTATTTTGGTTGCCACTCGAGAAACTATGCAATCAGATTGGATCTATGTCCGCGGAAAACTATCACCACTTAGACATTATAGTTTCACTCATGTAACGCAACTCAGAATAATGCACCGATCCTAACACTTCAGAATGCTTTTCTCGACTCCCTCCACCTGGTTACCGCACTGGATTTTATATGGGTGCTTGAGTGACGTCACCAAAAAGTCCAGACGCCAATCAGTCCAGAATCTGGCTTTGTCCCCCTGTTTCTAGACTAACCAGAGTCAATTCGCTGTCAAGTTCACTTTCATCTGGGAAATTCTTTGTCTCATACAACAAAGATCCTGGTTGTCTGTGAGCCGGAGACCTTTCCCCCATATGACAGAATGCTTCCGACCTCTGGCAGACATTCTGTCCATCACTTTCAACGGGCGATTCCCGCCCTGCAGACAGATGACGCCAGTGCACGTCTCTCGAACAACAACCTGTCAACAAACTGTCGACCATGTGTAGACATCGGGACGTGACTCACTTTGATCTAATACAAAAAAGCCGACCAGGTGCAGACAGTTCCAACGACGTATTTTCTCAGTCTGTTCAACAACACAGGGTCTATTTTGTTTGCAGACCAATGTCGGGCTTGGTTGTCATCGATCGAACTAACAAGTTTATTAACTCGCGACAATACTACTACTACTACTACTACTACTACTACTACTACTACTACTACTACTACTACTACTACTACTACTACTACTACTACTACTACTACTACTACTACTACTACTACTACTACTACTACAACTACTACTACTACTACTCCTACTACTATTACTACTACTACTGATACTATTACTACTACTACTGATACTATTATTATTAATACGACTACAACTGATTTTGCAATTAACACTACTGCTTCTGGTGATGATATTACTTCTATTACTACCATCACCACCACTAATACTACTATTAGTAAACGATTACTGCCATTACCACCATCAATACGACTACTATTACTACTTAGATAATAATTACTACTACTACTACTACTACTACTACTACTACTACTACTACTACTACTACTACTACTACTACTACTACTACTACTACTACTACTACTTCTACTTCTACTACTACTACTACTACTACTACTGCTGCTACTACTACTATTGTCTATCGCTGGATACCACTAACACAACTTAAGAAATAGATACACAGATGTTGATTGTTGGCACTCATAAAATACAAATAAAACACGCAGAAATCAGAAAACGCACACGATAAACGAAACACGGGAAGAATAGAAGTTACTATGGCTGAGTATCGTGCATGTCAGTTTGATTTCAAATAGATTATGATGGTGACGTCCTTGGGTCGTTAAAAGTAGGCGGATTGGTGGGCGGGTGGAGATAAGTGAGTATGTTGGTGCAAGAGGGACGGACGGAAGTAAGGACAGACAGACGGACAGAGTGATAAACAGCCAAGTAGACAGACAGACACACACGCACAAACACACACAATCATATTTGCAAGGACATGTGATTGAGTGTGTGTGCGTGTGTGTGTGTGTGTGTGTATGTGGATGGGTGGGTGGGTGGGTGGGTGGGTGTGTGTGTGTGTGTGTGTGTGTGGGTGTGTGTGTGGTATAGAGAGATAGATCCATGGGTGTGAGTAGTTACAGGGAGATAGAAATGTGGGTATAGAGATAGGTTCATGATATATCCTTCACATGACGTCGCAGTCAATCCCAAAATTTTTTGCTGGTTGTGATTTCTTGGCAAGTTTACAGTCAATATTTTGTCATTGCTTTCTGAGCGACCGACACTCATACCACTGTATGCTGACAAATCGTCCACATCTTTATTTCGAACCCGGTATCTGGGATTACGAATTGCATCGGTAACACCTTGGCCACTGAGCCGGCAGAGAGAGGTAGAGAAGGATAAATAAATGATTTCTTGTATGTCTTTTGCGGGAGTTGTGATCGCCCCAGGTCAATTTTCCAGTTAATTTTACGGTCATTAATTTACCACTACTTTCTGAACTAGCAGTCAAATTTGAAGTCCAGCTGACCGGTGTAAGGCTTGAACCCACTACTACGCCATCAGCGTAGGACCTTTAAAAGCGAACACATTGAGAGAAATATAGAGGCCGGCAAACACGGATGTAATGCGGTAGAGAAAAACATATCAAATTATGTTTCTGAAAACATAAACAGTAAGAAACAGCTGAAAAGCCTAGATGTTCGCTGATCGAGTTTTCTTATAAGTTTATTATTGCATGTATGTTTTAATTATCGTCGGACGATAGATCATATTGATATGTTCAGATCTGTCAAGAGAAATGGGAATATGATCTTAAGTGCATGGCCTATTCATAGATGCAAATTACTGTATTGACACAAACGATCTATGGGGCTTTCTTGAAGGTTGACATATTCCCTAAGTAATCCACTTTAATTCAATATTATTGACAGTTACAAAATACATTCACATATGCATATGTCCGAAACACGATAGATAATAAATAGCATATTCATAAAAATGTCAAACGTGGACATTGTGTGCGAGTAAATCACATATACTTAAAATCAAAACCTTCCAGAATAGATACATGAGAAGAGCTGCCAATCTAAATATCCGAGACGGATTAAGAAATGATGTTATCAGACAGTAGAAGCAACATATAGTGTCACATATACTAGAAGATCAATTGGTTGGGCCTCCTCTTTAGAATGCAACGCCATCACTGGCGCTACATCAAAGAAGATCTGCTACGAGAGCACGAGGGTGTCCCAGATGATCATGAATTGCAGAAATCAAAAAAAAAAGAACAAGCTTCCGAAAATTGCAACCTCCAGTCTCTGCTCTGAATGGATAGAAAGCATTCAGAAGTAGCACTTCACATCGCTCATCTCGATGTGCGCACCAGGGCATGTCGAAAAAAATTAGGTAATGAACACACACACCAGCTGCCAAATAATGCGTCAATAAACAAGGGAATAAGAATGAACAGGGCTGATATGATCAATACAGTACGAACTCGATTGACGGATACTCACAAGGCTATGAGGTTAGCCCGAACTAGTAAAGCCT
>OY992876.1:389262597-389345097 GCA_963921405.1 Cepaea hortensis
GGTGGGGAGCATCTCATTTAATTCATATAAGTAGTCATATAAGTTTCTCGTTCCCGTTACCGACTATCCTGTCTGTCTGTCTGTATGTCTGACCCGGCCCGGCATCGCCCAGCTCCTGGTGTGGAGCATCTCATTTAATTCATATAAGTAGTCATATAAGTTCCCGTTCCCGACTGTCTATCTGTCTGTCTGTCTGTCTATATGTCTGTCTATCTGTCTGCCTGACCCTACCCGGCTTCGCCCAGCCCCTGATGGGGAGCATCTCATTTAATTCATATAAGTAGTCATATAGGTTCCCGTTCCCGTCTGTCTGTCTGTCTGTCTGTCTGTCTGTCTGTCTGTCTGTCTGTCTCTCCC
Source organism: Cepaea hortensis (assembly GCA_963921405.1). Classification (NCBI taxonomy): domain Eukaryota; kingdom Metazoa; phylum Mollusca; class Gastropoda; order Stylommatophora; family Helicidae; genus Cepaea; species Cepaea hortensis. Next base: position 389,262,955 of record OY992876.1, read on the forward strand.
TCCCTCTCTGTCTGTCTGTCTGTCTGTCTGTCTGTCTGCCTGTCTGTCTAATCATTTATTGGTTGCAGTTAGAACAACCTAGATAAACGAAGATCAACTTACAAAAAGCATTAGAAAGAGCACTTGAAAGGTCTTTACATCTTCCCCAACAATTAACTTGGGTAAATGGAGCGGCGGTAGCAGCAGCAGCAGAAGAAGAAAAAGGAGGAGTAGGAGCTGGGAGGAGGAAGAGGGAGGAGGAGGGAGGAAGAGATAGGCGGAGAGAGGAGGAAGAGGGAAGAGGAGGGAGGAGTAGGAGTAAGGAGGAATAGGAGGGAGGAGGAGGGATTAAGAGGAGGAGAGAGGAGGAGGAGGGAGAGGAGAGAGGAGGGAGGGAGGAGGAGGAAGGAGGAGGGAGGAGGAGGGAGGGAGGTAGAGGGAGGGAGAGGAGGAGAGAGGAGGAGGAGAGAAGAAGAGGAGGAGGAGGAGGAGGGAGGAGGAGGAGGGGAGGAGGGGCAGAAGGGAGGAGGAGGAGGAGGAAGAGGGAGGAGGAGGTGGGAAGGATGGAGGAGGGAGGAGGAGGAAGAAGAGAGGAGTAGAAGGGAGGAGGAGGGAGGAGGAGAGAGGAGGGAGGAGGGGAGGAGGAGTAGGGAGGAGGAGGAAGAGGGATGAAGAGGGATGAGGAGGGAGGGAGGGAGGGAGGAGGAAGAGGGAGGAGGGAAGGAGAAGGAGGAGGAAGCATGAGGGAGGAGAAGAACGCAGGATGAGGGGGAGGAGGAGGAGGGAGAAGGAGAGGGAGAAGGAGGGAGATAGAGGAGGAGGGAGGAGGAGAACGAGGGAGGAGGGAGGAGGCGGAGGTAGGAGGAGGGAGGAGGAGGAGGGAGGGGAGGTGGGGAGGAAGGAGGGAGGAGGAGAAGGAGGGGGAGGATGAGGAGGGAAGGAGGAGGGAGAGGGAGGAGGAGGAGGGATGTGGAGGGAGGAGGAGGGAGGAGGAGGAGGGAGGAGGAGAGATGATGAGGAGGGAGGAGGAAGGAAAAGGGAGGAGGAGGGAGGAGGAGGGAGGAGGAGAGGGAGGAGGAGGGAGGAGGAGAGGGAGGAGGAGGGAGGAGGAGGAGGAGGTAGGTGGAGGAGGGAGACAAAGGGAGATAAAGGAGGAGGAGGGAGGAGGAGGGATGAGGGGGAGGACGTAGAGGAGGAGGAGGAGGAGGGAGGAGGAGGAGAAGGGAGGAGAAAGGAAGCGGAGTGATTAGGAGGTGGGAGGAGGGTGAGGAGGTAGGAGGAGGAAGAGGGAGGAGGAGGAGGAAGAAGGAGAAGGAAGAAGGAGGAGAAGGAGGGAGGAGAAGAACGCAGGAGGAGGAGGAGGGAGGGGAGGATGGAGGAAGAGGGAGGAGGAGGGATGTGGAGGGAGGAGGTGAGGGAGGAGGAGGGAGGATGAGGAGGGAGGAGGAGGAAGGGAGGAGGACGGATGAGGAGGAGGGAGGAGGGAGGGAGGAGGAGGGGGAGGAGGGAGGAGGAGGGATGAGGGGGGAGGACGTAGAATTAGAAGGAGGGAGGACGAGAGAGTGGGAGGAGAGAGGAGGAGAAGGGAGGAGGAAGGAAGAGGCGTGTTAGGAGGAGGGCGAGGAGGTAGGAGGAAGAGGGAGGAGGGGGGAGGAGGAGGAGGAAGGAGGAGGGGAGGAGGAAAGAGGGAGGAGGAGGGAGGGAGAGGGAGGAGGGGGAGGGGAAGAGAAAGAGGGTAGAAGGAGGAGGAGGGGAGAGGAGGATTTTAACGCATATGCCTGTACATAACTGCAGCGAAAAGGTGGGTCTGTCTTTCTATCTGACCCGGCGTGGCTTCGCCCAGCTCCAGGCGTGTACCGTCTCATTAAATTCATACAACAAAAAAAGTAACTTAAAAGAATGTCCTTCCACACACCATCCATTATTTTTAATGAAAACTCTTTCTAATCACCTGCATGACTACAGTAACTTCTTAAGCATAAAAAGATGAGTTACAATGTTATGCATTGTGCATTATTTTTATGAAAACTTTGAAAATGCCCTAAAGATTGTATCATTATTTATTATAACTCATATGCCGGTACATAACTATGGACAAAGAGTTTATAAATCTTTGAAAACGATGCAACAATATGACTATAAGTTATACAGAAAAGTTATTAAAAGTTATGCCCCTTGAAATAACTTTTACAGAGTTAGGTCCCCTCGCTGTATATAAATTATAATGAAAAATGGAAAATTAAATAATATTCAGTAAGCAGCCGATTTCACACTAAAAAAATATGACAGTTGGCTGCGCTGGAATGAAAGGAAGACGTGTAGAAAATTTCATCTCAATCGGATGGGCCGTTCGCGAGCGCATAAAGGACATACGGACATACAGACGGAGATTCTATTTTATATATAAGATTTCTGTCTATGTTTTATAATATATTCTGCACTATGTTTTATAATATATTCTGCTCTATGTTTTATAGTATATTCTGTCTATGTTTTATAATATATTCTGCTCTATGTTTTATAGTATATTCTGCTCTATGTTTTATAGTATATTTTGCACTATGTTTTATAGTATATTCTGTCTATGTTTTATAATATATTCTGTCTATGTTTTATAATATATTCTGCACTATGTTTCATAATATATTCTGCTCTATGTTTTATAATATATTCTGCACTATGTTTTATAATATACTAGCTGACCCGGCCCGGCTTCGCCCAGGCCCTGGCGGGGATCGATCTATCTATCTATCAGTCTGTCTGTCTGTCTGTCTGTCTGCTTGTTTGTCTGTCTGTCTGTCTGTCTGTCTGACCCGGCCCGGCTTCACCCAGTCACTGGTGGGGAGCATCTCATTTAATCATATAAGTAGTCATATAAGCTCCCGTTCCCGACTATCTGTCTGTCTATCTGTCTGTCTGTCTGACCCGGCCGACTTCACTCAGTCCCTGGTGGGGAGCATCTTATTTAATTCATATACGTAGTCATATAAGCTCCTGTTCCCGACTATATGTCTGTCTGTCTATCTGTCTGTCTGTCTGACCCGGCCCGGCTTCACCCAGGCCCTGGTGGGGAGCATCTAATTTAATTCATATACGTAGTCATATAAGCTCCCGTTCCCGACTATCTGTCTGTCTGTCTGTCTGTCTGTGCCGGCCCGGCTTCACCCAGTCCCTGGTGGGGAGCATCTCATTTAATTCATACAAGTAGTCATATAAGCTCACGTTCCCGACTATCTGTCTGTCTGTCTGTCTATCTATCTGACCCGGCGTGGCTTCGCCCAGCTCCTGGCGGGGAGCGTCTCATTAAATTCACACAGTAACTTAAAAGAATGTCCTTCCACACACCATCCATCATTTTTAATGAAAACTGTTTTTAATCACCTACATGACTGTAGATAACTTCTTTAAGCATAAAAAGATGAGTTACAATGTTATGCATTATGCATTATTTTTATGAGAACTTTGAAAATGCCTTAAAGATTATATCATTATTTATTATAACTCATTTGCCTGTAAAGAACTATAGGCAAAGAGTTTATAAATCTTTGAAAACCATGCAACAATATGACTGTAAAGTATATAGAAATTGTTATTAAAAGTTATGCCCCTTGAAATAACTTTTCTAGAGTTAAGTCCCCTTGCTATATAGAAATTATAATGAAAAATGAAATATTAAATTTTATTAAGTAAGTAGCCGATTTTACACTAAGAAACTATTACAGTCGGTTGCACAGGAGTGAAAGGAAGACGTGTATAAAATTTCATCTCAATCGGATGTACCGTTATTGAACGCATCCAATACATATCCAACCACCCACATACATACACTCTGTTTTATAGATATATATTCTGTTCTATGTTTTGTAATATATTATGTTCTATGTTTTGTAATATATCCTGCACTGTGTTTTGTAATATATTCTGCTTTATGTTTTATAATTTATTCTAGTCTACTTCTTCTTCTTCAGCGTTCCGAGCCATTGAGGTTCTTTGCTGCAAATACAATCCGTCTCCATTCGTCTCTCTGGTTGACCTTCTCTTGCCAGTCGTTGATTCCAAGTGCTTGTATATCTGTATATATATTATCTCTCCACCGCCTTCTTGGTCTACCTCGGGGTCTGCGGTCATTTATTTCCTGAGTGTAAGCGAGTTTTGTTTCCCTATTATCTTCCATTCTTTCTATATGCCCCAGCCATTGTAGTCTATTAGCCTTCATGATACCAGTGATTAGCGGGGACTTAAACAGATCATAAATGTCTTTGTTACTTCTTCTTTTCCACTCTCCACTATGTGTATCCCTAATGGGTCCAAAGATGCGTCTTAAAATTTTGTTCTCAAAGGTTTGTAACAAGGCTTCGTCTCTTTTCGTTGTACTCCAGGTTTCAGAGCCATACAGCACAACTGGTCTGATCAGTGTTTTGTATATTGTGATTTTGGTGTTATGAGATAGCGCCTTTGATTTTAGTAGATGTTGTAGTGCATAGTATATCTTATTTCCAGAGTTGATTCTAGTTTGTATTTCTTCCCTTATGATGTTGGAGCAGTTGAAGATTATACCCAGGTATTTGTATGTTTCCGTTCTTTTAATGGTCATATTATCTATTTGTATGTGGCCAGAGTTTTTAGCCATTCCGTCTCTTGAAATTACCATATATTCTGTCTTATCTTGGTTGATAACCAGCCCCATCTGTTGGGCTTTTTCCTTTAAGTGAGTCAATATTTCCAATGTCTTTTGTTCACTTTGCCCTATAATATCTATATCATCTGCATAACCAAGCAGCTTGGATGTTCCTCCAATATCACATTCCTCCTTTACCTTCCTTACAACTTTCTCTAGAGCCAGATTGAAGAGTAGCGGCGATAGTGCATCACCTTGTTTCAAGCCATATGTTATTTGGAAGGGGTCTGATTTCCTGCCTTTATATGTTACTATATTATAAGTATCTTCCATGCATAGTCTGGTCATGTTGATTAACTTCCTTGGTATTCCAAATTCCTGCATAGCATTCCATAGACTATTCCTATGGACACTATCATAAGCCTTTTTAAAATCCACAAAAATGTTATGGAGATCTCTTTTATATTCCCAATGTTTCTCGGCTATTTGTCGTAAGATAAATATCTGATCTATTGTTGATCTGTTTTGTCTAAAACCCGCCTGGTAGTCACCTAATATGTCTTCTGAATATGGTTTTAGTCTATTTAGTAATACTGCGGATAGTATCTTATAGCTTGTGGACAGTAGTGATATTCCTCTATAATTTCCACATTGGAACTTGTCTCCTTTCTTAAAGATAGGTATCAATAATGACTCTTTCCAGTCATGGGGTAATTCTTCTGTCCTCCAGATCTTTATTATTAGTTCGTATAGCTTTAGATGTAATGCATGGCCACCTGCCTTTATAAATTCAGCAGCAATTCCATCAGTCCCAGTTGCCTTATTGTTTTTAAGTCGTGTGATTACATATAGGATTTCTTCAAATGTAGGTTCTTCAATTTGTGGTTCGCATGTTAGAACCTCTTCCTGTGGGAAAATGTTACTTGGAGCTTCACAATTTAGTAATTCAATAAAATATTCTTTCCATGTGTTGCATATTTCCTCATTGGTATTTATCACATTCCCATTTTTGTCTTTTAAACCATATGTGTTTTGTTGGTGCCCTCGTTTCATTGACTTCAGTTCTTTAAAAAATTTTCTGGATTCATTTTTCTGGTGATTAGTTTCCATATCTTTGATTATATTACTCATATATTCACGCTTCTGCTGTCTGACTATTTTTGTAGCCTCTTTACATTCATTTCTATAATGCTCTTCCTTTTGGATGTTATTTATGTCATTTAACCATACATGTCTGGCATTCTTCTTCCTAATGACTGCTTCTTCACATTTTTGATTGAACCATCTGTTCTTTCTATGCGTGGTTAACACACCGAGACATTCTTCTGCGGTAGATTGAATTGTATTCTTGATGTTCAACCAAGTTTGGTCAACGCTTTCCTCCAAAGGGTTTTGCAGAGTTTCAAGTTTACATTTTATTTCATCTGTAAATTTCTCTTTGACTGTAATGTCTTGTAGTTTTTCTCTGTTATATGTTGGGTGTAATCTTTGTAATTTAGTATAGAAAGCTCTCTTAAGTTTTATTTTAAATTTTGCTCCAACGAGGAAGTGGTCACTGTGGCACTCAGCTCCTCTATAACTTCTGACTTGCTGTATGTTTGATGCATTTCTGTTGTTAATTAAAATGTGATCTATTTGATTATAGGTTCTCTTGTCACATGATTTCCAAGTTTGTTTGTGTATATCCTTTCTTTGTAGTCTGGTACTGCTAATCTGCAGTCCTTTGGCTTCTGCCAGGTTGATGACTCTCCATCCATTATCATTTGAAGTTGTATGTAGGCTTTCCATACCGGCCACTTTTTTATTAGTTTGCTCTCTACCTATTTTTGCATTGAAGTCTCCCAGCACAATCAGGATGTCCTGTTTGGGGGTTTCTTCTAGTCTACGTTAAACAATATATTCAGGTCTATGTTTAACACTATATTCAGGTCTATGTTTAACAACATATACAGGTCTATGGTTAACATTACATTCTGGCTTAATAATATATTCTGATATGTTGTTTCAGCCTAAATCGCCAGCCAGACAATAGGACATAAATTACTCTGAGAGGCAAGTGCATGTTCCTCCTATTCTTTGTTCTGTTTTGAATTGCTGCCTTTTTATGGCATTTATTCCATGTACACTTTGTGTGATGTTTTACTACACAATATCTTATTTCTACGATCTCGCGTAAAAACAGTTTAAAGAGAATTCTTGGCAGTCTGCACTGAGCAATTTCCTTTCTTCTGAAAACTGTACTTATTTCTGTAGTAAAATATGTTTTTATAGTCAGATTTAAATCGCTCTCTCTCTCTCTCTCTCTCTCTCTCTCTCTCTCTCTCTCTCTCTCTCTCTCTCTCTCTCTCTCTCTCTCTTTCTCTCTCTATCTTTTTTCTTTCTTTGTTTCTTTGTTTGTTTCTTTCTTTCTTTCTTTCAGACTTCTTATCGCAGAGGTACTTAACACAAGATGTATACTTCAGGTGCTAAACTTCACGATTCTATGCCATCTGGTGGTATCTGGGGACACTATCTGAAATGAAACTAGAAATCAGACCAGTGGTGTGTGCTTCTGTTTTTTCTACACATCGTGCGAGTGTCTGTCTAACAGATCAACATGTTTTAATCAGCTTCTCTTTATCATATTCTTCTTCTTCTTCTTCTTCTTCTTCTTCTTCTTCTTCTTCTTCTTCTTCTTCTTCTTCTTCTTCTTCTTCTTCTTCTTCTTCTTCTTCTTCTTCTTCTTCTTCTTCCTCTTCCTCCTCCTCCTCCTCTTCTTCTTCTTCTTCTTCTTCATCTCCTTCTTCTTTTCCTCATCCTTCTTCTTCTTCATCTTTCCCGTGTTTGATGATGAGCTCTTCGTCTCTTTAATTTGTATATGTAACAAAACATATGAAAGCTATACTGGCCACACAGGGATTAGCTCCTCATCCTCATATGACAAGTTCAAAGAGTAGGCTTTCATGTCCTTCATATCTATCTATCGATCTATCGATCTATCGACCTATCGATAGATAGACAGACAGACAGACAGACAGACAGACAGACAGACAGACATACAGACAGACAGACAGATAGATAGATAGATAGATAGATAGATAGATAGATAGATAGATAGGTAGGTAGGTAGGTAGGTAGATAGGTAGGTAGGTAGGTAGATAGGTAGGTAGATAGGTAGGTAGATAGATAGATCTATCTGTCTGTCTGTCTGTCTCATCTCTCGTGGTCTCTCTCTCTCTCTCTGTCTATCTTTACTCAGTCTTTCTTCTCTCTTTGTTTCCTCTCTCTCTTGGTCTCTCTCTTTCTGTCTGTACTCTTTCTTCTCTCTTTGTCTCTTACTATGTCTGCGTCTCTTTCTCTCTTTCTATTTCAGTATTTGTCTCTATGCCTCTCCCCCCCCCCCATTCTCTCTCTTTCTTTCTTTCTCTCTCTCTCTCTCTCTCTCTCTCTCTCTCTCTCTCTCTCTCTCTCTCTCTCCTCAAATACTACCCTCCTATAAAGTAAAGCGATCATGTCTATCTATATCTTACTTTCGAATAAATAAAAGAAGTTAAAACAGCCGTAAAGCTGTAGAAATGTAAACAATAGACAATCACTACGTATAGGACAACTTTACAATATACAATTAAAATTGTACAAACTGTTCTACATTTGATATATACTATATATGTCCCATTATACGACCTAAGATTACAATTTGTCTCTATCTTATAGTTTAGTTAAGTTTATGTGGTTGTTTCGGGATTTGAAATTTAAATATTGAGCACAACCCACTACTGGCAACGCCGATCGCATTCTGGTATGAACCTAAGGCCTATCCACCTCAATATGGAAGCACTATACTCGAGTTTCGCCCTCGTTTGAGCTCGTCAGTAGTGCATATCCCTGACCGGATCCGGAAACAGTCCCGGATCACGCGTGTGAAGCGGGTGTGTAACCACACTGTTTCCGGATCCGGTCAGGGATATGCACTACTGACGAGCTCAAACGAGGGCGAAACTCGAGTATAGTGCTTCCATATTGACGTGGATAGGCCTTAGGTTCATACTAGAATGCGATCGGCGTTGCCAGTAGTGGGTTGTGCTCAATATTTAAATTTCAAATCCCGAAACAACCACATAATCAATTGATTATTGCTCATTGGATTTAGGAGGCCTGGTGTTCCTTGCCAGTGAGAAGTCCTGATCGTTCGGGTCCCATCGATTGACGGACGTCGGTCGCGGCGATTGGGCAATCTTGAGCATAGCCTACGATGGGTAGCGTTGTGATGTTCTGTTGTGATAATTTGGTGTGTCCAGTGTGTGCCACGTGGTTACACACCCGCTTCACACGCGTGATCCGGGACTGTTTCCGGATCCGGTCAGGGATATGCACTACTGACGAGCTCAAACGAGGGCGAAACTCGAGTATAGTGCTTCCATATTGACGTGGATAGGCCTTAGGTTCATACCAGAATGCGATCGGCGTTGCCAGTAATGGGTTGTGCTCAATATTTAAATAGTTAAGTTTAGTTTAGTTTAGTCGATGGATCAACATCACGGCACACGGGTGTAACCCATAAGTTCTCCGTTCTCCTCCTAACTCAAACCTGACTCTGGAGAAACTCAGCTGGTTGCACGAACTCCGTAGCACCGGCGAGGATCCCGAAATACCCGAGTAGATTTTTAACTCGAATTTTGCCCGCGCAGCGCCGTTAGGCTACACTTTTTCGATTTCCAACTGCCAAGGGATTTTTTACGTGCACAACAATACACACGGACGTCCGACCTCACTACCCAGAGACCAGGAGAAATTTTATTTCTAGAAGTCCAAGTGAAAACATCCCGGTCCTCACCGGGTCTTAAACCCGGGACCTCCAGCACTCGAGGCGGACACCATACATCGAGACCACGAAGTCCCCTTTTCTTATAGTTGCATACATCCTTCACTTTCATTAGCCCCATTACAGGCAATCGTTATTAGTTACGCTAGCAGTCTAAAGCTTTGGCAACATTCGTTTCCGAAAAACCATCTGCGCTGACTCCATGCTGCCTCCCAATGACGACAGCACCCCACTGCACTTCCAACAGAAAGGTTGTGTAATCGGTTCATGTGCGCGCTCCAGCGGTTTCGAGGTGCCGGCTCAACGCAGGATGTGTACCTGTAAGTGATGTCAGGCAGTCGTGATAATATTTACCTGTTGGCGCTACCACGTGTTGCCACGCTAGGTAAAAGCCATGTCGTGGTGTTATTCCAGATATCTCGGTTAGATACTCGAAGGATGTGTTTCAGATTAGGGATGCATTCACATGCGTATCCCGCTGTCTAGATTATGATATAATGTGTGAACGATGCAGCGTGGTTTTACATTGATGAAATCGACAGGAAGGGGAACGTCGTTTTAGCGACTATCTTACTTATGGACATCCATAAGGAGTCTTCCACTGCATTCTCTCTCTCTCTCTCTCTCTCTCTCTCTCTCTCTCTCTCTCTCTCTCTCTCTCTCTCTCTCTCTCTCTCTGTCTTTGTATCTCTGTCTCTCTCCCTCTGTCCATATCTTTGTCTCTGTCTTTTGCTCTTATCTCTCTGTGTCTCACTTATCTCTCTCCTTCTCTCTACGTATCTAATCTCTCTCTGTCTTTGTATCTATGTGGCTCTCTCTCTCTCTCTCTCTTTGTCCATGTATGTGACTCTGTCTTTCGCTCTTATCTCTCGATGTCTCTCTTATCTCTCCCCTCCTCTCTATGTATCGCTTCTCTCTCTGTCTGTCTGTCTTTGTATCTCTGTGTGACTCTCATTCTGTCCGTGTCTTTGTCTCTGTCTTTCGCTCTTATCTCTCTGTGTCTCTCTTATCTCTCTCCTCCTCTCTATGTATCTCTTCTCTCTCTCTCTGTCTTTGTATCTCTGTGTGTGTGTCTCTCTTTCCATGTCTTTGTCTCTGTCTTTCGCTGTTATCTCACTGTGTCTCTCCTATCTCTCTTCTCCTCTATGTGTATCTCTGCTCTCTCTCTCTCTCTCTCTCTCTCTCTGTCTCTCTCTCTCTCTCGCTCTGTATTTCCTTCTCTCACTTTCTGTCTCTGCTTCTGACTCTCTTTCTATCTTGGCTCCGTATGTCTTTGCTCTCCTCTCCTCTTCTCTCTCTCTCTCTTTCTCTGACTATATGTCTCTCTCTCTTTATCTCCCTCTCTCATTGATGCGAAGAAACACGTCGAGAGAGAAAAGGACACAAAGAGACAGAGAGATAGACAGAGAGAGAGAGAGAGAAAGACATAGAGAAGCAGAGAATGAGACGGAGGCAGGCTGAGAGGCAGACTGAGTGAGACAGGCATAGAGAGATTGTATTCAATGATCTTTAAGTAGATATTAGGGCTCTATTTCCGCCATTGAATCCACCACTAACACCAGACCAAAAGACACTCATCTTTGGCTGATTAAAATCTCTCGCTTATGTATTTTCTAACCAGAACTTTTTACTGCACGTAATTTGACCATTTGTCAAACTCCCACTGTCACTCCTCTGTACTTTAATGAACATTTTGCCGTTGCGCATCCGCCGTCGTCAGCTACTAATGGAGTGTCTTTGATAACCTCGAAGACTACATGAGAAATGATCTTACTACAGACAGGATGTTTTGACCAACACTCGTTGACGTGAGAGTATTTCTGTAAATGCATCAGGTTTCAGTCTTGATGGAGTCATTTGCTCATAATGGAGTCTGTTGTTTTTAGTGGAGTACGGGGTATGTGAGCCGGTCGCTCAGAAAGCATTGGCAAACTACTGAGTGTAATCTTGCCAAGAACATCAACAACAGCTAAAACAAAAATGCTGGTGTTGACTGCAACGTCCTGTAAGGGATAGGCAACTTTAAATAAAATACAAAACAACTTGCTCTTCATTCTGATTACATTTTCAGTAATTTTATTGTTTCTGTTTTTTCTACTGTTTCTTTGCCCTAGCGCAGGGTATGTTTCTTTAGGTGTTCATATTTTGTGTGTTATATTATATACGTTAGCTGCATGTCCTTTACAGAACGTTGCAATCAGTCTTAACATGTATTGGCTGTTTGTGATTTACTAGGCAATGTTAGCGCATCAGTTTGCCATTGCTTTCTGAACGACTCATACAATCGACATCAGCTTCTTCTTCTTCTTCTTCTTCTTCTTCTTCTTCTTCTTCTTCTTCTTCTTCTTCTTCTTCTTCTTCTTCTTCTTCTTCTTATTCTTCCTCCCTTTCTTCTCCTTCTTCTTCTCATTCCTCTCTCCTACTTTCTACTCAGGTTTGAGTTAGGAGAAGAACGGAGCACTTATGGGTTGCACCCGTGTGCTGTGATGTTGATCCGTCGACTAAAGACTTCTTCTTTTTCTTCTTCTTCTTCTTCTTCTTCTTCTTCTTCTTCTTCTTCTTCTTCTTCTTCTTCTTCTTCTTCTTCTTCTTCTTCTTCCTCCCCTTCTTCTCCTTCTTCTTCTCATTCCTCTCTCCTACTTCTTCTTCTTTCTCTCTTATACATCTTCTTCTCCCTTTGCTCTTTCTTCTTCTCCTTCTCCTTATTCTCCTGTTTCTCCCACTTCTTTTCATTCTTCTTCTCATTCTGCTTCTACCCTTATCTCCCTCGTCATTGTAGCGTATGCTCTCAACCAACTCACCCCAAGCACGCTTATCCTAACTAACAATGTAAGTGTGTGAGTTATAATTTATTATAATTATCTTAATAGTTATGTTTGTACTGCTCTTGACAAGGGTTGTTATAACTGAAATTTCGAACTAGAGTGGCGTGTTTTAACGCATGCATTGTTACTTTTCTTAATCGTTATTATACAACTGGCATTCATTTCCCCAATATTTACGTAGTCTGTGATTGCTGTTTACTTGTGCTGTGAATATTGTCATGTATGTACACGTCCCTGTCTTCGCTATTTTCCCCAAGAATGTTGATATACCCCTTTGTTTGACATGATAGTGCCATGAACCTACTGAAGTCGATCATTATATACGAGTAAGTTAGTTTCATGTCCTTCTCAGGACGTCGTAACAAGATTTTTTCTTATACACCACGTCTGAGTACATGACCTAAGAATGATGTTGGTCTCTTGTGTTGGTTGTCTATGATGGTCTGCCGGCGTTTTTGACTGGGTGTGATTTTCTAGATCATTTTACTTTCAACCCTTTGCCATTGCTGTCCGAACGATCGGCGCTCATGCCATAGTTAAAAATCAACGCCATGCGGTCTGCTTCAAGGTCGCCTGCAGTTTATTTCTAACTCGGTTTACGGGTTTGTGAAAAGCGTTCTCTGCCTTTTGTCACAGACGATTGTACAATCAATAAAAGAAACAAACAGCCTTCTTTAGTCATGCAATGAGCAGAAATTTAAATATCGTGACGACTGGAAATTTAAGCGGTTGTAGAGACACGGGCAGACAGAGAGAACTGGTGCTGGATGACGTCAGACGCTAACATGGAGGAATATCATAAATAGATCCAGAACACATTGGAACGAGATCTGTGGAGAGACATGATCCCCCACACACCTTGTAACTAGATTACCAACTAACAGTATACCTCGACAAGCAATGATGACAGACCAAATAGAAGCAGAAGAAGAGGCCGGCCTCATAAACGATGGGCAGAGAAAATATTCCATGGGAATATCCATACATGAAGCCCTTAAACGTGCACTCTCCAATTGTTTCACCTCGACACCGCAAGGTACAAGAGGAACAATATGAGATGATGGACAGACACTATCCCGCTGTTTATGCTTCACCTCGACACCGCAAGGTACAAGAGAAACAATATTGTCAACGCCTCAAAGACCTAGGGAACAAGACTCGGGTTCAGACAGGCAACAAACTCCATACTGTATATTGATAATCTAATTTATTACCGTTAATCTGGCGAATAATGATTTCGCAGTTAATCACAATATCACAGTATCTTTTAGGTACATTTACAAGTCATCATACACATTACTATCACAGCATAAATCTATCAAACAATCTCGTTAACCAAACAATGTCTATATTCAAACTAGTTTCAGTAAATCTAGTCCCCCTAAGCTAAACCCTGCTTCTTGTCCAATGTCCAGTACCCGTCTGACCTTCGACGTGCGTCGGGCGGACACGGAGTGTGACTCCTCTCGAGCTTCTCGTGAGAGTGGTCCCTGCACACTTCAGGCGGGTTCCACCTGGGCTAACAACGCAGTAGCCAAACTGACCCCTGTCTTCTAGAATGCTCCGTCGTAATTACTTCCTTTCTTAGGGTTTATGTCCCTGTGTTGCGTCCCCTTCTATATCCCCTATGTATCTATATTATTCATGTGAGATTCTGACAGGGTTCCCCCGCCCTCCATCCTTGTGGGTTACTATATGTTAATTAGTCTGAACTAATTCTGTCAAGGGATCACATGAATCCATAACAATTTGTGGTTGTAGTTTAGTGGATGGGAACTTAGTAATCTGTATCCTTGAACTATGAACTCATGTATTTTATGATACAACAATCCAGGGTGATTGCTGAAGAGCCCAACTCTCTTCCATATTCCCAAACCTGCTATCCGACCAAAGTTCCCTGACGCTTCCTGTTGTATTTACAACTGCGCCCTTCTCAAGTATCCAATATGGTACCAGGACAATGAACTCTTTATTAGAGAGTTACATCAAGACGAATTGTCTTGGCTTATTTAGGAACACATGCATATCTTTTTCCCTGTGTGTGTATTTTGGCACACTTTTACTTCCGTATGTTCTATATAGTGCCCAATAAATGATCACTTTGTTTTCACCAAATAACTACTTATGTCCTTGTTTGCCTGTTAGTGTGTCTACTCCCTGTTTACTTGCTGTAGCAAAGTGTATGTGCTTTACCTGTTAGTGTTTAGTTTTGTGAATGTGTCTTTTACCTAATGTATTTAATGTGTGTTACGTGTGTGTATGTGGTGTGTAATATCTTTTCCAAGCGTCACGAGCTGGAATTTCCTTTATCATGAATTACGCCATTTGCGCAAAGTATGATTTGGATACTCGAGCAGTGATTCTTGGAATAATTCTATTATATCTAACACTAAACATGTATAAAATATTTAGACAAGTGTTACATTTTACATCAAACGCAGACAAATTAAAACTGACTAATTTTTTGCGTACAATTTGTCCGCTAAGTATATTGCTCCATCATTTAATTCCTTTACGCTCTGATTCATACATCTTTCATTCAACATAGTTTTCTTGTTAAAATATACAAGTTAAGTTAAGGTAAGTGTTGAAAAAAACTTTGGCGATATATCATGTTGAAACACCAAATACTACCTGTACTGGTGATAACAGAATGGTTTATAATTTAAATTGAAATAGTTCGAGAAAGAAAATTTCGAACTTGGACGATAATGTTTATGACATATATGATAGAAAAATGAAAAATTGACATGTTCACATATTTTATGCATATAATAATACAATAATTTATTAAATATTTAATTAATCATTAACTAATTAAATCCATCGATGATCCGTGTCTTGTCGTTCCTTGTCCGTGTGTGTCTATAATAGTGTTACAGTTGATGGGTAACTTGTTGCTGTCACAGTTTCGTGTGATTGTTTCGCACATATCGTAATAGTAATGACATATTGGTGTGGGTATGTCTGATGTTCTGTTCCGTTAGTTTGTGAAGTAAATTCACCTTCACTAGTAGGCAAAGTTCAGAATGTCTACCTTATATCATTAGTTGTTAATTTCTGCAGTAGGTGGAGTAAATTCACGTCCTTTAGTAGGCAAAGTTCAGAATGTTCATACTGCATTGTTAGTTACCAATGTGGCATGATATACTGTTAGTGGTCCTTTAATTTGAATAATTTAATATTTAGCGTTTGCTGTCGGTATTTATGTAGTTCTTCGGTGAGTGTAGAGATACACTGACTTTCATGCATCAGATTAAAATATCACAGTTTGCAATATGGCAAAATATTAGAGTGGATAGTGTCACTCTGCTGGTGCGTTTGGTACTCTTGATAAAATATCAGGAATTAAATTATCTGTTCCTCTGATATGGTGAATTTCAAAATCAAAATCTTGCAATAGAAGACACCATCTGGCCAATCTGTTATTCCTGGGCTTTCCCTCTTTAATGACCAGCAAAGGCGAATTATCTGTGAGGACAACGAAGTGGGCGACAAGGAGGAACTTACGTAGTCGTAGAACACAGAAAACCAAACTTAAGGCTTCCAATTCAGCTGTGGAGTATCTGGTCTCCGCTGCTTTCAACTTTCGACTTACATAGAGGATTGGATGTTTCACGCCATCATATTCCTGCATTAGACATCCTCCGATCGCGATAGCACTTGAATCTGTGGTTAATATAAATTGTAAATTTATGTTTGATAATCTGAGGATGGGTGGATTGGAAAAAATAGATTTCACTTTGCAAATTGTATCTTCTAAACTGATACTCTTACATAGTTTATTTGGTTGACTTTTGGTCAACAAATTTGAAAACACTGCCGTGAATTCTGCCCAGTTTGGAATAAATTTGGCATAATAATTCACGAGACCTAAAAGACTCCCGACCTGTTTTTTGGTTGTTGGTACATTCAGGTTCAGGATTTTTGATTCAATGTTGTCATCCGTGAGTAGTTTCCCTACTTAAATTCTATAACCTAAGAAGTCAATCTGTCTGTAAGCTATTTCAACCTTAGAAGGTTTGACAGTTAGTCCAAAAAGAAGAATTCTACTGAAAACTTATCGAAGTGTTTCTAAATGAGACGTCATGTCTGTAGAGTGAACACAGATATCATCTATATATGACTGTACCTTCTTAATGCTATTTAATAAGAGTCTGGTTAGTCTAACGAATGTGGCAGGTGCGTTCTTAAGTCCAAAAGGTAAATACCGCCACTCGTATAATCCCAGTGGTGTTGAAAATGCAGTTATATGCATTGAGGACGGCGATAACGGTATCTGCCAATATCCTTTTGTCAAATCAAGTTTTGAAAAGATAGATGAATTTGACATATTTAAGATAAGATCTTCACAACTATACATAGGTTCAGCGTCAGTTGTTGTTACTAAGTTAATTTTCCTATAATCTATGCATAAACGTATCGTTAAATCCTTCTTTCTCACGAGTACGATTGGTGATGAGTACTCGGGCATAGATTTTTGGATGATTCCGTTTCGTTCTAAGTCCAGTATTTCTTGGTCAATATTATTCCTATAGTGCAGAGGAATAAAGTACGGTCTGCACTTGATAGGTGTCAAGTCTTCAAGATGATAGAATGAGTTATTTTGTCAGTATGTCCAGGTCGGTTTGAGAAATTTGCTTTGTAGTCGTTGAGAAGAGACAGAATGTCTTGTCGTTGCTGTTGTGTTACAGTGTCAGAGATTTTTATGTCATGTATTGTATCGTCGTCGTTCGTAATAGGTACAGGAATTTCTATGTTGTCTGTGTCAGTCTGATTAATCACTGATGCTACTGTTTGTAAATTGTCTTCAATTTTGCTGTCATTGTCGTCGAGAAGAATTGTCGCTAATGTGTGGTTGTCTTCATCGTTTTCGTCGTCCAGAAAAATTGTCGCTAATGTGAAGTTGTCTTCATTGTCTTTGTCGTCAAGAAAATTTGTCGCTAAAGTAAAGTTGTCTGTATTTTCGTTTGTAGCAGTGTCGTTAAGAAGTACGGTCGGTGCTGTGCTTCTGTCATTGTTGTCGTTTCTGTTAGTCTGGTTAGTGTCCCGTGTTCTCTCTGTCTGGTTGTTCATGTGGGTTTTCTGAGTCGTCTGTCTGGTCACTACGTTAGCGTCTCCTGTTTTGTGTTGCACACCTGCAGGTTTATGATTTTGTTGTTTGAAGGCATCCTCAATTCGAGGCTTTATGTTAATGGTATGATCGAAGGGTTCGACTGTCCCTGTGTTGTGCACCTCTGTAAATTCGTTTCGAATTTCATCATTGGTTGTCTCCCTTAAGCTTTTGGCTGCTGGGGAGATAAACTTATTTTCATTTGTTGTGGGATTACTGCCTGGTTTTAGAATGCAGTTTTCTAGCTCCCATTTTTGGATATCTTCTTGTGAACATGATTTTACGTTGAGGAGGTTCCCGACAATAATGTCCTCGCATGGGTTGTCTAAAACCGCACACAGTACTTGTCCTGACACAAACGGTGTTTTAATTTCGGTCAGTGCCAAGGGGTATCTCTCAATGGTACCTGCGAATGTGCGATGTCACATAGTCGTTTGTATAGTCACTGTCTTTAATTAATGTCTTTTTAATGCCAACCAGAGTCGAGCCGCTGTCTCGCATGACTTTACACAGTTGGTTATTTACAAGACCTTTTACAAAATGCTATTTGCCTTTTGATGCTAAGGCTGCATTGGCCATTTCGTTAGATATTGGAATAGTATGGCCACACTCAAGAGTGGTATCCAACTGGAACTTTTTACATATGTTACAGGTGTTATAGTCATTGGTATTAATGACTTCTAGGGCATTCACTGATTCATTCTCACTTTCATTCTTGGTGTCACACTGATTAACATCATCCATTTCTTCATCACTAGATGTGTCTACCAAAACTGCATTGGCTTGTTTCATCATTTTGCGGCCCTCACAAAGTCCACTATAATGTCCTTCTTCTGAAGGTGTTTCTTTTGTTTCTCTGCTTTTCTACCATCATTTGGAGGTCGTGACGGTAGGTTGGCGCTTTGTCGCACATAGCATATTGTTCATGGGTCAATTGACAATATTGGCACTGAGCTGGCTTTGAGAATTTAGAACGTGGCTTAAATTTGTTATCAGTTGGTTTCGAGTACTTTGTGTTAGTGACAGCTGCTACTTCATTTTGAGTAGTATTTAATTGAAAAAGTCACGATTTGCTGTATAATAGGCGGCACCTTTTTGTTCAACCTCTTCAATAGTTCTGCAATCACTCTGTTGTAGGAATTTAGAGAAAGAGGTGGGTATTGAATTTATAATTTTGTCAATTATTATCAGATCTCTTAATTTCTCATAGTTGTTGTTTGTTTTTGCCGATGTAATCCATTTATTAAAAATATCCTGCACTGAAGAAACATAGTCTATGAACGTTTGGTTGGGTGATGGTGAAAGTTTTTAGAATTGTAATTGGTATCCTGCTGTCTAAAGAGAAATGTTGCATGATTCTACGTTTTAGGTAGTCGTAGTCTTTCCTCATGTCTTGTGGGATAGTTTCAATTACTTTTAAAGGTTCTAATGCCAAATCCCTCATAAAGACCATAGCCCAGTCGGTTTTTGGAATGCTATGATAGGACATTAAACACTCAAAGTTCTCACACCAGGCACTTATGGAATCTCCGGAACAGAAGGGTTTGACCAGGCCTTTGTATTTGTTATATTTATGTTCCTCTTCCTTACTTCTTAATTTGTTTACGGAGATTTCCCTATTGGAATCAATCTCCATTTGTTTTACCTTTAGTTGTGTCTGTGTTTCTATTTCTTTTTGTTTTAGAGCTGCTTCTATTTCTAATTTCTTTGTTTCTGCAATTAATGCTGCTTGTTGGTTAGCAGCCTCAATTTCCAGTTTTTTATTAGCAGCGTCCATTTCCACTTTTTTATTAGCAGCATCAATTTCCATTTCCAGCCGTTTTTGTTCTCGCTCGGCTGCTCAGTCTTCTCTTGCTATGTTTTCTGCATGCGTTTTTTGCGCCCATTCTGCCAGTTTGTCTGCAGTATAACCTAATTTAAGCCCTAGCTCAATACACTGTTCCAGTGTTGACATTTTGTGAATTTAAATAAATTTAAATTATAGAAATTAATTCCCTTTGAAAAAATTTGGGAGTACAACAATTGATTATGTCCCTTAATGTTTACATATACATTTTAAGTAAGTAATTTCAAATGGACATGAAATTTGCATGTACATATAATAAATTGAAATGCATGGGAAAATGTTACATAAAGAAAAATGAGTATCGTTTAGAGATACAATAAGAATGAAATCTATGGGACTTATCTGATTTACTGGTGTCTTTGTTGTACTATTGATGATTGTTTCTCCGGTTCTCTCACTGCTGTAGGCGAACAATTTAAACACACAACTTTGTTGCGGAACAATCTGTCGTTGGAATGAAAAAGATTAGTATTTTGTCACAGTTATTGTCCTGTCATGTCAATGTTAATTTGAAATAAGCATGGTTCTAATAACTTTCTTAGAGGGACAAAGAAATTTATGAGAAGATAGTAGCTGTAATATAGAGACTCCGTCGTGTATGGTTGCAATAACATTTTTACTTGGCAAAGCTAAGAACTGTCAATAATTTTAAATAAAGTTTAATAGTCTTCTGCTTGCCAAAACGGACTTAGCCCCCAAATAGCCTGTCAACGTCTCAAAGACCTAGGGAACAAGACTCGGGTTCAGACAGGCAACAAACTCCATACTGTATATTGAAAATCTAATTTATTATCGTTAATCTGGCGAATAATGATTTCGCAGTTAATCACAATATCACAGTATTTTATAGGTACATTTACAAGTCATCATACACATTACTATCACAGCATACATCTATCAAACAATCTCGCTAATCAAACAATCTCCATATTCAAACTAGTTTCTGTATATCTAGTCCCCCTCTTGTCCAATGTCCAGTACCCGTCTGGCCTTCGACGTGCGTCGGGCGGACACGGAGTGTGACGCCTCTCGAGCTTCTCGTGAGAGTGGTCCCTGCACACTTCAGGCGGGTTCCACCTGGGCTAACAACGCAGTAGCCAAACTGACCCCTGTGTTCTAGAATGCTCCGTCGTAATTACTTCCCTTCTTAGGATTTCTGTCCCTGTGTTGCGTCCCCTTCTATATCCCCTATATATCTATGTATCTATATCATTCATGTAAGACTCTGACAAATATGATATTAGATGCAATGAGATGAGAGGAATGAGACGAGATAAGATGAGATGAGATGTGATGAGACACAACATGACAGGCCACATCATGATTATCGTGCATAATCGAGATCTCCTTATTTAGGTTGGGGGGGGGGGGGGGTTGTGCAATATTGGTTCTGGAACTTCACATCTGTGGAAATACATACTATGATCTAAAACAAAGTCCCGTTGCAAGAATCCCTTTGTGGGCATATCCAGGGTTAGCATCATCACATTAAAGATTTGTGATTTACGGGGTTTAAGGAGGCAATTTGAAATCCCGCACAACGCGTTCAAAACACAGCTGAGGGAGATTTAACAGCAGACCGCCTTGCTTTGATTTTAATACAATGGTATGAGTACCGATTACTCAGAACCCAATGACAAACTAATTAATGTAAACTTGCCAAGAAATCATAAACAGCCAAAATATGCTGAGATTTACTGCTACAGAATATCATCGACATCTACGCAAAGTGGTTTGCATCAAAATCTCTCCCTATTGATTTCACACCGTCGACTCTGTAATTCGAGGAATTATAACACTGCGATTCTCGTCTTGAGTCTCAAGGATGCAACTAAGCTACCCTTGTGATTTACTAGTTCAGTAGTTTGCCATTGTTTCTGAGCGGCTGTCGTCTCATACAATGGAATTTTAAGCAAAGGGGCCTTCTCCCACATCGATTCTGATTTCAAACCCTCGTCTCGATATGTCAAGGAATTTGAATGTCAAATTACGCGTCTCGGTATCACCTAAGCCACAGACGCAGGTTATTATGATGTAGCCTGGTCTATATTCAGTACAGCAAACGCAGTCAGGCTGGGATTATCTTTACCTTTATTTTTCTTTATTTTCAAAGGGTTACGAATTGGGCACGCAGGCCCGTCTGACATTCTGCCCTTCTTCTCTATTTCCTCTCATACATTCTTTCATTCAGCATCTCTTATGAAGCAATTCTTTAACAACGAAAGAACAATTAGCATTACCACGCATGAAAAATAATCAATAATACATGACTCGTTGGGGCAATGTTTAACATGGGCATCATAAATACCCAAGGTGGGTGTAACGTGCCACACATAGGGGAATGGTTTTTTTTTTACTTCCTGGCTAGTTGTCGTTCGAGATAATTTACCATTATTATTGTCTTTGTTGCTGTTTTTTTTTTAAGGGGGCATGTAGTCTGTCCTGAGGTAGTGTTTAAACAGGTTGCGACTGTATGTATAATGATTGCTGGTGTCTTTGATTTCTTGTGGAAGATTATTCCATACCTGAGTGGCAGAGTATGCTAAGCTTGTTTTATATATGTCTATCCTAGGTTTAGGGACATGAAGTATATTTAGTCGTTCGCTATGTTTTTCGTTATATTTAAACAATGGCCAAAGGTAGCTTGGGCATTTTGAAATAGGATTTTGTGAGTTAGTTTAGCCTTATTAAAAACTAGGCGTTTGTGGAGTGGTAGTAACTGAAGACGTTCATGTAGGTTAGAATTGTCTGTAAACTTATCACCATTGATTAGACGCAATCCCCTTTTCTGGAGTGAATAAAGGAGTTTTGTTATTGATTTGGAGCATCCATCCCAGATTGTGGAACAATAATCAATATGTGTTTGTATGTGGGAAGTATAGAATATCTGTCTTGTGTTTTCGTCGAGGAAGTTTTTAATTTTGGCAAGTTTGTATACTTTTTTGGCTATTTTTACGGTTAGGTTGGGCATATTTCCATCACGGGTGTTGGGTACTTTACTGTCAACAGCTTCCATCAGAGAATCCATGGGGATCAATGCAAAGTCTCAGATCAACTCACCCGTAAACTACTTAATTGCCAGCTTAATCATAAACTACTTCATTGCCAGCTCAATCATAAACTACTTCATTGCCAGCTCAACCATAAAATATTTCATTGCCAGCTCAACCATAAACTACTTCATTGCCAACTCAACGATAAGCTACTTTATTGCCAGATCAACCGTAACTACTTCATTGTCAGCTCAATCATAAACAACTTCTTTGCCAACTCACCCATAAATAACTTCTTTGTCAGTTCAACCATAAACTACTTCATTGCCATGTCAAGCATAAACTACTTCTTTGCCATCTCAACCATAAATTACTTCTTCACCATCTCAATCATAAACTAATTCATTGCCAATTCTACCATAAACTACTTCATTGCCAACTCAACCATAAATTACCCCTTAGCCATCTATACCATAAACTAATTTTTTGTCATCTCAACCAGAAACTACTTCTTCACCATCTCAACCAAAATCTTCTTCTTCGCCATCTCAACTGTATTCTACTTCTTCGACATCTCAACTGTATTCTACTTCTTCGCCATCTCAGCCATATTCTACTTCTTTGCCATCTCAACCATAAACTACTTCTTTGCCAGTTGAGTTGAGCTGAGCTAAGAACCGACATCACTGCACTCAGGACATTCCCATACGCGCTCCGTCCCCCTAGTTTAACAGCTATCTGATTGAAAGTTCTCCTGGTCTTCCCTCTCAGTTTTGAGATTCTATCAGAACCCCTGCCAATCCCCCGCAATCCCATTCTTTCCACGTACGGGTTCTCAGTCTGTTCCTCCGCCTTCTCCATCTAATCCCACAGGCAAATGACCACCTCCCCCTTGTCCATAGGTAATCGACCACCAAGAGGTGCATTCCCCTCCAGCCTATCAGCCAGGGCAAAATATCCACACAATTCCCACAATCTATTACCTCTGAAGCGATGCGAGCCATTCGATAAGAAACATTCCTTTCTCCACCTTACTAAGCAGACTCTCTGAGTCCGGGATGAAGACAATGTTTGCCATCTCAACCAAAATCTACTTCTTCGCTAACTCAACCATATTCTACTTTTTGGCCAACTCAACCGTAAACTTCTACTTCGCTAACTCAACCGTAATCCGACTCCTCGCCTCCACATTTGGTGCTACATGACCAACTAGACAGGAACAGATGGTGAAACTAATCAACCATCCAGAAAACACGCGAAATTATTCAGTTGTGAACTGATGCCTTATGGGAGTCACCATTGGCGGTACCGTAACTAGGCAACCGGTAGCCATCGGAAATATGATCATGCCGGGAACTGACAATGAAAAACATAAATAACGTTTCCGTTTGGTATTGTCCCTTGTGTGGGTTTTAATTTTATTAGGAAAATTAATCACATTTAACGCTATAAAAATGACTATAATTGAAAACAGAGAAAAGTAGTGTGGTCTACAGCCGCTCCATTTGAGGACAAATTATATGGGGATGTCACCAACCGTAAGTTGACTGCTGCTTTCTGTACATTCATTCAAATCAACGTCTGAAGGTGGACGAAGACGAAGGAGAATTATGCTGGTGGGGAAGATTGGTAAACTAATTGTGTGGATGAATTAGTTGATTAGTGACTGATTGATACATTCAAATATATGCTGTCTTCGCATTTATTCATATTGACGAATGAAGAAAGAGAAGAACTCTTGTGGAGAAGATTGGTAAACTAATTGATTGTTTAGTTGGTTGATTAATTGGTTGGTTGGGTGACTAATTGGTTGGTTGGTTGATTCAAATGTCACCTGCTGTCTTTGCGTTTATTCATTTTGCTGTAGGAAGATGAACGAAGAAGAAGAATCCTGATGGAGAAGACTGGCATATTAATTGATTGGTTAATTTGTTAATTAGCTGAACGATTGATTGATTAGTTGATTGACTGATTATTTTGATTTATTATTTGATTGATTGATTGATTGAACAATCATCTTCGTCGTTTTTCATTAGTGCTTCCTTGGCTGCTTTACATATGCTTTCTTGTGTTTCAAAGAAAGCCTGCTATTGTTGAATGTTTAGATTAAACTACTAAGAGATGTTCGCTGCCTGTCCTTTATAAGACCTTGCAATCAACCCCAGGATTTATCGGCTGTTGGTGATTATGCTTGACGTTTTTAGTTCACTAGTCAACGACAGCGGTAAAATGCTTACAGCGATATCCTGTAAAGGATATGCGAAAAACAAAGTCTGCAATTGTATTCTGACCAGCCGACAACTCATACCATCGAAATCAGCACAAAGCGGTTTGCATCAAAATCTCCCTCAGTTGATTTCACACCTTTGACTCGGTATTTCGAGGAATTATGTAAAGGGGGAAACATCCACATATGACTATATACCTTATATATCAACTATCACCAATATTGGAACATCCAAATATACCTGTATACCTTATATATCAACTGCCACCTATACTTAAACATCCAAATATCCTTATATATCAACTATCATCCATACTAAAACATTCAAAACTGCCTATGTGCCTGTTATATCAACTATAACCCATACTAAAACATCGAAATATACCTGTATACCTTATATATCAACTATCACCCATACTGAAACATCCAAATATACCTGTATACCTTATATATCAACTATCACCCATACTGAAACATCCAAATATACCTGTATACCTTATATGTCAACTATCACCCATACTGAAACATTTAAATATACCTATATATTGCAAATATCAACTATCACCCATACTAAAACATCAAAATCTACCTATGTGTCTTATAGATCAACTATGACCCATACAGAAACATCTAAATATACATAGTTGGCAAAACCTCATATACTAAATAGCATATTCACGCTGCTAATCTTATGCTGCCAATGTTAAACTTGCCCATTTTCCAATTTACACTGACCCAGAATTAACACCTGCGAGATCAGTTGCCTGAGAAGAGCTGCCAACTTACCTATCCGAGACCGAGTAAGAACTGATGTTATCAGGCAGACAATTGGATGAACACCTTGTGTCACATATGCAGAAAGGCAGAAGATCAAATTGGGTCGGTCACGTCATTAGAATGCAACAGCATAAACTACCAGCACTGGTGATACATGAAGGAAGATTTGCTACGAGTGCCAGAGTACATCCGAGAAGAAATGGATTGACGACATCAAATATATTGTACAATCACACGGATTGACACTATCCAGTGCCACCCATCGGGCGCTGGGGCGCCAGTTATTCCTCCCCCACGTCGTTTGACGGCACAAGTGAGAGATGATGATGATGATGAAACTGTGTGTCTCACTATCAACTAAGTCGCACCTCTGGTTAATAAGAGATGTATGAATAAAATAACGCTTGAAAGGAGAGGAATAAGACGGGCAGAGGGTTAAGCTGGCCTGTGTGCCCAATTCCCTTTGAAAATAAAGACCGTTCATTCGCTCGCTTTGATCTGCACTTTGGGTATTCCTTAGCAAGCATCACCATTGTGTAATTGTTCTATCCTATTCTTTAGGTTAGTCCATTCTTGGTGGAATTACGTGTTATTGTTCTATCCTTGTCTTTAGATTAGTCCATTATTGGTTGAATTTTGTGTTATTGCTCTATCCTTGTCTTTAGATTAGTTAATTATTTGTTAAATTTTGTGTTATTGCTCTATCCTTGTATTTGAGTTAGTTCATTATTTGTTGAATTTTGTGTTATTGTTCTATCCTTGTCTTTAGATTAGTTGATTATGTGGTTGTTTCGGGATTTGAAATTTAAATATTGAGCACAACCCACTACTGGCAACGCCGATCACATTCTGGTATGAACCTAAGGCCTATCCACGTCAATATGGAAGCACTATACTCGAGTTTCGCCCTCGTTTGAGCTCGTCAGTAGTGCATATCCCTGACCGGATCCGGAAACAGTCCCGGATCACGCGTGTGAAGCGGGTGTGTAACCACGCGGCACACACTGGACACACCAAATTATCACAACAGAATATCACAACGCTACCCATCGTAGGCTATGCTCAAGATTGCCCAATCGCCGCGACCGACGTCCGTCAATCGATGACGATTTAGATTAGTTAATTATTTGTTGAATTTTGTGTTATTGCTCTATCCTTGTATTTGAGTTAGTTCATTATTTGTTGAATTTTGTGTTATTGTTCTATCCTTGTCATTGGATTAGTTCATTATTGGTTGAATTGTGCAGCAGAAGTTTTCTACTAGCAGGGACGGCCAACCCCATACCATCCCACCGTTATCGTCGCTTACTAAATGTTTGTTAGTGTTACTATTCTTTGCTTCCCTCCAAGATATCTTCATTGCTCTGTCTATCCACCAAAGGTGTTCTTATCACTCTTCTATAAAATCCCATCTCCACAACTTTCACCAGACTAAGTCAAATTAGTGGTCCCCAAGACGTTAAACTCTCGGATTATGGCTCCTGTAACGTCACATAGTGATAAAGTCGCCATTGAATCTCCTCGTTGCCTAAGAAGTTAAATAACAAAGAGAACTGGTTACTCGCATCAGAAGAAATCTGCCCGCATTATTTGGGCATGTGATGACAAGAGGAAAGCTGAAGTATGTCGTTGCTACGGGAAGGATAGAGGGGATGAGAAGCGTGGGAAGATCAATAGAGAAGATGCTGGATAGTTTGAAATCATGGCATATAGAAGAGTCGGTATTAGACATGATAAAGAACAAGAGAGACAGAAGGTGTGGACTGGCATCATTACCAACGGTACACGGCGAGGACTATAAGAAGTCTAGCTTAGTATCTTTTGGTTACTTATCCGTATCGGTGAGACTTTTTTTATTATGTCACACGCCTTTAGCGCTGTCCTGTCGTATCGCATTCCTCATGTGCCATGCCAATAACTGTGTGCGGTCATGCTTCGCATTTCACACGATCTTGATCACGTTGTGCCTTGCCGACAAGCGTGGGCGGTCATGTTTCGCCATCTTACACGATCACCAGAGTCGTGGATCAGCACTGTGTTCTTGTCTACACTATGCCCTGTGGTCAAGCCATATAGATATTTAGATTTTTGTTCTTTCCCCCTCAATCTTGCCAGTTGTCACTAGGTTCTCTAGTTTATTTAATCTCATAACGTGCCTTAAATATCTCGACTGCCTACGTCTAATTTCTCCAATCAGTTACGGTTTTCATTTGTTTCTTGTAGGACCTTCTCGGTTATTTTCCCTCTGTTCCTTGCATTTTCCTCAGAAACCACATTTCCCCATGACGTTTTTGAGCTTGTTTCCTCATTGTGCACGTTTCACATCCACACACAAGTATAGGTTCAATATAGCTCTTCGACACTACTCTTTTTCACGCTGACATGATCACCCGCTTGAACTGTGTCTTGTCCCCATTATGCGACATGGTCAAGCCATAGGATGAGAAATAGAAGAAAGCTGGAGTGTGTAGTTACAACGGGAAGGTTGGAGGGAAAGAGAAATGTATCTCTTGCGCCGCCGTCTCTTGCTTAGTTGCAGTGATCTAACTTTCACAACCCCGTAAAGCGGGTTCACATTACAGCGGTAGAAAGATTTCGTGTGCCGAAAAGAGCTATGCCGACGGTAGCGCAGCTACTGGTAGGGTTTTCCATGGCGGACAGGTCAAAGGGATAGGACCCAAACTGCCGTCTTGTAGTTAGACTCGGACAGCCATAGTTTAATGACAAATATATTAGGTGCATCGCCTCTACAGGACGTCACAACCAACCCCAGCATATTTTGGCTGTTTGTGACATCTTGGCAAGTTTATGTTCAGTAGTTTACCATTGCTTTCTGAACGACTGGCACTAAACCAATTTTATGAAAGCTAACGGGGGCCTAACGTAATGCGGTCTGCTTCCAAATATCCCGCAGTTGTGAATCGAACGCGATATGTGGGATTGCGAATTCGAACCCCTTGGCCACAACGCCGGTGTACGTAAACCAGAACAACAGCATGTGGTAGTCGGATGTTCTGAGCCACAGGCTTGATGAAACAGTGCAAAGTAATTCATGAAATGATGCCATTTTCTGGGCTTGTGTGCGTGTTGTCCACGATTGACATGCATACAACAGTGTAGGCTAAAGACATCCTACACAAAGCAAAACGCCTTACATTGATCAATTAATTTCCCAAATGTATTCCACAACGTCATCATTATCAAATGCCGACTGCATAGGAAATCTGGCTACAATAGATCTCCAGCATTCTTTGCCTCCAACCTTATGTGTACACGGTGCTAAACTGTATCTGTCCATGTATTGATTTTATCTGTCTATTTATATCTTTGACACTCTCTATTGGATAGTAATTGTTGAATCTTTTCACCAAGATATGCTGGTTTGTTGGGAAGCAAGTAGGCGGACAAATTGGCTGGGTCTGCACCGTGGGTGGGGTATTGGTGCATGATGGGGCAGGTGTGGTCGGGACCCTGTGGGATCGTGTGTAGTGTGAAGTGGAGGGACGGATGGGTCATCATGGCCTGGGGTGGTTCGACAGAGAGTGGCCGGTGGGTCTCGGTGCTCCGAGGAAAGGACAGATGGAGACAAAATTAGACTGCAACATGTACCATTAGTATTGGGACTCTTCGCTGGCTGTTAATGAGGACGGAGCACGTTTGGGAATGTCCCGAGTGATGTGGTATCGATTCTTGACGCTACTCAATTCTTGTCAACTTCTCCCTTCTTTATGATCTTCAGACAGACAGACAGACAGACAGACAGGCAGGCAGGCAGGCAGGCAGGTAGGCAGGCAGGCAGACAGACAGACAGACAGACAGACAGACAGATGTAATTTGTACACATAAATCTAACAAAGTCATAAGTAGTCCACATGTCAAAAATCGAGTGCTGCCTTCAGACTATTTATGGTATAACGCTTTCGCTTATATTCGGTCCATGTGTCTCCTGTAGGTGCTAATCAATAGACCTACAATTATTAAGCTTGCTCTACGGTCGATGCAGATGCCGTGAACTCACGAGAACTAGCGTTGGACACGGCTGACATTTTGTCAATGTCTAGTGATAGATCGAGACGATCTCTAGTGCCACGTAGAGAAGATGTCTAGAGACAGTCGGTGAATTCTGTCGATGCTAATGAAGCGTTATGCAGACGCTAATCAGTTGACAGTGCCGGGCCGTTCACAGTTCATGTGGTTCACAGGAACCGCTGCACATCGCGGGTCCAGACACGCCACTTAGTATGGTTCGCATTGTGGAGTAGAAATGTGAGATGCCAATTATGATGCTGGAGAAGTGGCGATTGTATTGTGAAGCATAATCGTGCGCCATGCAGATAAGCGCCGGCGGTCATGTTTCACTATGTCACACGATCACCAGAGTTGAGGTTCAGCTCTGTAT
The DNA here is from genome assembly GCA_963921405.1 of Cepaea hortensis. NCBI lineage: Eukaryota > Metazoa > Mollusca > Gastropoda > Stylommatophora > Helicidae > Cepaea > Cepaea hortensis. Next base: position 389,292,533 of record OY992876.1, read on the forward strand.
TCTTGTCTCTACCATGCCACTTGGCCAAGCCATCCAGATACTTACCTCCCTGCTTGCCCTTGATCTTTTCCCCTTAATCTTGCCAGTTGCCACCAAGTTCTCTAGTTTATTTTTATTTATTTATTTTATTTTATTTTTTTTTTTTTTTTTTTTTTTTTTGGGGGGGGGGGGGGGGGTGTTTGATTGGGTGCTCATGGGTGGCCAGTAGACTTGCAGAGATCGGAGATTACTTTCTGTTTCTTTGACTGGGAATACCCCTAACACGACACGCTGTCACTCCTTATATACTTTAATCAACCTTAGTACAGCCTTATGTATTCTTAACGACTGCAAGACTGCATTGTAGCAAAGGAAATAGTTGTGCCAGGGAAAGCGACAAGCAAAATTATTTGTCAAATTTTCCAACTCAAACTTCTTCTTTGACACTCTGTATCTCTTGGGCATGTGACAACAATATTTTTGGTTTCGAGTTCGCTTGCTTTGAAATCAAGTGTAGTGTATGCATTCCAAAGTCAAGGACGAGAAGTCAACAATTTAGTCCAACTGACTGGTGTATGAGCTAAACCCGCTACCTCAGCATCGGCACACTGAAAGCACACCACTGCCCGGGAAATATTTCGAGTTAAAAATCTACCTAAAGTATTTCCGGATTCTCGCCGGTGCTACGGAGTGCGTGCACTGAGATGAGATTCTCCAGACTCAGGCTTGAGCTACGAGTAAAACGGAGCACTTGTCGGTTACACCCGTGTGCCGTGGTGTTGATCCATCGACTAAACTAAACTAAACTAGGTTTAAGAGGTGGACACCATACCTCGAGACCACGCAGCCCCCCAAACTAAACTAAACTATACAATATAATTAATATCCAACCAAAAACACAAGTGCCAACACAGGAGCCTGAATTGGGAATGAGGTGTGCTTGTACCACGATATGGTATAGGCCTGTATGCACAAAGACGTGGGTGACCATTCCATGCCTCACTTAACAAGCGACGAACCCTTATCTGAACGCACTCAAGACAATGAGAAAACAGCGTTTAGCCACTTCGCTAACACCCTCGCTTATTATCTATTAGGGACGTTCATTTGAAACCCGTTCCAATGGCTTTATTACAAAAGCATGAAAGAAACATTAACAGGTGTAGTAAAATTAAATAAAGCATTCATTTTGAATGAATTATGCACCATGGGTTGGTTAGAAGAAATGGCCGTAGGCATTTAGGCAAGCATCCCATTGCTTAGATAGGCGGCGAATGCCGTTCGCTAAAAAAGGATTGCGGTTGCTCACTGAACCAAATGTTTACTGCGTTCATTACGTCTGCATTTGTGTAAAATCGTTGCCCCTTGAGAGCTTTTTTTTTTCAGAGGTCCGAACAAATGAAAATCACATGGTGACAAATCAGGACTATAGGCTGGTTGTTGCAGAATTTCCCACTTCTTCTTTGCTAATGCTTCCTGCACAATCTTTGCGACATGCGGACGAGCATTATCGTGCAACAAAATCACACCGCGAGAAAGCATGCCGGGTCGTTAATTCTTGATGGCTTTTTGCAGCTTGTCTAGTGTTTGAAAGTAGTCGGTAGAGGTGATGTTGACACCAGGTTCTTTAAAGTCGGCCAACAATAGCCCTACATGGTCAACAAATGCGCTCAGCATAACCTTACCAGCGGAAACCTGTAACTTAAATTGTTTGGCTTTTGCTGATTCAGCATGCTTCCATTGCATGCTGTCTCTTTTGCTGCTCGGCTCAAAGTAGTGACATCATGATTCATCTCCTGCCACTATGCGGAAGAGAAATGCATCACCCTCGACTCTATAACGCAGTAAGTGGTTCAAACACCATCCCATGCGTTCCTCTGTTTGGTGGCCGGTCAACATCCGTGGTACCCACTGTGAATACACCTTCCGATATTGCAGGTTCTTACGAACGACTTTTTGAATTGTCCCAATTGACACATCAAATTCTTTCGCTATTGAACGCATGCTTCGACAGCGGTTCATCTGTACTGCTGCATCAATTTTGGCGAAGGTGTTTTTTTTTTTTTTCCTGTTGCAACAATATGCGCTTGACCCGGCCGTCGAAGATCTGTCGTGAACTGACGTCCTTTCCGAAACATTCGTGCCCAGCCTGTCACTGTTGTCTTCGACACACATTTGTTAACGTACACTGCCTGCATTCTTCGATGAATGTCCACTGGTCGACATCCTTCAAATGAAAGAAACTGAATCACCGCTCTTTGAGCTTCTTTGGACGGATTTTGGATCAACGGTCAGAAACAGAACCTATGCATCATGGGACGATAAACACGTGCTCTTTTATTCATTGGTCAGTACTTATCACATGACTATGACATGATCATGTTCAACGTACGCAATTACGTGCGTTGTGGCACGAACTAATTTCACATGCCCCTTGTAAAACCATTCATTCATTCATGAATGCATTCACTCATTCGGTAGCATGTCATTTGCAGAACCTCTCTCCCATAAAAACCTTCCCGAAAACTTGTCGGTCATAAGCAAAACGTCCCGCGACGATACACCCATCTGGATATGATTAGCCACACACTACATATATCTTCTATTTGGCCTTCCCCTTCCTCTCTTCTCGGGTATATACCTCTCTAGTATTGATCTCTCCAAACTTACATGACGTTTCAAGTGACCTAAATATTTCAATTTACTTTGTTTTATCGTCTTTAGTAGCCAACCTTCTTCAATATTATGATCACGTCGTATGCATGCATTTGTTCTTTTCTGTATACATGATATTCTTTAAACCCGTCTACAACATTTAAATTTAAAGACATTTATGCGCCGTTCAGCTTGTTTAGTAAGTTTTCAGGTCTCACAGGCGTATGTTTCACTAGGAAAGATGCATGCACTTAAGAATCTAATTTTTTTTTTTTTTTTTTAGGGGTCTATCTGTCCCACTCCACAATTTATACAGATGTTTTAGTTTTTGAAGGGCAATAGCTATTATTATTATTATTATTATTATTATTATTATTATTATTATTATTATTATTATTATTATTATTATTATTATCATCACCATCGTCATCATCTAACGTTAAGTATAAATACTTGCTGCTGCGTTGATGTGTAGTAATTTATCCTTCATAGGAATGCCTTATCTATTTGTAAACTTTTGACCTCTCGGGGGCGGAATCGACCCTATGCCGACTCCCTTGTGATTTAATCTCAAACGTTCCCCACATCAATCTCTATATCAGCCGGATATCACCGTCCTGTCTCCCAGAAATAGAATCCACCGAGGCAACTGTCATACATTCACGTAGACCACAAACTGTACACGCCTGATTCTCTTTTTATTAACGTTATTATTTTCTTTACACAAGAAGCATAAACTATAACCACTTCTGCACATTCATGTAAATCCTTTCCGCTCCCTTCATAACCTGGTCAGTTGTTGCAGCACTGCGTGATAGATGGCCGGGAGAGCGAGCCTATTATGATCCCAGACACATTTCACTTGGGTGATTTCCAATTTTCTAGGGTCCAATATCAGTTCTCCGATCAGCGTCAGTAAATCAGCACAAATTGGAACAATAGACAATAGAACGTGTGGGATTACAGCAGGATCTTTTGTCAATAACTTGTCCGAGTCTATATATTTGTATGTCTGCATGGGTGTTTGAATAGTAACGGGCGGTTGGTTTTGAAATGTCTTAGGTTGTTCCTATTTATGTGTATTGGCTGCTGTTTTTAAAGCATGCTTCTTTCACTTATTTGTGTATTGCTACTACTTCTTCTTCTTCTTCTTCTTCTTCTTCTTCTTCTTCTTCTTCTTCTTCTTCTTCTTCTTCTTCTTCTTCTTCTTCTTCTTCTTCTTCTTCTTCTTACTCCTTTGTTGTGGCTTTTCTATTGCACTTATTTCTTTAATTTCTTCTATCTACAAGTACAACACTACAATTTGGATAAACATTAAACGCAATTATAGACCGTCACATCTGTATTTATAATTGTCACCTGCTTTTTCTTCTTTTCGTTGGCTAGCTTTAGAACTTAGAGCGTAGACCTCACACGACTACTACTCAAAAACGGGGATTTCTAACATCGAGAGGATCAACTTCATTGCACTGGATTTAATCCCTTATGGATCGGTCTCTTTCCGCATGGCGGAGTCTTCAAAGAATCGGTACTTGTGAACCGATTTGAGCTTAAAACTTCAGAGCGCAAGGCAGGAAGTTTAACTACCTCACCACGCAGACCTCCTCAACTGCTAGTTGTTTCTGCCACAAGTGAGTGCACTAACTTATTTTGTTCGTGTGGGTTAGCTTTCCCTAGTACCGGTGTCCGTCTCCATCAGTATCCCTCTCCATTCCAATTTCTTAGGTACTCGTAATTTTTATAACCAAATCAAAGACGAGATATTCAACAGACTTGCGTACTGAACGAACCCCTGCTGTGGGCGCCATAGAAAGTTTATGCGCTAGATCGTTTGACCTTTAATCCCCCACGTCGAATTCAGAATGTCCACAAAATGTGATTGATTGTTGAAGAGGGTACTGTTTGAATCCATCCTTGATTTAGTTTAGTTTAGTTTAGTTTAGTTTAGTTTAGTTTAGTCGTTGGATCAACATCACGGCACACGGTTTAACCCATAAGTGATCCGTTTTCCTCCTAACTCAAACCTGAGTCTGGAGAAACTCAGCTCAATGCACGAACTCCGTTGCATCGGCGAGGATCCTGAAATACTTTGGGTAGATTTTTAACTCGAAATTTTGCCCGGGCAGCGCCGTTAGGCTACTCTTTTTCGATTTCCAACTGCCAAGGGATTTTTTACGTGCGCAACAATACACACGGACGTCCGATCTCACTACCCAGAGACCAGGGGAAATTTTTATTACTGGAAGCCCAGGTGGATTTTTTAAATAAATCCCGGTCCTCATCGGGGCCTGAACCCGGGACCTCCAGCACTCGAGGCGGACACCATACCTCGAGACCACTCAGCCCCATCCTTGATTTAGAGCGATTGATGGGTGGGATATAACCTGATTGTCCTACTGACTGATTGATTGCCCGTTAGATTAACGCATGTCTACTTTTGATTGATCACAGATAAGGATAAAGTTAATTTCTCCATTGACCCCTGACTAGAATTAGGATTGATAGATCGGGCAGTGTCATTACAAGTATCCACATAATGAGAATTCTGCACTACACATCCCCATGATGTTTCAATCGAGTAGTTTCCAGATTTAAATTAAGACAAATCAGCCATGCAAGCCAGGATTTTTCACATGACAGTTTGATTGGGAATTTAACCAGATCTGGCGCACATAAACATACAGAATAACACAGAGCTATTTTCTACACGCTGTTGTTGCCTTTAATTCTAATTGGCATCTAATATGCCTGGAACAATTACACCATTTCAAGCTCGTTAGGTCAATGAACAGCTCTTGTTTTCCGAAATCCATTTACGGGAATTGTTCAATGCATTTGTTTTCTAATAACACACGTTACTTTTTTCTTTTCTCGCGTTCACAAATGCTGTACCTTAACTTGCTGCTTTCGAATTACTCGATAACTACATAATAATGTCCAATGCCGTTTGTGTTCTGTTGAATGGCTGCATTCGTTGAATACATCTTGGTTAAATTGTCATCAGTGTGGAAAACACACATAGTTGTTTTAACCCAGTCGGTTTTCAGACTCCGCCATGTTTGTCTTGATTAAAGGTCTTTGTTCAGTCGCTGCTACTGGTTCCTGATAGGGGGAAGGCCTGGTTGATAGGCCTATGGTGCGGTCATTGTTCACTTATTGCCATACAAGCATGCAAACAATAGTCACTTCTACTACTGCTTAAACTACTACTACTATAATTACTACTACTACTACTACTACTACTACTACTACTACTACTACTACTACTACTACTACTACTACTACTACTACTACTACTACTACTACTACTGCTGCTGCTGCTGCTGCTGCTACTACTACTACTACTACTACTACTACTAAGACTGCTACTATTACTACTGCTACTGTTACTACTGTGTGTTGTTTGTCAATCAAGAATGATGATGACCATTCATTTCATCCAGTGGGGTTGAAAGTATGGAGCCGTGAGTTCTAAGATGGCTGATATGGCCTATTTTGGCTCGAAATGCTCTTTGACAATGTGGGCAAAGAATGCTTGACGTTCTAGGAGGAGGATCTCCTGCAGTGGTTTTTCTGTCCAGCCTTTTCTTCACAGCGCTTGCAGTCCTGGTTGCTTCACAAGATACTGGATCCTTATGTAATGATGTACGCCACGAATTACGGTCTTTAGCAGCAGTCTCCCAGGTGTCAAGATGAATTCCAAAAGCTTTCAGTGAGATTTTCAGTGTCTTTAAAGCGTTTCCTCTGGCCGCCTTGGGAGCGTTCACCACAACGCAGCTCGCCGTAAAAAAAAAATTGTAAAGGGAGTCAGAGATCTGGCATAAGAGTTAAGTGACCAGCCCAGCGAATCTGATTTTTCATTAGTAGAGTGTGGATACTGGGCATGGACGCTCTTTCTAAGACTTCAGTATCTGGGATCTTGTCTTGTGTGGAAGTGGTTTAATTTCCTAGCATGTCGCTGATAAACAGTCCATGTTTCACAAGCATATAGCAGTGTAAAGGGAGACATAAGAAGCATGTATGAAGGAATAAAGAAAGCCTGTGGTCCAGTGATCAAAAGAAGTGCACCATTGAAAACCTTGACTGGAGAAGTCATCACTGATAAGAAACAGCAGATGGACAGATGGGTGGAGCACTATTTGGAGCTTTACTCAAGTGAGACCAAACTAGCGGATAATGCCCTCAACGCCATAGAGGCTCTACCAACTCTTGACCACCTGGACACACTTCCCACCATAACAGAAGTTAAGTGTGCTATAAATGAACTTGCATCTGGCGGGGCTCCGGGTGGGGATGGGATTCCAATGGAGGTTGTCGGGAGTGGGCGGGGCGCACTCGCTGTGCGGATCCACCGGCTGATAGGGCTGTGCTGGCGTGGGGGACGGGTCCCACGGGATTTCAAAGATTCGGGCATCGTAACGCTGTGCGGGAGCGGGGGCGATCGGAGCGACTGCGGCAGCTGTAGGGGTGTCTCGCTTCTGTGTGTTGTTGGAAAGGTGTTTGCCGGGGTTGTTCTGCGCAGACTTCGGGTCCTGGGGGATCGGGTCTGCCCCGGGTCGCGGTGTGGCTTTCGACGGGGCCGGTCTGCCACTGGTGTGATGTTCTCGTTGCGACAGATGCAAGAGGGGTGCCGTGAGCGGAATCGGCCACTGTTTGTTGCCTTCATCGACCTCGCAGGGGCATTTGGTTTGGTCGGTCGTGGGGGTCTGTTCGGGGCACTGGGGAGGATTGGCTGCCCACCGGCTCTTCTGTCCGTTGTGGAGTCGTTCCACACGGGCATGAAGGGTGTGGTCAAGTTTGATGGTGCAACTTCTGAGGAGTTTGGGGTCAGGAGTGGAGTTGAGCGAGGTTGTGTGCTAGCTCCCACCCTCTTTGGGATATACTTTTCACTTCTGCTGAGATGTGCATTTCGTGATCGGGATGGTGGTGTATACATTCGCTCGCGCTCAGATGGCGGCCTCTGCGGTGCTCGGAGATTGAGGGCTGGGACCGGGATTGGGAGGGTGCTGATCAGAGAGTTGCTTTTTGCGGATGGTGCTGCGGTTGCGACCCGCTCTGGGGAAGAGTTGCAGTGTCTACTATCTGCGTTCTCCGGTGCTTGTTCTGAATTTGGTTTGGCAATTGGCAAAGGGAAGACACGGGTTGTGTCACGGGGTGCACATGGGGTGCCGTCGGTCTTTGTTGACGACGCCGAACTGGAGATGGTGGACCATTTTGCATGTCTAGGGTCGGTGGTAGATGGCAGATTGTCCCTGGATCGGGGGATCGGCATCCGGATTGGTAGGGCAGCGGCGGCAGTGAACAGGTTGGGAAAAGGAGTCTGGGAGAGCGGGAGGCTTGCTGCCAGGGCAGGGGTCCTTGTCTGTCGGGCCTGTGTCCTTGGTGCTCTTCTCTGTGGCAGTGGGGCCTGGACGGCTTGCTCACACCGGGAGAGCAATTTGGGCGGCTTTCGTGTGCGGTGTCTGCGGGGAGTTCTTGGTATTGAGTGGCAGGACAGGATCACAGGTACTGAGGTGTTGGAGAGATCGGGTTGTGTGACGGTTTGTTCCATGCTCGGTCTTCGTGGACTTAGATGGATGGGACATCTTGGGCGGATGGATGATGGTGGGGTGCCAAGGGATATCTTTTTTGGTGAGTTGCAGATGGGTGGGAGATCTCGGGGTCGGCCTCTGCTGCGATGCGGGGATGTGTGTGGGCGGGACGTGATTGATGCAGGCGTTGATGGTGCACATTGGGAGCGGGTCGCCGCTGGGCGTGTTGCATGGAGGGCAGATATCAGAGGTGGAGTGAAGTCAAAGGAGAAAATTATTGCAGAAAAGTCACACACCAGGCGTTTGAGACGTGGGATGGTGCATGGTGGTGGAAATGGCCACGTGTTCACATGCGCCCACTGTGAACGGACATTTACAGCGCAAATTGGCCTTGTCGGTCACACTCGCTACCGCCATAGTTAAAAGTTATTATGCCTTTTTAAAGCACAAACTATCGTCTGTCAAGACGGCAAGGTGCCAATGTAATAGCAGTGTGGATAATACAACTGCTTTATAGACCTTCAGCTTTGTTTGCAGGCTTATTCCAGTTCTGTCCCATACATTCTTGTACAGTCTGCCAAAGGCCGCACTGGCCTTGGAGATTCTTGCATTCACTTCGTCATCAATTGTGGCAGATTGTGACACAGTGCTGCCAAGATAGGTGAATTTGTCCACAACACTTAGTCTATGACCATTCACTTTGATTTTCGCCACGGTGTGATTATTCCCTTGAGCTGGCTGGTACATAACTACAGTCTTCTCCAAGTTTATATTGAGCCTTAAGTTGGCACAGGCATATGAGAAAGTTAAAACATTGTGTTGCATGTCTGCCTCTGAGTTGGCGTATAGAGCGCAATCATCAGCAAACAGCAGTTCTCTGACGGTGTCGCTTTTAGTTTTGGTTTTGGCTTTCAGCCTTCTGAGATTGAAAAACTTTCCATTCGTGCGGTTGTATGTTACTACTACTACTGTTATAAATTTGATTGATTGATTGATTGATTGATTGATTGATCTTTATTTTAGAAGGGTTACAAATTGGGCACGCAGGCCCGTCTTACATTCGGCCCTTCCAGTCACTCATCTTTCGTTCATCAATGATGCATGATGCATTTACATAGGAAAAAAAACATTGTCAAATGCATGTTGTAAACATAAACAATGAATACCATGTTATGAGGCATATCACCCACCCACCCATACATCCCCCACCCACCACACATCCACCAAACACACACTCACACACACGCACATACAACCCCCACCCACACAAACCCCCCAACCACGCACACAACCAAGGCATACATATATTCCCCCACCCATCTACCCATCCTCATCCACACATCCCCCACGTACACACAACTACCCTACCACACAAACACACATCCCTCACCCCACACACACTCGCCCACCCACACATCCTCAACCCACCCACTCCCACACCCCCAACCACTCAGCCAAACACACATTCCCAACCACACAATCCCCCACCCACACACACATCCCCACACCCATCCCCAACCCACACACATCCCCCACACCCACACTTCCCTCACCCACCCACACACACACATTCCCCACCCACACAATCCCCCACCCACCAAGACCCACACACTTCCAACCATCCCACACCCACACACACTTCCCACAAACACACACACATCCGTCACCCACCACAATCCCTTCACCCACCCACATATAGCCCCCACACACAACCCCTCCACACATACATCCCCCACACACACACATCCCACACACACACACATCCCCCACATACACATTCACACACACACACATCCTCACATCTAGACACATGCATGATGCCTCACATAATCACTGAAACTAGTATGAACAAAGCTCCTACACTTTACACACACATGCAGTGACGATTGTCATGAGCATTCTCGCAAAATTGTAAAAAAACAATGGAGAAAGACTTGTACATATACATTTTGTAACGTAAAAATTAGTGATGCAATTCAACTCTCTCTCTCTCTCTCTCTCTCTCTCTCTCTCTCTCTCTCTCTCTCTCTCTCTCTCTCTCTCTCTCTCTTTTCTTCTTCTTCTTCTTCTTCTTCTTCTTCTTCTTCTTCTTCTTCTTCTTCTTCTTCTTCTTCTTCTTCTTCTTCTTCTTCTTACCCCCCCCCCCCCCCACGCACACACACACATTCCCTCACTCACACTCACTAACTCTCTCACTCACTCTACAAAAATGTGTTTTTGTTAAAATTATACATGATAAAGTCAAGTGACATACAAAATGATACCTCGTAATATGAAAGATGAGGATACTGAAAGATGAGAATACAAATTTAAAAATATGGAATAGCATGTTAAATGACATGCGTGCGCTCAACTCTCTCTCTCTCTCTCTCTCTCTCTCTCTCTCTCTCTCTCTCTCTCTCTCTCTCTCTCTCTCTCTCTCTCTCTCTTAGACATACACACACTCTCACACTCATTTACTCTCTCTCTCTCTCACTCACTCTACAGTAATGTACATGTTTTCATATTATAAATGATAAAACCAATGGCATCCAAAATGATAATATGAAGATGAGAATAAACAAAAATATGGAATAGCATGTTACATGACATGCGTGCGCTCAACTCTCTCTCTCTCTCTCTCTCTCTCTCTCTCTCTTTCTCTCTCTCTCTTTCTATTCTCACACACACACACACTCGCAAACATACACACGTAAATACACACATATACCCACGGACATACACACACCTACACACATCCACACCCATACACACATAGTTACACACACGTACACACATAACACACGAACACACTCCCTCGCATACACTACATGCATGCACACATATATACATAAACATATACACATACATACACGAACATACACACACATACACACGCACATACACACGCACATACATATAAACACACATGTGCGCACACATAAACACGCATACAAACATACTCACACATACACACACATAAGCACACATACATACACATATGTGCCCACACATACACACATATGTGCACACACATACACACATATACGCACATACACACCCATACACATATACACACATTCACACACATATAGACTTGCACACACATACACCCGCATACACACATATAAACACACACACACACACATAGACACACATAAACACACCAACACACCCACCCACACACTCACACATACACGCTGCCTCTCATAATCACTAAAACTAATATGAATAAACCCCCACACTTTACGCACTCATACAGTGACGACTGTCGTGAGCATCCTCACAAGAACATTTACATTTGGGAAAAAATTTAGCCAATGGAAAATGGTGGATGAAAATATGTTATACATTGTATCGTCATCATCATCATCATCATCATCATCATCATCATCATCATCATCATCATCCACTTCGAGCGACGAGGGAAGGAATAATTTGCGTTCCAGAGTCCGGTGGGCGGCACTGGATAGTTACATTGTGCAACGCTAAAAAAAAAAAAAGTGGTGCAGTTCAGTAAGATAATTCCTGTAATTGAAATAAACATGACGAAATGAGCAGTGCATATGTAATATGACAGACAGACAGACAGACAGACAGACAGACAGACAGACAGACAGACAGACAGACAGGCAGGCAGGCAGGCAGGCAGGCAGGCAGGCAGGCAGATAGGCAGACAGATAGGTAGATAGGTAGGTGTGTAGATGGGTATATTGATAGATGTGATACGTCAGCAGATAGATAAGTAAGGGAGCATATAGGTATATATGGCGTGACGATGGGCAGATAGGTTAGCTACATACGTAGCAAGCTAGAAAGGTCAGTACTTAGATAGTTTTGTAGTTGGTTGGTAGGTAGGTAGGTAGGTAGGTAAGTAGGTAGGTAGGTAAGTAGGTAGGTAGGTAGGTAGGTAAGTAGGTAGGTAGGTAGGTAGGAAAGTAGGTAGGTAGGGAGGTAGGTAGGTAGGTAGGTAAGTAGGTAGGCTGGTACGTAAGTAGGTAGGTATGTGGGTAGGTAGGTAGGTAGGTAGGTAGGTATAACAACATTCAATCAATCATGTGCCATGCCGGGAAGCGTGGGCGGTCATGATTCGCAATTTCACTCGATCACCAGAGTCGTGGATCAGCTCAGTGTTCCTGTCTCGTCCATGCCATGTGGCCAAGCCATCCAGGTATTTACTTCTCGGTCTTCATCTTGGTCTGTTCCCTTCGATCTTGCCAGTTGTCCCCAACTTCTCCAGTTCATTTATGATCATAAAATGTCCAAACAATTTTGACTGTCTACATCAAATTTGATAATTGGAAACACATGGTTTAAACACCATAAAAGACGACTATATACATGGAAAAGCCCTGATATGAAAACACGCAACCAAATTGACTACATACGTATTAATAAAAGATTTAGAAATGCATTAATTAATGTAAAGACAATGTCTGGTGCTGACGGTAATAGTGATCATGTACCACTATGTGGACAAATAAAAGTAAGATTAAAGAGAGGGAAAAAAATGGTTAAGAACTTGAGACTTAATAAAGAGGTTCTAAACGTAGATAAAGAAATTCAAGAACAATACAGAGTGACTGTGAAAAATAGGTACAATGCAATAGCTAAAATACAAAGTATAAATGAACAATGGGAAATATTAAGGGACTTCATTCATCAAACTAGCAAAGAAATATTACCGGAGAGAAGCCAAAAAGCTAAGACAAAATGGATGAATGAAGAAATCTTAATGCTGATAGACAAAAGGAAACAGAATAAAAATGACAAACAAGAGTATGCTAAGATAAATAAAGAAATAAGAGATAAATGTGTGAAGGCAAAAGAAAGTTGGTTAAACGAGCAATGCAAACAAATTGAATTAAATTCCATTAAAGATTAAAAAAGTTTGCACAGACAAATCAGTGAGCTCACAGGAAGAAAAATAAGAATAAATACAGGGTGTTTGAAATCAAAAACAGGAAAGATATTATTGGAGGAAGGTGCTATAATGAAGAGGTGGAATGAGTATAAAAGAGAATTATATAATGGAGAAAGGGAAGAATTAACAGAAGAAAGTAACTTAGAAGGCCCATCTATTCTAAAAGAAGAAGTCGCTGATGCTATGAAACATATGAAGAAAGGAAAAACAGTTGGGCCAGATGAAATCACAGTAGAAGAATTAGAAGTATTGGGAGAATTTGGGGTAGATATACTAACCAAAATGCTGAATAATATTTACAACAGTTGATATTTACCGAGCGATATGCTAAAATCTGTATTTATAGCAACACCAAAGAGACCAGGAGCAATTGAATGTGAAGATTTTCGTACAATTAACCTCATAAACCATGTCACTAAGCTTCTACTCAGAATTATAATGAGAAGAACAAGAAAAAAAAAATAAAACTGGAAATTAGCGAAGAACAGTATGGTTTTTTGGAAGGAAAGGGTACAAACAATGCAATCTTTATATTACGAACATTAATAGAAAGGTCAATAGAGAAACAGAGAGACATATATTTATGCTTCATAGATTATACTAAGGCATTTGATAAAGTAAAACATGATGAGCTGATTAAAATGTTGGAAGATATCAACATTGATGGAGAAGATTTAAGAATAATAAAGAATATATACTGGAACCAAGTAGCAGCAATTAAAATGGGAAATAAAGAGGGTAGTTACGAACAGATAAAGCTAGGAGTACGACAGGGGTGTGTCTTGTCACCCGATCTCTTCTCCCTATATAGCGAAGTAATAATGAGAGAGATCAAAGAGAAGCCAGGAATACTAATCGGAGGATATAATATAAATAATATACGCTATGCAGATTACACAGTATTGGTGGCGGATAATGCAACAGACCTACAACAATTATTGGACATTGTAGTATCAGAGAGTGCATAGAAAGGACTCTCCTTTAATATCAAGAAAACAGTAACAATATTGATATCAAAGAAAATGGGGACACCAAAATGTGACATAGAAATAAAAGGGGAAATTCTCAACCAAATGGATAATTTTAAATACCTAGGGGCACTTATAACATCGGATGGAAGATGTACAACAGAGATTAAGAGCAGAATAGGGCAGGCAAAAGCTGCATGTCAGATAATGAAGAGTATCTTATGCAATAAGTCGCTATCAATGAATGTAAGAAAGAGTGCTAAAATGCTATATAGAACCAGTTTTGCTGTATGGCAGCGAATCTTGGAATGTAAATGAAGAAATTAGGAAGAACTTAGAAGCAACACAGATGTGGTTTTTAAGACGAATGTTGCGAATTCCTTGGACTGCCAGAGTAGCTAACCACGATTGCCTGAAACAGGCTAATGAAACTAGATCATTATATACAACAATAAAAAAGAGACAAACAACTTTCTTTGGTCATGTGATGAGAAGAGAGGCATTGGAGAACATCGTGACAACTGGAAAGATCGAGGGGAAGAGAGGCAGAGGCAGACCAAGAGAAATGATGCTGGACGGATTGAGACGGTGGCATGGAGGAATATCATCAGCAGAGTTGATCCAGAAGACCAAAGACCGAGATATGTGGAGAGCCATGAACGCCTACGCCCGCCGGCACGGCACTTGATGATGATGGAGATGACGTCTAATTTCTCTAATCAGTTTAAGATTTTCATTTGTCTCCTGTAGTACTTGATTGCAGACAATGCGTAGTATCTGCAACAATTAGTGGATGCGGTTGTTGTACACAGTGAGCAACTGGGGTTAGAATTAAATTGTAAAAAGACACAGATTATGGTCGTCACTAGGAAGAACGAAATACCACAATGTAATATACAAGTAAATGGGAATATTCTTCAACAAGTGAATCGGTACAATTATCTCGTAACAGTTGCAACATCTGATGGGAGATGCCTTGAAGAGATTAGAACAAGAATCGCCATGGCGAAAGTAGCCTTTAGCAAGATGAAAAACATTTTGACCAATAAAAAGATGTCAATTGAAACGAGAAAAAGATTGTTGAGGGGATACATAGAGCCTGTCCTTTTGTATGGATGTGAAACTTGGACAATGAGCAGTCAAGCTGAAAAATATCTGATGGCTGCAGAAATGTGGTTTCTGTGGAAAATGCAAAGAATACCACGGACAGATAGAAAAACCAATGACCAAGTACTACAGGAGACAAATGAAAATCGTAAATTAATTAGAGAAATTAGACGTAGATAGTCAACATTTTTTGGACATGTTATGAGAAGAAATCGATTGGAGAACTTAGTGACAACTGGCAAGATCGAAGGGAACAGACCAAGAGGAAGACCGAGAGGAAAATACCTGAATGGCTTGGCCACATGGTATGGACGAGACAGGAACACTGAGCTGATCCACGACTCTGGTGATCGAGTGAAGTGGTGAGTCATGACCGCCCACGCTTTCCGGCATGGCACATGATTGATTGATTGAGTACTTGGTCATTGGTTTTTCTGTCTGTTCATGGTATTCTTTGCATTCTCCTCAGAAACCACATTTCTGCAGCCATCATTTGTTTTTCAGCTTGACTGCTCATTGTTTAGGTTTCACATCCATACAAAAGAACAGGCTCTATGTAGCACCTCAACACTATTTTTCTCGTTTTAATAACATCTTTTTATTTGTCAGTATGTATAACAACACCCTGTCACGAAATACAACTCATTAAATCAATCTAGTTAATAGTTGAAGAAGCAGTACAAACATACATGATTGTTTAGTTTCTCATTCTTCTGGCCTGTCACTCTTTAGTTTGCCCTATTATCGGATTGTGCCTAAATGTGCAATTAATGTAAATGATGTTATTTTGGGACAAGTGCGGACATTCAGATATCTAGGAACATGGATAACATCATATGGGAGATGCATCACTGAGATAAAGAGCAGAATAGAACAATCAAAACCTGCATTCTATCAAATGAAGAACTGTTTGTGCGATATGTCACTGTCCTTGAAAGTCAAACAAAGAGTTCTTGCATGTTACATAGAACCAGTTTTAACATACGGCTGCCAATCCAGGATAATTAGTAAACAGACGAAAATATCTCTGGAAACCTTGGGGGTGTGATTTTGTAGAAGAATGCTGCAAATTAATTTGAAAGCTAAATAGAGCAATTTGGACGTTTTAAGGGAAGCTGAGTAGCAAAGACAACTTGTCACAAACATCAGAAAGAAGCAGTCATCGTTTTGACCACATTATGAGAAGACAAACACTGAAACATGTTGTGACAACCGGAAAGATTTATGCAAAGAGAGATAGAGGAAGGCAGCTTGTGAAAGTTTATGACAGTCTTGTGTCATGGCACGGAAGGGGTTCAACACACGAACTGATCCATGCCGCTGGAGATCGCAGTTTGCGGAGAGGCATGATCGCCCACGTAACCGGAAAATCACTAGATGATGAAGAAGATGATGATGATGATGATGATGATGATGATGATGATGATGATGATTGTTAACATGCGCGTTCTTAAACGCAACAATGTTTGAGCGTGGGCAACAACAGACTCACGGTGAGCTCTTACTGCAATTATTTTACGAAGCGTATCACACATTTGACATTAAAATTATTCAAGATTAATAGCCAGGCGTTTCTAGCGCAGGCAGTGACTATTAAGCAAATCTAGTTAGGGATGACTCAGTTCAAACTTTGATGTTATTAAATGTAATTTGCTCGCTCGATACGATAGACATATTGATATGCAATCAACCAACAGCATAGAACTCGATAAACACATAATGTGTCGCCACGACACTTTTACCAGGTCAAAATAATCGATCCAAATTTGAAATACGTAGCACGACTGTTAGAGTCGTTGATAAATTGTATTAACGTTTCTTTGGGGGTTTCTTTGTCTTCTTCAAGTGCTTTATCAACAGGCGCGAGCGATGATGTGTTATTGCAACCCGCGCTACTTTTACTTATGAGTAAACTTGTTTTTCAATCGCTATCTTTGAATTCTAGCGTAGTCCATACACGTCCTAATATTTCTAGTGCGATGTACAGATTGTTGCGTGTTGATTAGCTTTCCCTACCAGTGTCCCTCGCCATCAGGCGAACCCACTCCGACTTCCGAGGTACTTGTAATGTACGTCCCCAAGTCAAGAACGAGAAGTCAACATTTTAATCCCACTGACAGGTGAATGGGTTAAACACCGGAAGTGTAAGAGCAAGCACTCTGATCAATTCGGCCACGCTGACCTCCTATGAGTAAAATTGTCCATGACAGAATAATGTCACATACACTTTTTCTCAGATCCGTAGATGCTAACAACAAACACTCTACAACACAATCTTTCTACCAACTCTATGTTACGATGGCAATAACCTGGACAATGGCATTCATTCATTCATTCATTCATTCATTCATTCATTCATTCATTCATTCATTCATTCATTCATTCAGTAGCATGTCCTTTGCAGAACCTAACCCCCAAAACAACCTTCCGGAAAACCTCACGATCATAAGCAAGATGTCCCACGTCCGATACACCCATCTGGAGATCATCTGCCACATTCTGCACCCATCTTCTCTTTGGCCTTCCTCTTCCTCTCTTCCCAGGCATATACCCATCCATTATTTTGTTCTGTCCAAACTTTCATGACGTTTCAAGTGACCAAAATATTTCAATTTTTTTCATTGATTTATCGGCTTTAGTAGACATCCTTCTTCAATATTCAGCTTTTTGCCGTTTGGATGCAGTTATTTTTCTTTTGTGTATTCAAGATATTCTTATAACCAGTCTATAACATTTATATTTAAAGGCATTTATGCACTGTTCAGCTTGATTAGTAAGTGTCCAGGTCTCACAGGTGCATGTTGCAATGGGAAAGATGCATGCTCTTAAAAATCTAATTTGTGTAAGTTTATCTGTCCCACTCCACAATTTATTCAGTTGTTTTAGTTTTTGAAGAGCAATAGATATTCGTCTTTTAATTGCTTGCATTGTGTCACCATTGTTGGTAATTATTGCCCCAAGATATTCGAAATTTTCCACCACCTCCAATCTGTTCTCATTAACGTGTATTTCTTTCTCCATATTTGTTTTATTTGTATGCATTATCTTTGTTTTTGCTATATTAAGATATAAGTTGTGATTTTCACTATTCTTTTCGGTTGAGGTTATAAGTTTTTCTATATCATTCTGTGATGTGAATAGTAATACTGTATCATCAGCATATCGAATCTCTGGTGAACAATGATAGGAAAAGAGAAATGAAACATTACAGCATCGGAAATGAAATTCCTGAGAACAATATTCAGTATATCAAGAAGAGAGAAAATCAGAAGTGAAGAAATCAGGACTAAAGTGGGGTTCATAGCAACGCTAAATTTCAGTCGAAAACAGCAAGTTAAATGGTTCGGTCATGTAACTAACTAACGGGATATCACAACAAGCAAAGATGTACAGACCAAATGCAACCAGAAGACGCCGACCATGTAAACGATGGACAGAGGGAATAACAGTCCATGGGAATTTCGATACACGAAGCCCATAAACTGGCACTATCCCGCTTTTTATGCTGCACCTCATAGAGATAAAGATAGCATTATATATATCACAGGGATAAAGAATATTACATGGGGGATATATCACAGAGATAAAGAACAGAATATAAACATTGCATTTCATAAACTGAACACCATCCGCACGCAATAAATCGCCGCCATGGTAGATTAAACAACATAATTCTTTCTTGTAACATACTCCCGCCTGCTCCGTGGCAAAGGCGTTACGGACACGGTTCGTCATTCCGCTTATCTGAGTTCAAAACACAGCTGTGACTGATTTGGCAGCAGACTGTGTCGCGCAGGGTTTTGACGTGGTGGTATGGGAGCCGGTCATTCAGAAAGAATTGGAAAACTTGCCAAGACATCAACAACAACACTGCTAGTGTTGACAATGATATCTTGTGAATATGATATACAAAATAAAAATAAAAACATACTACCAATTAAAAGTCGCTTAAAATTCGACAGGGTCGACTTCATTGAACCGAGTTTTATCCCATATGGCTCGGTCTCTTTCCGCAGCGCGGAAAGCGTCGCACAAAGCACGAACTCCGTAGCTCTAGCGACGGCCCACAGGAGTCTCCGAAAACTTTCACTCGTGAACCGAAGGACGCGGCCCGGAATCGAACACACAACCTTCGGAACCCGAGTCAAACGGCTTGACCACTTCGCTACGAAGACTCCCAATTGTAATATACAACCAATTGTAGCGTAGAACCAATTGTAACACAGAACCAATTGTAACATAGAACAAATTGTAACATAGAACCAATTCTAACATAAACATGATTGTAACATAGAACCAATTGTAACATAGACCCAACTGTAACATAGAAATAAATGTAACATGGAACCAGTTGTAACACTGAACCAATTGTAACGTTACACCAGTTGTAAAAATAGAACCAATTGTAAAATAGAACCAATTGTAACATAGAAACAATTATAGCATAGAACCTATTGTAACATAAAACCAATTATAACATAGAATCAATTGTAACATACAACCAATTGTAACATAGAATAATTGTAACATAGCAAAAATTATAACATAATCATAATTGTAACATATAACCAATTGTACTATATAACCAATTGTAACATGGAAACAATTGTAACATAAACATGATTGTAATATGGAATCAATTGTAACAGGAAACCAATTGTAACATAGAACCAATTGTAACATAGAACCAACTGTAACATAGAACCAATTGTACATTTGTAACAAAGAACCAAATTTTACATAAACATAACTGTAACATTGAACCAATTGAAACATAGAACCAATTGTAACATAGAACCAATTGTACATTTGTAACATAGAACCAATTGTAACATAAGTAGTATATAGGGAGGTTACGAGGCGGTTTGAGCAATGAGCAATGAGATATACAAAGAAAATAGAAGGAGGTGCGGGAGGTGCGGGGAGGTGCCGGAATAAAATAGTAAGCTCAAAGAAGGGGTGTGGGGGAACATAATTTATGCATAATCCATTGGTTTGCGCCGGCTGTTTCGGGTTGATGTATTCGTATCTTTGATAAGATCGGCGAACATCTGTCAGCAAAAAGTCGATATTGTCCGTACCAGAAATAATGTGGTTTGTAAATTACACCTGTCGGCGATAGGTGACGTTTTTAAGCAGATCATCCGTATATGTAAACAATGATAAATAAATTGAGACACGGGGCTAGTTGGTACCACAGTAGCATTGCAGATGGTGCATTAACCAATTCGGTAGAGTGTGTCGGGGTATCGCCAATGTGTAACTGGGGTGTCTAATGGGTTAATTTGGTACCATAGACCCCCTCATTTTGCGGCGTCGAGTTCGAATCTCAATGCTTTTTCTTTGGTAAGGTTACCACTTAGCCACTGTATGGGTGTACCTAGTTGCCATAGGGGGTGTGTAGTTGGTCATAGTAGGATATCACCAATGTGTAACTGGGGTGTCTAGTGGGTCCCCTACCATGCGGCAGGGTCGATCCTACTGTGTGGTGGGGTAGTGTGGCAGTGGTAGAGTGTGTAACGGGGATAGGTGGTGCCGTAGGCATCATTTGAGAGTCGATTCACGCTGCGTGTCGATAAGGGTATCCACCCTAGGCGGCTCTTTTTAAGTGTATACTAAGCCGTAAATGTATAACAGTGGTGTCTAGTTGCCGCCATGGCGCTTGACAGGTTCGAAACCTACTGTGTGGTGGCGTAGTGTGGCATTGTGCGAGTATGTAACGGAGCTAGGTGACGTCATTGACGGTTCGAATAACGCGTCTGGTTGATAACTATACCCAACATAGGAGCCAGAGAAGCGAATCCCGCTATGTGGTGAATCTGTTAAAGTAACATTGGTGTTACGTGTTTCGTATCTTTGTTAAGGTTGGTTTACAACAGCTGTGACCAAAATATCAATATTGTCCGCAGGTGTATAGTAAAAGAAATAATGTGTATTGTGAATTAGTTGTGCTGGCGACAGTTGGTACTATTAATTATATCACCATTATATTTTAACAAAGGAGAGCTCGCTTGAATCGACCGAGGCGGGAGAGGTTACCTGACCCGTGATTTACGCTGTAATGCCCATAGCGCCAGTTTCTCTATAGAGGTTATTAGTGATCTGTAGAGACATGTAGTGGTTTATGCACTATCATTACACAGTATAAAGGAAAACTTTAAAAAAGTAAAGATGGCGACTTAGTGATATTCGTTGTTAAGGGGTTGGTGAGTTGTGAAAGGGGTAGATAAGTGCGTCCGAACACAAGCAGCATACAGTTTCAGCTCGTTAAAGGAAATCCTTGAAGAAAAAAAAAGAAAAGAAAAAAGTAAAGAGGGCCCTCTATGTCGTCGTGGGTGTCGGGGTCGAATCAGATCGACCCTGATGGTGGCGTAATGTCATAACACTTAAACAACATGACCGCTAGCTGCTCTATAATGCTGCGAAACTATGTGCAGGCCTCCATCCTTTGAGATGAGTCTGATTGAGGCTTCCGGCGGTAGAGTGACTTGTGAAGCAAACAAACCGATGTGTGGCTTACAACCAATCAGGGTGTTGGTCTTAGAATTGACCCACATTTTATGTTAGACATTCACTGATTGGCTGGCAACTATACTGTGGGCGGGGCTTACTTTATGTAATGTATAACCAACTCACCAGCTCTCACTCACTTTGTGCTTTACACAAGAACGACGAACGATCGAGTCTTCAGTTTTGTGGTTATTCAACTGCTATTTGCCTTCAAGTGTAGAAAGTTCGCCAGGCACCTATTTGTCTCAGTATCCACGGACTATCATCCATATACGGACATACCGATTTAGTGGCTCTGTCTCCCAGTTTTTGGTTATTCACAGCTGATGTGTAAGAATTATCAACCAGTTTCTTACCCACCCCAAGTGTAAGCAACAGCATTATTATGCCTTAGTTTACAACGGCATCTGCAAAGATTTCATCACCGATTGAAACAAAGACTGGTACAACTTGTTCGGTTTTGATACCGCATACTAAACTAGTGAACATTATATCTTGTTGTTTGAATATTTGGCATCCTAAACTAGTCAACGTCGAGTTATCTACCATTGGTGAATTGTAGAAACTAATTATATTCAACGCCATATTCAGAGGGTCAGTGTGAACAGGTTTCAAGTCGAGTGTTGATTATTTCACTATCAACTCGCTAGCGAACGTGCCTAAAAAGATGTCTACTTGTCAATCATTCGAGAACCACTTTTGTGCAACTTGTGGGAAAGGTTTCACTGAAAAGCGCAGTCTGCTTCGCCATATCCGGACCAGTCACAGTACCAAGAAGCAAGTGTATTCGTGTCAAACTTGTGGTCATCATTTTAACAGGAAAGACAATCTACAACGTCACATTACAAAAGAACACACAACACCAGGAGCAGCATCCAGTGTAAAACCAACAGAAACGTCAACATCTTTTTCACCAACATTGCGTAAGGGACCAGCGGCTACTAATAGTGAGGTGGCAGTCAGCGAGAAGAATACTAAACAAAACGAAAACTCCTATCCAGCTACCAACACACAACCCGAGGATGAAGCGGGTTCTCTACACACGTTACCAGATGATGTTAGACAAGTATACAACGACAACTGGAGTAGTATCAAGACACATAACAAGATCAACACATATATGTCTGTCTATACATTTTTTGTTATTCCACAGACACAACACCCTAAAGACTGGACAGAGACCTTGTACAAGATCTTTAACACTCAAAAGAGCATATTCAAAATCAACTTTAGTTATCATGTAGTCCTTAGGCACATCGAAACACAAGTTCTTCGGTTCTACCATGCATCTTCCAATAACGCTTCTGTCTTAGAAATTCCACAACTAATTCGAAGCAGACAAAACTTTGACGATTTTATCAAAACAGTACACGACCACGACATTCTTACATACGCTAGGCAACAACGTCCAAATACCAAATACACTACAGAGACTATTCCAGCTATAAGTTTTTATCTCTATCATATCCCATAATTCTGTCTCGTTTAATAAATAACCACCGTTTTATGACCAACTTTCGACACCGTTGTACACGGTGTGTATATGAGCATACTATGTATAACATCCCATATTGCATCATCCATTTTTATACTGATATTATGTTTCTTTATATTTTGTAACATTTACTGGATATACTGTAAAATAAACATTTATATGTATAATAATGGCGTTCCCTTGTTGGTTTTTAGGGTTGACGGTGCATAAGCGTGTCGTGTGATGTGCGGGGATTACATGTTGATGGTCAAGTCAAGAAATATTTCAACCAAACTTATAACTATATCGACCAAATAGGAAAATGTATTAACCAAAGATGAAAACTAGGGGTCAAGTAAACAAAAAAGTTCAAACAAGCTTATAAAAAATAGGAAAAAATGCTAGTCAAAATAATAGAAATGGTGGTCAAATACAGATATATATCATCCGAACTTATAACAAGTAAGAAAATATACTAGTAAAAGCAAGATATATGTCGATCGAAGTAATACAATAGGCAGAACGATGGACAAACTTATAAATATTTCACTCAGTCTTATAAAGACTAGGATAAAATGTTAGCCAAATCAAATAAAAGGCTGACCAAACTTATAATTAGCTCATCCAACATTATAAAAAGTAGGAAAAACTGTTAGCCAAATAGGCAAAATATTGGTCAAATACACAAATATCTCAATCAAACTTATAAACAGAAGGGAAAAAGGCTAGTCAAACTAATAAAAAGGGTGACCAAATACATAAATATATCGACCAAACTTATAAAAAGTAGGAAAATTGTTAGCCAAACTGACAAAACAGTTAACAAAAATAAGCAATATTTCGACCAACATTATAAAAACATAGGGGAAATGATAACCAAACTAATTTAAAATGGTAATAAAAATAGGAAAATCTCCACCAAACTTACAAAAAGAATGAAAATTTGTAAGTCAAATGAAAAAAAAAATATTAAACAAATAGGAAATCATATTAACCAAATAGGAAAAAAATTATCGCTCAAACTTATAAATAGCGCCTCCAAATTTATAAAAAGTAGGAAAATGTGTTAGCTGAAAGGGGAAAATATTGGTCAAATTAAGAAACATGTCGACCGAAATAGGAAAATACGTGATTCGAAGTATAGAAACGTTGGGTAAATACAGAATGGTGTCGACCAAACTGATAAAAATCTCCACCAAATTTATGAAAAGAAGGAACATGTGTTAACCAAATGGGGAAAGTGTCGGCCAGATACAGAAATATCTCCACCAAACTTATGAAAAGTAGGAAAATTTGTTAACCAAATGAGAAAAAATATTGTCCAAGTAAAGAAAGAGCGCATCCAAACAGCCAAAATGTAAGAAACTTTACTAACCAAAGGTGAAAACTATTGACCAAGTAAATAAATTTATCGTCCAACCTCATAAAAGATAGGAAAATATGTTACCCAGAAGTGAAAAACATCGGTGAAACTTATAAATGACTCGTCCAAACTTATAAAAAGTAGGGGGGAAATGTTAGCCAAATCACCTAAAAGACTGACCAAACTTATAAATATATCATCAAAACTTACCAAAGTAATAAAAATATTGGGTAAATATAGAAATATGTCGACCAAAGTTATAAAAATCTCCGGTAGATTTATGAAAAATAGGAAACTTTGTTAACCAGATGTGAAAAAATATCGACCAAACTTATAAAAATCTCTGCCAAATTTATGAAAAGTAGGAAACTTTGTTAACCCACACGAAGAAAATTATTAACCAAAGGTAGAAAAATATCGACCTAAATAGGAAAATTTGTTAGCTAAATGGGAAAAATATTGGCCAAGTAAACACATATTTCAACCAAACTTATAAATATGTCATCCAAATTTACAAAAAATAGGAAAATTTGTCGACCAAGTAAGAAAATATATTACCAAAAATGAAAAAGATACAAATTAAAGTGAATAAAATATCAACCAAATTAAGAAATGTGTATGGTAAAGTAAGAAAAAAGTTGGCCAAAGTAATAAATACGCTAGCCAAATGAAGAAATATTAACCAAAAGGAGAAAAAATTATAGCAAACTAAGAAATTTGCTTTCACAACTTGTCGAATTGCCCTACCAACTACCCCATTTGCTTTCACAACTTATCAAATTGACCAATTAACCTCACAGATTCCCCACTGACTGTCACAATTTTACCACTTGACATTACAACGTGTCGAATCCCTCTCACAATTTACCCAAAGGGGTTTACTATAGGTATTATATATCCACAATCAAGCGCTCTCACACTCACAAGAATAACGAAATACTGGGATTTAAGCCTGTTTTTAATCAATTTCTTTGTTTGCAGTCAAAGCATAGAAATTCCGCCAACCACCTTGTTGTTGAAGTATCCAAGGACTTAGTTTATCAGCCATATATTCGCCTACAGATTTAGCGAAGTCCTCTTCCAGGTCTTGGACATTCACATCGGCGTTGTAAGAATTATCAACCAGATGCTTACCCAGACGCATGCCAAAGGTAAACAGCATAATTATTCTCCCATAGTTGATGACGTTATCACCAAAGAATTCATCACTGACTAAAACAAAGACTTGGAAAACATGTTCGGGCTTGATACTGTCTTCTAGTCTCGTGAACAACACAGATTGTTGTTTGGCTATTTGACCGACTAAACCAGACAACGTCGAGTTATTTGCCTTTTTGTAATTGTAGGAACTAATAATAGTCAGCGCCATATTCACCATCTCGCTATGAACTTGTTTCAAGTCAATCGTTGCTTGTGTCATTATTATACTGATAGCTAACGTTCATCAAAAGATGTCTAGCAGTCAAACTGCTGATCCACTATTGTGAAACGGTGCAAAGTGGTCAAAATGGATAATAACGTAATACTTGTATAAAGACATGGACTCGTCTCTTCTGGTTGGTCAAATTACCCAACCTAACGGAGATAAAACGGTTGTCACCGAAACCACTAGACGCGTGCTTTAGACAAGGGATGTGATTATCGATCAGTATGGTCACTGTTAATTAAAATTTAAAAAGCAAAGTTCGACAAGAACATCCCTTGTCTAAAACACGCGTCTAGTGGTTTCAGTGACAACCGTTTTATCTCCAGTAGGTTGGGTAATTTGACCAACCAGAAGAGACGAGTCCATGTCTTTATACAAGTATTACGTTATTATCCATTTTGACCACTTTGCACCGTTTCACAATAGTGGATCAGCAGTTTGACTGCTAGACATCTTTTGATGAACGTTAGCTATCAGTATAATAATGACACAAGCAACGATTGACTTGAAACAAGTTCATAGCGAGATGGTGAATATGGCGCTGACTATTATTAGTTCCTACAATTACAAAAAGGCAAATAACTCGACGTTGTCTGGTTTAGTCGGTCAAATAGCCAAACAACAATCTGTGTTGTTCACGAGACTAAAAGACAGTATCAAGCCCGAACATGTTTTCCAAGTCTTTGTTTTAGTCAGTGATGAATTCTTTGGTGATAACGTCATCAACTATGGGAGAATAATTATGCTGTTTACCTTTGGCATGCGTCTGGGTAAGCATCTGGTTGATAATTCTTACAACGCCGATGTGAATGTCCAAGACCTGGAAGAGGACTTCGCTAAATCTGTAGGCGAATATATGGCTGATAAACTAAGTCCTTGGATACTTCAACAACAAGGTGGTTGGCGGAATTTCTATGCTTTGACTGCAAACAAAGAAATTGATTAAAAACAGGCTTAAATCCCAGTATTTCGTTATTCTTGTGAGTGTGAGAGCGCTTGATTGTGGATATATAATACCTATAGTAAACCCCTTTGGGTAAATTGTGAGAGGGATTCGACACGTTGTAATGGCAAGTGGTAAAATTGTGACAGTCAGTGGGGAATCTGTGAGGTTAATTGGTCAATTTGATAAGTTGTGAAAGCAAATGGGGTAGTTGGTAGGGCAATTCGACAAATTGTGAAAGCAAATTTCTTAGTTTGCTATAATTTTTTCTCCTTTTGGTTAATATTTCTTCATTTGGCTAGCGTATTTATTACTTTGGCCAACTTTTTTCTTACTTTACCATACACATTTCTTAATTTGGTTGATATTTTATTCACTTTAATTTGTATCTTTTTCATTTTTGGTAATATATTTTCCTATTTTTTGTAAATTTGGATGACATATTTATAAGTTTGGTTGAAATGTGTGTTTACTTGGCCAATATTTTTCCCATTTAGCTAACAAATTTTCCTATTTAGGTCGATATTTTTCTACCTTTGGTTAATAATTTTCTTCGTGTGGGTTAACAAAGTTTCCTACTTTTCATAAATTTGGCAGAGATTTTTATAAGTTTGGTCGATATTTTTTCACATCTGGTTAACAAAGTTTCCTATTCTTCATAAATCTACCGGAGATTTTTATAACTTTGGTCGACATATTTCTATATTTACCCAATATTTTTATTACTTTGGTAAGTTTTGATGATATATTTATAAGTTTGGTCAGTCTTTTAGGTGATTTGGCTAACATTTCCCCCCTACTTTTTATAAGTTTGGACGAGTCATTTATAAGTTTCACCGATCTTTTTCACTTCTGGGTAACATATTTTCCTATCTTTTATGAGGTTGGACGATAAATTTATTTACTTGGTCAATAGTTTTCACCTTTGGTTAGTAAAGTTTCTTACATTTTGGCTGTTTGGATGCGCTCTTTCTTTACTTGGACAATATTTTTTCTCATTTGGTTAACAAATTTTCCTACTTTTCATAAGTTTGGTGGAGATATTTCTGTATTTGGCCGACACTTTCCCCATTTGGTTAACACATGTTCCTTCTTTTCATAAATTTGGTGGAGATTTTTATCAGTTTGGTCGACACCATTCTGTATTTACCCAACGTTTCTATACTTCGAATCACGTATTTTCCTATTTCGGTCGACATGTTTCTTAATTTGACCAATATTTTCCCCTTTCAGCTAACACATTTTCCTACTTTTTATAAATTTGGAGGCGCTATTTATAAGTTTGAGCGATAATTTTTTTCCTATTTGGTTAATATGATTTCCTATTTGTTTAATATTTTTTTTCATTTGACTTACAAATTTTCATTCTTTTTGTAAGTTTGGTGGAGATTTTCCTATTTTTATTACCATTTTAAATTAGTTTGGTTATCATTTCCCCTATGTTTTTATAATGTTGGTCGAAATATTGCTTATTTTTGTTAACTGTTTTGTCAGTTTGGCTAACAATTTTCCTACTTTTTATAAGTTTGGTCGATATATTTATGTATTTGGCCACCCTTTTTATTAGTTTGACTAGCCTTTTTCCCTTCTGTTTATAAGTTTGATTGAGATATTTGTGTATTTGACCAATATTTTGCCTATTTGGCTAACAGTTTTTCCTACTTTTTATAATGTTGGATGAGCTAATTATAAGTTTGGTCAGCCTTTTATTTGATTTGGCTAACATTTTATCCTAGCCTTTATAAGACTGAGTGAAATATTTATAAGTTTGTCCATCGTTCTGCCTATTGTATTACTTCGATCGACATATATCTTGCTTTTACTAGTATATTTTCTTACTTGTTATAAGTTCGGATGATATATTTCTGTATTTGACCACAATTTCTATTATTTTGACTAGCATTTTTTCCTATTTTTTATAAGCTTGTTTGAACTTTTTTCTTTACTTGACCCCTAGTTTTCATCTTTGGTTAACACATTTTCCTATTTGGTCGATATAGTTATAAGTTTGGTTGAAATATTTCTTGACTTGACCATCAACATGTAATCCCCGCACATCACACGACACGCATATGCACCGTCAACCCTAAAAACCAACAAGGGAACGCCATTATTATACATATAACTGTTTATTTTACAGTATTTCAAGTAAATGTTACAAAATATAAAGAAACATAATATCAGTATAAAAATGGATGATGCAATATGGGATGTTATACATAGTATGCTCATATACACACCGTGTACAACGGTGTCGAAAGTTGGTCATAAAACGGTGGTTATTTATTAAACGAGACAGAATTATGGGATATGATAGAGATAAAAACTTATAGCTGGAATAGTCTCTGTAGTGTATTTGGTATTTGGACGTTGTTGCCTAACGTATGTAAGAATGTCGTGGTCGTGTACTGTTTTGATAAAATCGTCAAAGTTTTGTCTGCTTCGAATTAGTTGTGGAATTTCTAAGACAGAAGCGTTATTGGAAGATGCATGGTAGAACCGAAGAACTTGTGTTTCGATGTGCCTAAGGACTACATGATAACTAAAGTTGATTTTGAATATGCTCTTTTGAGTGTTAAAGATCTTGTACAAGGTCTCTGTCCAGTCTTTAGGGTGTTGTGTCTGTGGAATAACAAAAAATGTATAGACAGACATATATGTGTTGATCCTGTTATGTGTCTTGATACTACTCCAGTTGTCGTTGTATACTTGTCTAACATCATCTGGTAACGTGTGTAGAGAACCCGCTTCATCCTCGGGTTGTGTGTTGGTAGCTGGATAGGAGTTTTCGTTTTGTTTAGTATTCTTCTCGCTGACTGCCACCTCACTATTAGTAGCCGCTGGTCTCTTACGCAATGTTGGTGAAAAAGGTGTTGACGTTTCTGTTGGTTTTACACTGGATGCTGCTCCTGGTGTTGTGTGTTCTTTTGTAATGTGACGTTGTAGATTGTCTTTCCTGTTAAAATGATGACCACAAGTTTGACACGAATACACTTGCTCCTTGGTACTGTGACTGGTCCGGATATGGCGAAGCAGACTGCGCTTTTCAGTGAAACCTTTCCCACAAGTTGCACAAAAGTGGTTCTCGGATGATTGACAAGTAGACATCTTTTTAGGCACGTTCGCTAGCGAGTTGATAGTGAAATAATCAACACTCGACTTGAAACCTGTTCACACTGACCCTCTGAATATGGCGTTGAATATAATTAGTTTCTACAATTCACCAATGGTAGATAACTCGACGTTGACTAGTTTAGGATGCCAAATATTCAAACAACAAGATATAATGTTCACTAGTTTAGTATGCGGTATCAAAACCGAACAAGTTGTACCAGTCTTTGTTTCAATCGGTGATGAAATCTTTGCAGATGCCGTTGTAAACTAAGGCATAATAATGCTGTTGCTTACACTTGGGGTGGGTAAGAAACTGGTTGATAATTCTTACACGTCAGCTGTGTATAACCAAAAACTGGGAGACAGAGCCACTAAATCGGTATGTCCGTATATGGATGATAGTCCGTGGATACTGAGACAAATAGGTGCCTGGCGAACTTTCTACACTTGAAGGCAAATAGCAGTTGAATAACCACAAAACTGAAGACTCGATCGTTCGTCGTTCTTGTGTAAAGCACAAAGTGAGTGAGAGCTGGTGAGTTGGTTATACATTACATAAAGTAAGCCCTGCCCACAGTATAGTTGCCAGCCAATCAGTGAATGTCTAACATAAAATGTGGGTCAATTCTAAGACCAACACCCTGATTGGTTGTAAGCCACACATCGGTTTGTTTGCTTCACAAGTCACTCTACCGCCGTTAGCCTCAATCATACTCATCTCAAAGGATGGAGGCCTGCACATAGTTTTGCAGCATTATAGAGCAGCTAGCGGTCATGTTGTTCAAGTGTTATGACATTACGCCACCATCAGGGTCGATCTGATTCGACCCCGACACCCACGACGACATAGAGGGCCCTCTTTACTTTTTTCTTTTCTTTTTTTTTCTTCAAGGATTTCCTTTAACGAGCTGAAACTGTATGCTGCTAGTGTTCGGACGCACTTATCTACCCGTTTCACAACTCACCAACCCCTTAACAACGAATATCACTAAGTCGCCATCTTTACTTTTTTAAAGTTTTCCTTTATACTGTGTAATGATAGTGCATAAACCACTACATGTCTCTACAGATCACTAATAACCGCTATAGAAAAACTGGCGCTATGGGCATTACAGCGTAAATCACGGGTCAGGTAACCTCTCCCGCCTCGGTCGATTCAAGCGAGCTCTCCTTTGTTAAAATATAATGGTGATATAATTAATAGTACCAACTGTCGCCAGCACAACTAATTCACAATACACATTATTTCTTTTACTATACACCTGCGGACAATATTGATATTTTGGTCACAGCTGTTGTAAACCAACCTTAACAAAGATACGAAACACGTAACACCAATGTTACTTTAACAGATTCACCACATAGCGGGATTCGCTTCTCTGGCTCCTATGTTGGGTATAGTTATCAACCAGACGCGTTATTCGAACCGTCAATGACGTCACCTAGCTCCGTTACATACTCGCACAATGCCACACTACGCCACCACACAGTAGGTTTCGAACCTGTCAAGCGCTATGGCGGCAACTAGACACCACTGTTATACATTTACGGCTTAGTATACACTTAAAAAGAGCCGCCTAGGGTGGATACCCTTATCGACACGCAGCGTGAATCGACTCTCAAATGATGCCTACGGCACCACCTATCCCCGTTACACACTTGACCACTGTCACACTACCCCACCACACAGTAGGATCGACCCTGCCGCATGGTAGGGGACCCACTAGACACCCCAGTTACACATTGGTGATATCCTACTATGACCAACTACACACCCCCGATGGCAACTAGGTACACCCATACAGTGGCTAAGTGGTAACCTTACCAAAGAAAAAGCATTGAGATTCGAACTCGACGCCGCAAAATGAGGGGGTCTATGGTACCAAATTAACCCATTAGACACCCCAGTTACACATTGGCGATACCCCGACACACTCTACCGAATTGGTTATTGCACCATCTGCAATGCGACTGTGGTACCAACTAGCCCCGTGTCTCAATTTATTTATCATTGTTTACATATACGGATGATCTGCTTAAAAACGTCACCTATCGCCGACAGGTGTAATTTACAAACCAGATTATCTCTGGTACGGACAATATCGACTTTTTGCTGACAGATGTTCGCCGATCTTATCAAAGATACGAATACATCAACCCGAAACAGCCGGCGCAAACCAATGGATTATGCATAAATTATGTACCCCCACTCCCCTTCTTTGAGCTTACTATTTTATTCCGGCACCTCCCCGCACCTCCCGCACCTCCTTCTATTTTCTTTGTATATCTCATTGCTCATTGCTCAAACCGCCTCGTAACCTACCTATATACTACTAACATAGAACCAATTGTAATATAGAACCAATTGTACATTTGTAACATAGAACCAATTGAAACATAAACATAACTGTAACATTGAACCAATTGAAACATAGAACAAATTGTAACATAGAACCAATTGTAATATAGAACCAATTGTACATTTGTAACATAGAACCAATTGAATAATAAACATACCTGTAACATTGAACCAATTTAAACATAGAACCAATTGTAACATAGAACCAATTGTACATGTGTAACATAGAACCAATTGTAACATAAACAATACTGTAATATTGAACCAATTGAAACATAGAACCAATTGTAACATAGAAATAATTGTAAATTTGTAATACAGAACCAATTGTAACATAGAACCAATTGTAATATAAACATAGCTTTAACATTGAACCAATTGGAACATAGAACCAATTGTAACATAAAACCAACTCTAACATAGAACCAATTGTAGCAAAGAACCAATTGTAAGATAGAAGCAATTGTAATATAGAACCAGTCTTAGCATAGACCTCACTGTAACATAACACCAATTGTAACATAGGACTAATTATAACATACAATCAGTTGTAAGATAGAAATAATTGTAATATAGAACCAATTGTAACATAAAATCAGTTGTAACATAGAACCAAATGTAATATAGAATGAATTGTTACATGTAACCAATTGCAATATTGAACCCGTTGTAACATAGAACTAATAGTAACAAAGAACCAGTTGTAACTGTGAACTAATTGTTCCATAGAGTCAATTGTAACATATAACCAATTGTAAAGTATAACCAATTGTACCATAGAACCATTTGTAACATAGAACCAGTTGTAACATATAACCAATTGTAACATATAACCAATTGTAATATATAACTAATTGTAACATAGAACCAATTGTAATATAGAACCAATTGTAACATCGAACCAGTTGCAACATAGAACAAATTGTAACATAGAACCAATTATAACATAGAACCACTTATAACAAAACCAATTGTAACATAAAAACACTATTTGACAAACACACATCAACATGGAAATCCTCGTAACGAATAAGAAACATTCTACGCTAAGAACAAAGTTGTCGATCTATTATCGATCATAAACTAATAATAACAATACAAACATCGTGAAACCATTATCAAACACTCGTCCTAACATCTGCAAAATATTCATTGATTTGCTCAACAAAACTGACGGAGAACTGCGCGTTCTGACATCATAATTGACGGACTGCACTGTGTTGTGCTGCCACAGATCACGTTTTGTGGGGTTATGTAATTTGTGATTTGTCTTGAGTAACGTCGAGATCTTCTTCTTCTTCTTCTTCTTCTTCTTCTTCTTCTTCTTCTTCTTCTTCTTCTTCTTCTTCTTCTTCTTCTTCTTCTTCTTCTTCTTCTTCTTCTTCTTCTTCTCCTCTTCTTCTTCTTCTTCTTCTTCTTTCTTTATTTTTCATTCTTTATTCTTCTTTCTTCGTTCTTCCTGCTGTCTACTTTCTTTCTTTATTTTTTCTTTCTTTCCTCTTTCTTTCTTGATTTCTTTCTTTCTTTCTTATATACTACTACTACTGCTACAACTACTACTACTACTACTACTACTACTACTACTACTACTACTACTACTACTACTACTACTACTACTACTACTACTACTACTACTACTACTACTACTACTACTACTACTACTACTACTACTACTACTGCTGCTGCTGCTGCTGCTGCTGCTGCTTCTGCTGCTACTACTACTACCACTACTACTACTACATTTTTTTCTTCTTCTCCATCTTATTCTTATTCCACTTCTTTCATCGTGATCATTGTCTACTTCTTTGTTTTCTTCTTCTCCATCTACTACTACTACTACTACTACTACTACTACTACTACTACTACTACTACTACTACTACTACTACTACTACTACTACTATTACTACTACTACTACTACTACTACTACTACTACTACTACTACTACTACTACTACTACTGCTGCTGCTGCTGCTGCTACTACTACTACTACTACTACTACTACTACTACTATTACTACTACTATTACTATTACTTCTACTACTACTTCTACTTCTTCCTCTTCTTTTATCGTTATCATTGATTTCTTCTTCTTCGTCCTCCTCTTCCTCACCTCCCTCCTCTTACTCTACTCTACCTCATCATCGTGCTCTTCTTCTTCTTCTTTTTTTTTTTTTTTTTTTTAGAAAAATCAATGTCAGGATTTGACACGAATTCTGGTGCGAATCACGTAAATTTTCTCATACCCCTTGCACTGCCTGACCCCCACAGTAATGCCGCCTCTCAAGATTTTACACAAGTAGTATTGTGACGTTTCTTCCTCAGAATCTTCGCGATTTTGCTTGTTGTGGAGCAATGTATGATGCTAGTCGTGATATTTAGTCGATCTCTGAACTTGTTGTTTTCTTTGAAGCAATCTAAGATACTAGGCGTGGTATGTAGTCGATCTTTGAACTTGTTATTTGCTGTAAAGCAATCTACAATGTTAGACTTGATATTTAGTGGATCCTTTGAATGTGTTTTCAATGAAGCAATGTATGTATATTTTTGTAACTAGACTTGTAACTAGACACTCTCTTGTCTGGAAACCACAAAGCAAAAGAAATAACAGGAGACATAAAAACACACTAAAAAGAGAATTACAGACAGGGATAATAATAATGGGAGGGCATGGAGGGAGCAGCAGGAGATAGCAACAGATGGGACAGCTGGGCGTTGTTTGGTTGATGACCTATGCTTCAATTGTGGATATAGGCACAAGAAGTACCTCACTCTAAAAGACTTGTTCATTTATAAAAAAAAAAAAATATTGTGCATATCCTTTACAGGACATCGCTGTCAACATCACCATCTTTCAGCTGATTGTTGATTTCTTGGCAAGATTACGCTCAGTAGTTTGCCATTGTTTTCTGAGCGACCGGCTACATACTCTCATAAATCGCTGGCGCGACTCGAACAGCTTCCAATTCTCGTGCGCTCACGTCAACCACGAGAGTATTCGGGGTTACGGAGAAAGCTGCTAACTCGTCGACCAGGGAGACCGGCGTTCATTTATAAGACGGACTAAATACAATGCATTGAATTTGAATATTTAATCCCAGAGTCTGCCAGAGGATCTCCAACCATCTTGTATCAGACGGTCAACGCAGAAATGTTTCAGGTAGCATTTCTTATTATTCCGCACCCAGTTACCTTCAGCATCGTTTATAGCCATGTTGCATCCGTTGCTGTAAGCAGACATCCGCTGTTGATGTTGTTGTTGTTGCTGTTGTTGCTGCTGTTGTTGTTGTTGTTGTTGTTGTTGTTGTTGTTGTTGTTGCTGTTGTTGTTGTTGTTGTTTTGTTGTTGTTGTTGTTGCTGCTGCTGCTGTTGTTGTTGTTGTTGTTGTTGTTGTTGTTGTTGTTGTTGTTGTTGTTGTTGTTGTTGTTGTTGTTGTTGTTGTTGTTGTTGTTGTTGTTGTTGTTCTTCTTCTTCTTCTTCTTGTTGTTGTTGTTGTTGTTGTTGTTGATTAGGGGAAATGAACGCGTTTCAACATTCCTTATCATACTGGGTCGACAGTTTTTAATTAACCAAGGGGTGCACCCCCTGCCAGTCTGTCCGCCTGCTCGTTTCCCACCACACCAGCATGCCCCAGTCATTGGTCGCGGTTCCAACTTCACGGCAACGGGTCGTCCCCATTATGCTCCGTTCCTGAGCCAGTAAATGTCACACAAAATACTCCTCATAGCCTCATGTGACAAGTGGAACAGACAGGAGTCTTGGCGAACCAACAGCCCGCACAGGTACACTGTGCATAATGCCGCCACCAGAATGAAAATACAAAAGTCCTCCACGACAAATACAGTTCATCGTCGATGGAAGGGGAAGTCATTAGAAAACCAGCAGCCACTAATTACTACATAAGGCAAGCCAGTCAGTTCAATGACAGGGCGGCCGCCATCATTCCGAACATGCAATTCAATCAATCAATCATGTGCCATGCCGGAAGGCGTGGGCGGTCATGACTCGCCATTTCCCTCGATCACCAGAGTCGTGGATCAGCTCAGTGTTCCTGTCTCGACCATGCCATGTGGCCAAGCCATCAGGGTTATTTACTTCTCTGTCTTCCCCTTGGTCTATCTATTACTAGCAACTTAGCACAAAGCTACACCGGTACAAGATATAGCCTCTCCTAGAACGTTTGTCTGCATACTTGGTTATTACTTGATCTAGTAACGTTTTGACTTTATATTAATTGATAATACTTAGCTGTATATCTTTTATAATACTTTTAATTGTGTTTTTACTGTGAGTGAGGGGGTTTTCACTGCTCTTCCTTACGGATCTGTGTAAGTATTTTTATATTTTGACAGGGATATTACTGTTTCTCTGTACTTTAGAGTTTGTATTGTAATAAGGGATGTAAGTTGTATTCACTTTGTGTGTGTTTGTTTTTTTAATTTTTATTTTAAACTTATGATTACGCATTGTTTAAATGTCTAATAAGTATGAACACTGGCTCATTAAAGATGGGCTCAGAGTCGGGCATCTAAATATATGCCATCTATTAGGGAAGCTGCCCGAACTATCACTTATACTTAATCAAAACTTGCACATGTTCGGCGTTAGTGAAAGTCGATTAAATGGTAACATCTCAGACGATGACATCGTATCAGAGGTTTTAAAGTTATTAGAAGGGATCCTTATCAGAAACAAGAGACTGGTATTGCAGTTTATATTTCTAATTCGCTTAACGTCCACCGCAGGGAAGACTATGAAACCAGTGAGATTGAGCGTGTATGGTTGAGGTTAAACTTCAAAATCGCATACCCTTAATAGTTGGCTTTCTTTATCGAAATAATAATGCAGGAAACATCTGGTATGAACAATTCACCACTATGTTGGATGTAGTCTTTAGTAATGCGAGAGAAATCATACTGCTAGGAGACTTCAACATAGACACTAACTAACCAAACAAAACATGGGAAAACATAGTAGAGTCATATAACTTCCAACAGTTAGTCAAACAAACCACTAGAGTAACAAAATCATCTGCAACACTTATAGATCACATTTATACTACATGTGCTGACAACATCACAGAATGTACTGTACCTATTAATGGAATGAGCGATAACTACCCAGTATGTTGCACGTGGTCGAAAAGAGGTACCAAAACTCCGAAACACAAACACATAAGTATAAAATATAGGAGTTTTAAAAATTTCAATCAAGATGTCTTTTTACAAGATTTGATCAACACATCTCTGGACTATGTTTACCAGCTCCCTGACCCAGATGATGCACTGGACCACTGGCTGAAGACCATTCTAAGTTTATTCGATAAGCATGTCCCATTTAAGGAAGTTCGTGTTAAACATCACACTAAGTCCCCCTTGGATCACCTAGGAGGTAATTGAAATTATGAGAGACCGGGACACGGCACATAAAAATAGAGATCTAACCATGTACCGCAGTATGAGAAACAAAGTTCAATATGTTATTCGAAAGGAAAAGAAGAACTTTCAAGAACTTAATAATAGATAAAACCAACACTAAAGATATATGGAAAGCAATTAATACCTTGACAAACAACCACAAGTCATCACAATCATTACCATCAAATCAGGTTACATGTGATCAGTTCAGTAGTTTCTGTCAATCTGATATAAACCAATTTAAGGCTGCAATGTCAGCTTCTCCTCGTGACATATCTTTATTATCATCGTTTTGTGAGACCGAATGCTATAGAGACATTCCCTCTAACATACCGCTAATGACGACCACTTTAGTATTTACTCATCTCAGAAATCTAAAAAAACAATAACTCATCAGAACTAGATGGAATCTGCAATCGGATCCTTCGCTATGCTGCACCGGCGATCTATGAGTCACTAACTTGTATATATAATCAATGTCTCACCAAAGGTCACTTCCCATCCGCCTTTAAAATCGCCAAAGTGTATCCTCATCTAAAAGCTGGTTCATTAGACAATCGTCTCATGAGTAACTATAGGCCAATTTCCATATTATCCTCACTATCCAAACCACTAGAAAAGCACATTCACAAAACAACACTAGAACACTTAGTTCGCCACAAACTAATAACTGACAGTCAGTCAGGGTTTCGGCTAAAATATTCTTGTCATACGGCCCTAACAAACATGATAGAAAACTAGCATCAAAATATTAACAACAATACTCTAAGTGGAGCGGTGTTTATAGACTTTAGAAAAGCATTCGATATGATAGATCATACTATTCTAATTAAAAAGCTAGAAACAATGAAAATAAGCTTTAGTATAGTGATATTAATAAAATCATTTTTATTAGACAAAAAGCAAGTAACATCACACAATAAATCTTTATCTCA
Organism: Cepaea hortensis; assembly: GCA_963921405.1. NCBI lineage: Eukaryota > Metazoa > Mollusca > Gastropoda > Stylommatophora > Helicidae > Cepaea > Cepaea hortensis. The sequence goes on from OY992876.1 coordinate 389,331,217, forward strand.
AGCCATTACCATTAATATTGGAGTACCGCAGGGATCTATACTTGGCTCTCTGTTATTTGCCATTTATATAAATGATCTTCCCTTATATCTTTCGTCGTCCTGCGATCTATATGCAGACGACTGCACAGTATATACAAACGCTATTGATTGTAATATGCTAGAATCATCCTTGCAACAGGAAATAAATATTGTAGTTAACTGGAATCATGCAAACCGCATGCAAATTTCTAAAACAAAATCTATGTTAATTGCATCCAGGCAACGACTTCACACTCTAAACTCGCAGAGAGCTCTTCAGCTGCACATTTGCAGCACACCTATAGAAAGTGTAACCGAGCACAAGGCACTGGATCTCATCGTTGATCAAAATCTAACCTTTAACTCCCATGTTCATGCTCTCGTTAAACAAATAGCCAAAAAATAGTATACCAACTTGCCAAAATTACAAATTTCGTCGAAAACACAAGAAATATATTCTATACTTCCCACATACAAACACATTTTGATTATTGCTCCATAATCTGGGATGGATGCTCCAACTCTTTAACAAAACGCCTTTATTCACACCAGAAAAGGGCAGTGCGTTTAATTAATGGTGAAATGTTTACCGACAATTCTAACCTACATAAACGTCTTCAGATACTGCAACTCCACAAACGACTACTTTTTAAATTAGACTAAACTAATTCACAAAATCCTATTTCAAAATAATGCAAGCTATCTTTGGCCATTGTTTTAATATAACGCAAGACATAGCGAACGACTAAATATACTTCATGTCCCTAAACCTAGGATAGACATATAAAACAAGCTTAGCATACTCTGCCACTCAATTGTGGAACAATCTTCCACAAGAAATCAAGGACACCACCAATCATTATACATACTTTCGCAACCTGTTTTAACACTACCCCAGTACAGACTACATGCTCCCATAAACAACAAACAAAAACAACAACAACAAAACAATAATAATGGTAAATTATCTCAAACTACAACTAGCCAATAAACATTCCCATATGTGAGCACGCTACACCTTCCTTGGGTATTTTTAATGCCCATGTTAAACATTGCCCTAGTGAGTCATGTATTGTTGATTAATTTCCATGTGGTTTAATGCTTATTGTTCTTTTGTTGTCACAGATTACCTTCATAAGTGATATTAAATGAAAGAATGTATGAGAGGAACTAGAGAAGAAGGACAGAATGTCAGACGGGCTTGCGTGACCAATTCTTTTCCCTTGGAAAATAGAGATTGTTCGTTCGTTAGTTAGTTCGGTCGTTCTATTCCCTTCGATCTTGCCACTTGTCACTAAGTTCTCTAATCCATTTCTTCTCAGAACATGTCCAAAACGTTTTGACTGTGTACGTCTAATTTCTCATGCAATTCATGCTACAAATAACCACGGACAGATGTAAAAACATTCCACGCAGAATTAAAAGCTCACAGTGTCGCGCCACGCATTCGACTCAGTAGCGGGGCGACGGAACCATGCACCACCAGCCCAACATGAGGAGGATGCGAATGCAAACCGTAGCAACAAGCATAAACATTCCAGAGGCCTTAACTGTTCAAATGCATATCCTCCATTTTGAGGACCGAAAGTCCCTAGTCAATGTCCCAGTATAAGTAGACAGACCTACATCTGGAACCAATATGACAAACCACATAGAGGGAATTCTGAAAGCACTCGAAGACAAGACTTACAACATAGACACAGCAATGAAGTTTGTGTGGAGGAACAGACAGAACACGATAAGACGGTGATGTATGAGGTGGTTTAGGGAATGTGCTCTGATCTCTGATGTGAGATATATATATCGATATATGGCCAATATATCGATATAGATAATAAACGAAGTGCAAACATATTTTAAAAACTCACTGAACGTGTGAATGCATACTATGGTTTTAAGTCTTCTTTTTTCACAGCAAGCCGTACTCTCTCTCTCTCTCTCTCTCTCTCTCTCTCTCTCTCTCTCTCTCTCTCTCTCTCTCTCTCTCTCTCTCTCGCGCTCTCTTTCTCTTTCTGTATGTGTGTCTTTGTCTTTCTGTCAGTCTGTGTGTCTCTTTGTCTCTCTGTGTCTGCATCTGTCTCTCTGTCTCTATCCGTTTCACGCTCTCGCTCTCTCTCTCTCTCTCTCTCTCTCTCTCTATATATATATATATAAAAAACGTTTAAAATATTTAAAACGTCCTACTCCACTCATACACTTGCTAGACTGACAGGCATGCATCACCATATTCGACTTTCATTCGCCCATGAATTTTTATAGGTTTCACCCGTTCACTGATTTAAAAAAACAGATAACAGAACGCTGCTACTCTATGTTGCATGACAATGTGGGACGACCATCTTTAAACTGTCCTTATGACATCACTGTGTTCGTCTGCACCACGATGTCACGCGCTTAACACTTTTGACATCAATTAAAAACAATATTGACAGGCTACAAGACAATGGCATGGCTATTGTAATTTCTATCACACGTTTAAGGTTTTCATTCGATGCCCCCTTTAAGGCGTGAGAAATGGTGCGTTACCTTTAACTTATTTATATTTCTTTTCCCTGTGGATTCTGAGGAAGGCCTTTATAGATATGATATTAACGGGCGTTCTCAATGTGTGTCCTATCCAATATCATTGCCATTTTCTCACCTCTTGAATCAATGGTACGTGCTTACACGTGACAGTCTGTTGCAGTCTAATACCTCTTGATGATGATGATGATGATGATGATGATGATGATGATGATGATGATGATGATGATGATGATGATGATGATGATGATGATGATGATGATGATGATGATGATGATGATGATGATGATGATGATGATGGCTATAATAATCTATTTCAATTATGGAATCCATGCTATTTATTAGAAACTGTCCTGCTGTATAGCAGTGAATCATGGAAAGAGAACGAACACAATAGAAATAACTTCGAAGCAACTGAGATGTGGTCCCTGAGAAAAATATTACGAATGCCTGGATTGTCAGAGTAACTAACAAAGAATGCCTGGAATAGGGCAATGAAAGTAGAATATCATGAACAACTGTAAGAAGGGGACACATTGCATTCTTTTTTTTTCTTTTTATTTTTCATACCCTGGAAAGCTAGGCATTGGAAAACATCGTGACGACGTAAGCGATCGGTGGCAGAAAAGGCAGAAGCATCCCGAGAGGTATAATGCTGGATGGGCTGATACGGTGGCATGGAGGAATATCATCAACAGAGTTAATTCAGAACACCATAGACCGAGATCTGTGGAGAGACATGAACGCCTAGGCCAGCTGGCAAGGCACCTGATAATGAAATCTCAAACACTATACACGTTCTTTGTATGTAACTGGCCCGTTAATTGCCATCAGACACAAAGCACTTTGTCATTGGAGCGGAAAAATTAGTGCATGTCGGTACTACAGAGAAATTCTTGATCAAAGAAGACAACATGTCAATATTCTTGTCTAGACTGGAAGGAAATATTTTAGATGGAAATTGACGAGCGTTGATTGTGTAGACATGGAGTATCGCTTCACGGCGTTTCTAATTGCTACAGGCTTCTTCCGAGTCGCATATTCACACTCACATGTAAGTGTGTGTATGTGTGTGTGTGTGTGAGAGAGAGAGAGAGAGAGAGAGAGAGAGAGAGAGAGAGAGAGAGAGAGAGAGAGAGAGAGAGAGAGAGAGGAGAAGGAGTGACCGGCAGAAATAATCGGAGAGACGAATGAGCATGTTGACAAACATACAGCTAGACGGACCCACCGAGAAGATACGGGAAGTCAGGCAGATAGATTAATGGGGAAAAGATGAAATATACAGACAGAAAGACAAACATGCAGATGGATGGATGAATGGATGGATGGATGGATGGATGGATGGATGGATGGATGGATGGATGGATGGCTGGCTGGCTGGCTGGCTGGATGGATGGATGGATGGATGGATGGATGGATGGATGGATGGATGGATGGACAGAGATATACAGTCGGAGAGACAGACAAATTAACACATAGACAGACAGAAGAAAGAACGGACGGACAGGCAGATAAAATCGTATTAACAAAATAATGATCCCCTTTTCACGCCTCGCATCGTACTGTGCAGATGTTGCTCGCCCCATATTTGTGTACACCAATCGCCACTCGATACGCAATATCCCCACGGCGACTTTGCATTCCAGAACACCTCCCGGTACCCATTTTAAGCTGGGTAAACCTGGATCTCAGTTTAATTTTCAACACATCTCCCTCTCCATGGAGATCCGAAGACATTGCAACTGGCCCGGAAAGCCACAGGGCTAGATCCTGCGCAACGGCGGCTCCCTTATGTTGTAGTGCTATCTGGAAAAGAGAACACAAAAACAGATACGTGTAAGTCCTGCGAAAAAGTGAGAGATACCGAACACAGACACCGTATACATACCTTACAATGAACTCCATTACGGCAAGCGTAAATCACAGAGAGAAAATAAAAATAAAATAATGTTTATATACAAAATGTAATAAAATAAAAATTAGTATACTACGACACACCGAATGACGTTTCGATTATACTAAACTTCCTCGGGAACAACACAAACAGATCTAAAGAAAACCATGAATTTAGAACATGTAATAACATGAAAACACAAATCCTTCGTTGTTAGGAAGGCGGCTCAGAAGTTCGGTTGTGAAAGATGCCAAATAAGAAAATATGGAGCCTAAGGTGTGCTAACAATTTGATGTGGATATAGAGAAGGATTGTTTGTAAAGTTTCACTACACTTTGTACGCGGAACAAATGTGAAAAAAAAAAAAAACTTAATTCTACCAATACTGTTTGGAGTACAAAGAGTTAATCCAGCAGAAGGCAGCCATTCGCTGCATATTGCTTCAAGATGGGCTGTGGGACACATTTTTTGATGACACCATGTACAGTGCTTCATTTTTCACATCTGTTCTACATATAAGGTGTAGTGAGACTTTAAAAACACCCGGTATAAGGTGTCTTATCTGGGAAATGTCTGATGCCCAAAGAAATAGCATTATCATGTGCCATGCCTACAAGCGTGGGCGATCATGTTTCGCCATCTCATGCGATCACCAGAGTCGTGGCTCAGTCTGTGTTCTTCTTTCAACAGGCCATGTGCTCAAGCTATCCAGATATTTACTTCTCTGCCTTCCTCTTGTTCTTTTCCTCTCGATCTTGCCAGTTGTCACCAAGTTCTATATCTTTTCATAATGTGTCCAAAAATTTTGACTGTCTACATCTAATTTATCTAATCACTTTGCTGTTTTCATTTTGCTTCTTGTAGGATTTGCTCATTGGTTTTTCTGTCTGTCCATGTTATTCTTTGCTTTTTTCTCAGAAACTATATTTCCACTGCCATTAGATGTTTTGTTTTTTTTTCACTTTGCCTTCTCTGGTATGTTATAAGTGCCGGTCGTTCAGAAAGCAATGGCAGACTACTGAACGTAAACTCGCCAAGAGATCACAAACAGCCACAAAATGCTAGGGTTGACTGCTACGGTCTGTAAAGGATATGCAACTAACAAACTGCTACTGCACTGGCAAAATTTGGTCCAGTGCTACTAGAAATAGCGTGTATGGAGTACACTTGAGTTCAAGCCCAACATAAATCTGGCTTTTGATGGGGAGACATGTTGGGAGACTTGTGGGGGCGGGGTGGGGGCGGTGGGGGAGGAATTGTGTACTGGACAAGCCATTAGTTCATGACTCATGTTGGTATATTGCTTATTTTTTAGAGCTATCTATCTGTCTCCTGATGTAATGCATTGCCTTTGAACTACCGAAGCCGTTACAAAACACCGAGCTGTGTACATAATGACAGGGTTAAATAGCATGCATGACAAATTTGATAATAAGTGTGAAAACATGTGTTAAAAGCCTCTTGTAAACAAGCATTAATGTTTGCCAGGACTGCGCTAACGTCGACCAGAGATTGATGTCGGAAACTCTTGAAGACCAGCACCGCCCACATCATGCTTCCACTTTCACGGCCCAGATAATGTCCCGATCTCTGACATCATACATCCTGCCAGGTCGGTACGTGCGAGCTCATCTCCAGGTTGATGGCAATTAACCAGGCTTTATAAATGCGACCGCAACAGGTAAATCTGACCTCTCACGGCAGTGTTTCCTTTGATGGTCCGCCGCATACATCTAAGCGAGCATAAAGCAAAATGTTAATATTTGAAATGACACCATTAATTAGTGGAGTGGGGGAGGGGGGGGGCGGTTCTCTCCCCCCCCCCCCCCCCCCCCCCGTTGTACTTTAAAGAAATCGACCGTTTCCATGGCGATTCTGGCTCTAACGTACTGCCAAACAAAATTCCTGCGATTTTAAATATCTCATCAGCGACAACAATTTTGATTTATTTATTCGCATTTATTAAAGTACGGAATAAATCTCTAATGACAGACTGTGTGCTTTACTGGAGAGACTTAGTGATAAATTAGATCAAAAGAAAGACGGTGGAAGATGAAAGACAGCCCGCAGTTTTTCATCTGACTGCCTGCGCGCGATTACGGCAATTCAGAGGAATTGTGGTGGCAAGAGATTAAAAGTCAAGTGCAGGAATCAACATTATTGACAGGACAACTCTTTCAAGTTTCAAACTACAGCAAACAAACTAAGCAAATAGGATACAAAACTTGATTCGTCCTTTCAGATTTTAACTGGCAGTTCAAATTATCATCATCATCATCATCATCATCATCATCTCATCTCATCGTTGTCCTCTTGTACCTTGCGGTGTCGAGGGGCGGATCAACAGATTCAACTTTTCCGAAATGTATATTCTAGAAGAAAGTATGCCTTGTTCAACGCATCATCATCATCGTCATCATCATCATCATCTTCGTCATCATCATCATCACCATCATCATTATCATCATCATAATCATCATCATCACTATCATCATCAAAATCACCACCATTATCATCATCACCACCACCACCAACATCATCAAAACCACCATTATCGTCGTCATCATCATCGCCATCACCATTATCATCATCATAATCATTATCATCATCATCATCACTATCATCCTTATAACCACCATCATCATCATCACCACCATCATCATCATCACCACCATCATCATCATCATCACATCACAATCATCATCAACATCATCATTACCATTATCGTCATCATCATAATCACCATCATCATCATTATCATCATCACCATAACCATCCCCATCATCACCAATATCATCATCACCATTATCAGCATCATCATCACCACCATCATCATCATAATCATCATTATCACCATCATCTTTACCATCATCTTTACCATCATCATCATTATCACCATCATCATCATTATCATCATCACCATTATCATCATCATCACCATCATCGCCATCATTATCATCACCATAATTATCATCACCCTCATCACCATCATCATCATCACCTTGTTTGTCCATTGCCGAACATCGCGATCATCACAGCCTGTCGAAAAGAGTCTAGATCTATTGTCAGTTCGCATGTCTCAATCATTTCCCTTACCAAGTTGTCTGCAATCTCCTGTGTCCTGTGTTTTGGTTGTCCCTTACCTTGTGGATTTCCCTGACCAAGTTGTCAGCAATGCCTTATGTCCTTTTTGTGTGGTTGTCCCTCGACTCGTGGATTTCCCTGATCAATTTGTCAGCAATGTCTTACGTCTTTTTTGTGTGGTTATTCCCTGCTTCGTTCATTTCCCTAACCTAGTTGTCTGCAATGTCATGTGTCCTTTGTGCTGATTTTCCCTTGGCTCGTGGATTTCCCTGACCAATTTGTCCGCAATATCCTATGTCCTTCTTTGTACCGGCTGTTCCCTGCTTCGTCTTCCTGGAAAGCAGCTCTTCCATCAATGTTCTTTCCAAACTACTGAGACGTTAACTACTATATGGTGTATTTTTTATGACTGTGCAGTGTTTGAAACTTCCGGTGTAATGGCGACGCGATGACTCGTTGTCTTGGGGGAGAAGCTGTTCAGTGTTTTTCTGTGGATTCCTTATGGAAATTCCCGTGAAATTCCTTTGGATTATGTGATGTTATTTCGTGTTCGTTAATTGGAAGTGTTCAAAAGAAGCCACGGAAGGCAGGTGGTGGATGAAATTATGAGGGCAGCCGACAGATATTTGTTGGTTATGGTCTCGAGTTTCGCGACGGCAAGCTTTCTCTCTTTCGAGAGACACTGATTGCGGTCATCCGGCCAGTATGGTCACTGCCATAGAGGAAAGCAACGGCAAACTACCTCTTTGAAATTGCCTAGTTTATTATGATTCGCTTAAAGACTGATCATCGCAAGACAAGGACAGAGACATTAAAATTAGGAACATGGAACGTTAGGACGTTAAACAACGACGGAACATTAGAGAACATAACACAAGAAATTCAAAGAGAAAAAATTAATATATTAGGTATGTGCGAAACGAGATGGACAGGAGCAGGCATCAAGATACATAAAGATTTTAAGATTATTTATTCTGGAGGTGAGGATAGACATAGGGGAGTGGCAATAATTTTGGACCGGAAAACATCAACGTCTGTTCAGGGATATTGGGCCGTGTCGGACAGAGTACTACTAGTTAAATTGAGTGGCAGACCTTTTAACATAAATGTTATTCAAGTATATGCCCCAACAGGAGAGTCCAGTGAAGATAGTGTAGAGGAATTTTATAATGACATAGAGTCTGCCTTAAAGAAATGTAAAAATTCAGAAATAAACATTATAATAGGGGACTTCAATGCAAAAGTAGGAAATCAAGGGGATAGATACACAGTAGGAAACTATGGTTTAGGAGAGAGAAATGAAAGAGGATACAGACTAGTAGAGTGGGCAAAAGAACAGGAAATGATTGTAGGAAACACCTGGTTCAAGCAACACCCTAGAAGATTATGGACCTGGAGGAGTCCTGATAGCAGGATTAGAAACCAGATTGATTACATTCTCATTAGCAGAAGATTTAGAAATGCCCTAACAGTAGCAAAAACAGTTCCCAGTGCTGATTGTTATAGTGACCACAGATTACTCACAGGAACATTGAGGATAAAGTTGAAGAAAGTCAAGTATACAACAGGGAACACTAAATATGATTTATGTACATTGAGTAATGACAAGGAAATACAAAACAAATTCAACATAGAAGTACAGAACAGATTTGAAATATTGTCTGATCTAGAGATCCTATTCCAGGATGTGGATGATCAATGGGAAATGTTAAAGAATTCAATCAATATGGCTGCAGAAACAACTATTCCAAAATTAAAGAAGGTGGGTCGTAAGAAATGGATGACTGAGGAAATTTTACACTTAATGGAAACAAGAAGACTCAACAAAAATAATCCTGCCAAATATGAAGAAATTCACAGACAAGTCAGAATATTATGTAGGAAGGCAAAAGAATCATGGCTTGAGGAAAAGTGCTTAGAAATTGAAAAACAACACAACAGTCAAAATACCAAATTAGTGCACAAAAGGATTCAGGAACTTACTAATAAAAGAACAAGTACATCAACAGGCTGTCTAAGAACTAAAGATGGCAAAATCATAATAGAAAAAGATCAGATTCTACATGTATGGACAGATTATGTGAAAGACCTGTATAATGATAACAGAGAGGAACAGTATGCTATTAGATTTAATAATGAAGGACCAGCAATTTTAAAGATGGAGGTTCAAAATGTTCTTAAGCATATGAAAGCTGGCAAGGCCCCCGGTGCAGATAACATCACAACAGAAATGATTAAAGCTTTAGAAGAATTTGGACTAGAGCAAGTCACTAGACTGCTGAACACATTATATGATACTGGAGATATACCTTCTGAATTATGTAATTCTGTATTTATTGCAATCCCAAAGAAATCAGGAACCTTAGAATGTGATCAACATAGAACAATTAGTATAATGAGTCACATCACAAAGATTTTGTTACGAATTATCATGCAAAGAGTGAGGAAGAAAATACAACCTGAAATAGGGGAAGAACAATGTGGTTTTGTAGAAGGAAAGGGTACAGTAAATGCTGTGTATATGCTGCGAACAGTTATTGAACGTGCTTTAGAAGTAAACAAGGATATACATCTTTGCTTTATTGACTACACAAAGGCTTTTGATAGAGTAAGACATGTCAACATTGTGGATATGCTGGCAGATCTACAAATTGATGGGAAAGACATTAGACTTATAAAAAACATATATTGGAAACAACAAGCTGCCATAAGAATTGATAATGAAGTAGGACAATACCAACCTATTAAGAGAGGTGTTAGGCAGGGATGTGTAATGTCTCCAGATCTTTTTTCCTTATACAGTGAAAATATTTTCAGAAATGTAGAAGACCTAAATGGAATCAGCATTGGAGGACGAAACATAAATAACATTAGATATGCAGATGATACAGTATTGATTGCAGACAATGCACAGGATCTGCAACAATTAGTAGACGCCGTGGTTGTACACAGTGAGCAGCTGGGGTTGGAATTAAATTGTAGGAAGACACAGATTATGGTCGTCACTAGGAAGAACGAAGTACCACAATGTAATATACAAGTAAATGGGAATATTCTTCAGCAAGTGAATCGGTTCAATTATCTCGGAACAGTCATAACATCTGATGGCAGATGCCTTGAAGAGATTAGAACAAGAATCGCCATTGCGAAGGTAGCCTTTAGCAAGATGAAAAACATTCTGACCAATAAAATGATGTCAATTGAAACGAGAAAAAGAGTGTTGAGGGGATACATAGAGCCTGTTCTTTTGTATGGATGTGAAACTTGGACAATGTGCAGTCAAGCTGAAAAACATCTGATGGCTGCAGAAATGTGGTTTCTGAGGAAAATGCAAAGAATACCATGGACAGATAGAAAAACCAATGACCAAGTACTACAAGAGACAAATGAAAATCGTAGATTGATTAGAGAAATTAGACGTAGACAGTCAAAATTTTTTGGACATGTTATGAGAAGAAATGGACTGGAGAAATTGGTGACAGCTGGCAAGATCGAGGGGAACAGACCAAGAGGAAGACCGAGAGGAAAATACCTGGATGGCTTGGCCACATGGCATGGACGAGACAGGAACACTGAGCTGATCCACGACTCTGGTGATCGAGTGAAATGGCGAATCATGACCGCCCACGCTTTCCGGCATGGCACATGATTGATTGATTGAGTGTTTGAAAATATTGCTTTTCCAAGTTTTGTCTTTACCTATTATGTTGCATGAACTCCACAGAGGGCGAATAAAAACTTGGAAAGCCAATATTTTCGAAAACTGCACAGTCATTCAAAATGCACCCACTATATGTCAGTTTTAAAACATGATGCAATTTATGAGCCACTTCTTATTCACATCAACAGAAAATAATTGCTTTAGGGAAAGCGTCGCACTGTTCAAGAACTCCGTTAGCTCTGGAGACGACCCCCATGGGTCATCGAAAAAAGCGTCACTCGAGTACCAAATGGCGGAGTCGGAAACAAACCCGCTACCTTAGTTGCATATCCTTTACAGGACGTCGCAGTCAACCCCAGCGTTTTTTGTGATTTTGTTGGGCAAGTTTACGTTAAGTAGTTTGCCATTGCTTTCTGAACAACCGGCACAAATACCATTGTAAGGAAACCAACGCAAGGCGTTCTGCTGCCAAATCTCCCGCAACTGAGTTTCGAACGCGGTATGCGGGATTACGAATTGCGTTCGTAAAACCTTCGCCACGGAGCCGGTAACAAATACTTTTTAAAAAATTGTCACTTAGCAGTTTTCTTCTATGGGTATGTGATGTGACAGCGTCATTATGTGTGTAGGCCTGCAGCAAAGAGGAGGAGGCGGCCTGTCTTTCCCTCACTGTGGCAAGCGACGAGCTCAGGCCTCGAACTAGCGTCCCACCGGCCTCATGATATTCCCAGCGTAGTTGTCTATCAGTTTCGCTAGCACGTGATGACGAACCAAACCCTAATCTCAGGCAGCCCTTACGTGTTGTGCTGAATCATAACCTCTTTATATCCTAGCATGCCTCTCCGCTGATGTAAAGTTGCAAAACCATCCTTTCACACCCCTGCTGATTTATGGCCTTGGAAGGTTAAAGGTGAGCTCTACAACACAGTCTGTTCCACTTTTCACACGGGGCAGTGAGGATCATTTTGTGTTATATTCAATGACACGGGAACGGAGCATTATGGGGTGACCCTTTGAAGTGAAGTTGGAACCCCGACTAACCAATGTAGAACACAGCCCCCGTGGAGGAAGAACTTTGTTAACAGATTGGGAGAAAACTCTCTACCCCGACCCAACTCCAATTGATACAAACCGGTCAGGACTGTAAAGACCAGTCTGATTATATACGAGAGGGCATCAAGTGAAAACCCTAAACGTGTAAAAGAAATTACAATAACCATGCCACTGTCTTGTAACCTGTCAATGTTGTTGTTAAAGATGTTAGTCGTTAGTTAGTTAGTCGACAGATCATCCTCATTGCACATCAAACCATTCAGTCCATAAGTGCTCGGATTCCCTCCTCAGTAAATCCCGCAGCGTGTAGCGGCTTACAACACCAGTTCTGTGTTGGTTTGTTACTCTTCTTTGGCTTCCTGCTTATTGTTCTTGTTTGGCCACACCTCTTTTAACTTGCTGTTCTCGCAGTCTGACCATGATTGTTAAGGATGACAAGTCGTGACATCACGGTGCAGACGAACATTGTGACGTCATAAAGACAGTTTAATGATGGCCGCCCTACGTTTGACATGCACTAAAGAGGAGCAGCGTTCTGTTATCCGATCAGTGACGGGAGTGAAACCTAAAAAAATTAATTCGCGAATGAAGGTCCTGTACGGTGATGCATGCCTGTCAGTCCAGCAAGTGTATGAGTGGAGTAGGAAGTTCTAAACCGGCGTGACTTCAGTGACAGACTATTCACGACTTGGTCAGGCACACCGAGCAGTGACCCCAGAGTCGTTACACAGGTGACCAAGATAATTATTTTTTTCTACAGGACTCCAAGCACTTTATCGGCGCTGGGGGACTTGCATTGAACACAATCGTGACTACATCGAAAAATGACACAAATGTTCTGTACGTTTTCATAATATATTCACCACATATAATACCAAAACATGGTTTTCATTTGAAGCCCCCTCGAATTAGACTTTAGAATCAAACCTCAGCCTTCCAGACGATTCACAATCAGCCACCTAACCAATGAAAGATCGTACAACTGAGAAGTCAAAATCACTGAAGAGACAGAAATTACTATAGAAAGCCAAAATCGATTAGCCCATTTATGAAACTGGGTGCACGACATTGTAAGAACATGTAATTTTAGTCGACAGCTTAATCAATAACCTAGCTTCAGGTACGTGGTTCACCTTACAGTAAGGTGGGGAAAGAGAACGGGTATTGTGAGGGAGTGTGTGGGGTAGGTTGAGTGTATGCTTTGCGACGAAACCCAAGGGGGAGGGGGTGTAAAAGTGAGTGATGTCATTTAGTGAGTGGGGGTCAGCATTGCCGAATAGATAAGAGCGCTGGCTCTGAAACTTCCGGCGTGTTGATAATGATGTAGTGAGTTCAACCCCCACACCTGTCAGTTGGATCAAAATATTGACTTAACTTGAGGACGTCAATTACAAGTACTTCAGAAGTCGGTGTGGATTCGCCTGATGTTGAGGGGCATTGGTAATAAAGCTGGTTTGTCGAGATTCCTGTCTGCTCCAAGTTTCACATGGGGCAGTGAGGAGCATTTTGTGTTTGTGTGATATTCACTTTGGCAGGAATGGAACATTATGGGGCGACCCTTTGCCGTGAAGTTGGAACCGCGACTAACTAACTAAACTAACTAACTAACCAACTAACTAACTAACCAACTAACTAAATAACAATCTAA